>OY740771.1:69623859-70032166 GCA_963513935.1 Aphrophora alni | reverse complement strand
AATAAACGGAATTTTGTTATATCGCTAAAGGGTTAATTCTCTGGTTCTATATTTGTTGGAGATATGAAATAAACGGAATTTTGTTATATCGGAAAGGGTTAATTCTCTGGTTCTATATTTGTTGGAGATATGAAATAAACGGAATTTTGTTATATCGGAAAGGGTTAATTCTCTGGTTCTATATTTGTTGGAGATATGAAATAAACGGAATTTTGTTATATCGGAAAGGGTTAATTCTCTGGTTCTATATTTGTTGGAGATATGAAATAAACGGAATTTTGTTATATCGTAAAGGGTTAATTCTCTGGTTCTATATTTGTTGGAGATATGAAATAAACGGAATTTTGTTATATCGTAAAGGGTTAATTCTCTGGTTCTATATTTGTTGGAGATATGAAATAAACGTAATTTTGTTATATCGGTAAGGGTTAATTCTCTGGTTCTATATTTGTTGGAGATATGAAATAAACGGAATTTTGTTATATCGGAAAGGGTTAATTCTCTGGTTCTATATTTGTTGGAGATATGAAATAAACGGAATTTTGTTATATCGGAAAGGGTTAATTCTCTGGTTCTATATTTGTTGGAGATATGAAATAAACGGAATTTTGTTATATCGGAAAGGGTTAATTCTCTGGTTCTATATTTGTTGGAGATATGAAATAAACGGAATTTTGTTATATCGGAAAGGGTTAATTCTCTGGTTCTATATTTGTTGGAGATATGAAATAAACGGAATTTTGTTATATCGGAAAGGGTTAATTCTCTGGTTCTATATTTGTTGGAGATATGAAATAAACGTAATTTTGTTATATCGGAAAGGGTTAATTCTCTGGTTCTATATTTGTTGGAGATATGAAATAAACGGAATTTTGTTATATCGGAAAGGGTTAATTCTCTGGTTCTATATTTGTTGGAGATATGAAATAAACGTAATTTTGTTATATCGGAAAGGGTTAATTCTCTGGTTCTATATTTGTTGGAGATATGAAATAAACGGAATTTTGTTATATCGGAAAGGGTTAATTCTCTGGTTCTATATTTGTTGGAGATATGAAATAAACGGAATTTTGTTATATCGGAAAGGGTTAATTCTCTGGTTCTATATTTGTTGGAGATATGAAATAAACGGAATTTTGTTATATCGGAAAGGGTTAATTCTCTGGTTCTATATTTGTTGGAGATATGAAATAAACGGAATTTTGTTATATCGGAAAGGGTTAATTCTCTGGTTCTATATTTGTTGGAGATATGAAATAAACGTGAATTTTGTTATATCGGAAAGGGTTAATTCTCTGTTCTATATTTGTTGGAGATATGAAATAAACGGAGATAACGGAATTTTGTTATATCGGAAAGGGTTAATTCTCTGGTTCTATATTTGTTGGAGATATGAAATAAACGTAATTTTGTTATATCGGAAAGGGTTAATTCTCTGGTTCTATATTTGTTGGAGATATGAAATAAACGGAATTTTGTTATATCGGAAAGGGTTAATTCTCTGGTTCTATATTTGTTGGAGATATGAAATAAACGGAATTTTGTTATATCGGAAAGGGTTAATTCTCTGGTTCTATATTTGTTGGAGATATGAAATAAACGTAATTTTGTTATATCGTAAAGGGTTAATTCTCTGGTTCTATATTTGTTGGAGATATGAAATAAACGGAATTTTGTTATATCGGAAAGGGTTAATTCTCTGGTTCTATATTTGTTGGAGATATGAAATAAACGGAATTTTGTTATATCGGAAAGGGTTAATTCTCTGGTTCTATATTTGTTGGAGATATGAAATAAACGGAATTTTGTTATATCGGAAAGGGTTAATTCTCTGGTTCTATATTTGTTGGAGATATGAAATAAACGTAATTTTGTTATATCGGAAAGGGTTAATTCTCTGGTTCTATATTTGTTGGAGATATGAAATAAACGGAATTTTGTTATATCGGAAAGGGTTAATTCTCTGGTTCTATATTTGTTGGAGATATGAAATAAACGGAATTTTGTTATATCGGAAAGGGTTAATTCTCTGGTTCTATATTTGTTGGAGATATGAAATAAACGTAATTTTGTTATATCGGAAAGGGTTAATTCTCTGGTTCTATATTTGTTGGAGATATGAAATAAACGGAATTTTGTTATATCGGAAAGGGTTAATTCTCTGGTTCTATATTTGTTGGAGATATGAAATAAACGTAATTTTGTTATATCGTAAAGGGTTAATTCTCTGGTTCTATATTTGTTGGAGATATGAAATAAACGGAATTTTGTTATATCGGAAAGGGTTAATTCTCTGGTTCTATATTTGTTGGAGATATGAAATAAACGGAATTTTGTTATATCGGAAAGGGTTAATTCTCTGGTTCTATATTTGTTGGAGATATGAAATAAACGGAATTTTGTTATATCGGAAAGGGTTAATTCTCTGGTTCTATATTTGTTGGAGATATGAAATAAACGGAATTTTGTTATATCGGAAAGGGTTAATTCTCTGGTTCTATATTTGTTGGAGATATGAAATAAACGGAATTTTGTTATATCGGAAAGGGTTAATTCTCTGGTTCTATATTTGTTGGAGATATGAAATAAACGGAATTTTGTTATATCGGAAAGGGTTAATTCTCTGGTTCTATATTTGTTGGAGATATGAAATAAACGGAATTTTGTTATATCGGAAAGGGTTAATTCTCTGGTTCTATATTTGTTGGAGATATGAAATAAACGGAATTTTGTTATATCGGAAAGGGTTAATTCTCTGGTTCTATATTTGTTGGAGATATGAAATAAACGTAATTTTGTTATATCGGAAAGGGTTAATTCTCTGGTTCTATATTTGTTGGAGATATGAAATAAACGGAATTTTGTTATATCGGAAAGGGTTAATTCTCTGGTTCTATATTTGTTGGAGATATGAAATAAACGGAATTTTGTTATATCGGAAAGGGTTAATTCTCTGGTTCTATATTTGTTGGAGATATGAAATAAACGGAATTTTGTTATATCGGAAAGGGTTAATTCTCTGGTTCTATATTTGTTGGAGATATGAAATAAACGGAATTTTGTTATATCGGAAAGGGTTAATTCTCTGGTTCTATATTTGTTGGAGATATGAAATAAACGTAATTTTGTTATATCGGAAAGGGTTAATTCTCTGGTTCTATATTTGTTGGAGATATGAAATAAACGGAATTTTGTTATATCGGAAAGGGTTAATTCTCTGGTTCTATATTTGTTGGAGATATGAAATAAACGGAATTTTGTTATATCGGAAAGGGTTAATTCTCTGGTTCTATATTTGTTGGAGATATGAAATAAACGTAATTTTGTTATATCGGAAAGGGTTAATTCTCTGGTTCTATATTTGTTGGAGATATGAAATAAACGGAATTTTGTTATATCGGAAAGGGTTAATTCTCTGGTTCTATATTTGTTGGAGATATGAAATAAACGTAATTTTGTTATATCGGAAAGGGTTAATTCTCTGGTTCTATATTTGTTGGAGATATGAAATAAACGGAATTTTGTTATATCGGAAAGGGTTAATTCTCTGGTTCTATATTTGTTGGAGATATGAAATAAACGTAATTTTGTTATATCGGAAAGGGTTAATTCTCTGGTTCTATATTTGTTGGAGATATGAAATAAACGTAATTTTGTTATATCGGAAAGGGTTAATTCTCTGGTTCTATATTTGTTGGAGATATGAAATAAACGGAATTTTGTTATATCGGAAAGGGTTAATTCTCTGGTTCTATATTTGTTGGAGATATGAAATAAACGTAATTTTGTTATATCGGAAAGGGTTAATTCTCTGGTTCTATATTTGTTGGAGATATGAAATAAACGGAATTTTGTTATATCGGAAAGGGTTAATTCTCTGGTTCTATATTTGTTGGAGATATGAAATAAACGGAATTTTGTTATATCGGAAAGGGTTAATTCTCTGGTTCTATATTTGTTGGAGATATGAAATAAACGTAATTTTGTTATATCGGAAAGGGTTAATTCTCTGGTTCTATATTTGTTGGAGATATGAAATAAACGGAATTTTGTTATATCGGAAAGGGTTAATTCTCTGGTTCTATATTTGTTGGAGATATGAAATAAACGGAATTTTGTTATATCGGAAAGGGTTAATTCTCTGGTTCTATATTTGTTGGAGATATGAAATAAACGGAATTTTGTTATATCGGAAAGGGTTAATTCTCTGGTTCTATATTTGTTGGAGATATGAAATAAACGGAATTTTGTTATATCGGAAAGGGTTAATTCTCTGGTTCTATATTTGTTGGAGATATGAAATAAACGTAATTTTGTTATATCGGAAAGGGTTAATTCTCTGGTTCTATATTTGTTGGAGATATGAAATAAACGGAATTTTGTTATATCGGAAAGGGTTAATTCTCTGGTTCTATATTTGTTGGAGATATGAAATAAACGGAATTTTGTTATATCGGAAAGGGTTAATTCTCTGGTTCTATATTTGTTGGAGATATGAAATAAACGGAATTTTGTTATATCGGAAAGGGTTAATTCTCTGGTTCTATATTTGTTGGAGATATGAAATAAACGGAATTTTGTTATATCGGAAAGGGTTAATTCTCTGGTTCTATATTTGTTGGAGATATGAAATAAACGTAATTTTGTTATATCGGAAAGGGTTAATTCTCTGGTTCTATATTTGTTGGAGATATGAAATAAACGTAATTTTGTTATATCGGAAAGGGTTAATTCTCTGGTTCTATATTTGTTGGAGATATGAAATAAACGTAATTTTGTATATCGGAAAGGGTTAATTCTCTGGTTCTATATTTGTTGGAGATATGAAATAAACGGAATTTTGTTATATCGGAAGGGTTAATTCTCTGGTTCTATATTTGTTGGAGATATGAAATAAACGTAATTTTGTTATATCGGAAAGGGTTAATTCTCTGGTTCTATATTTGTTGGAGATATGAAATAAACGGAATTTTGTTATATCGGAAAGGGTTAATTCTCTGGTTCTATATTTGTTGGATAGAAATAAACGTAATTTTGTTATATCGGAAAGGGTTAATTCTCTGGTTCTATATTTGTTGGAGATATGAAATAAACGTAATTTTGTTATATCGGAAAGGGTTAATTCTCTGGTTCTATATTTGTTGGAGATATGAAATAAACGGAATTTTGTTAAAGGGTTAATTCTCTGGTTCTATATTTGTTGGAGATATGAAATAAACGGAATTTTGTTATATCGGAAAGGGTTAATTCTCTGGTTCTATATTTGTTGGAGATATGAAATAAACGTAATTTTGTTATATCGGAAAGGGTTAATTCTCTGGTTCTATATTTGTTGGAGATATGAAATAAACGTAATTTTGTTATATCGGAAAGGGTTAATTCTCTGGTTCTATATTTGTTGGAGATATGAAATAAACGGAATTTTGTTATATCGGAAAGGGTTAATTCTCTGGTTCTATATTTGTTGGAGATATGAAATAAACGTAATTTTGTTATATCGGAAAGGGTTAATTCTCTGGTTCTATATTTGTTGGAGATATGAAATAAACGGAATTTTGTTATATCGGAAAGGGTTAATTCTCTGGTTCTATATTTGTTGGAGATATGAAATAAACGGAATTTTGTTATATCGGAAAGGGTTAATTCTCTGGTTCTATATTTGTTGGAGATATGAAATAAACGTAATTTTGTTATATCGGAAAGGGTTAATTCTCTGGTTCTATATTTGTTGGAGATATGAAATAAACGGAATTTTGTTATATCGGAAAGGGTTAATTCTCTGGTTCTATATTTGTTGGAGATATGAAATAAACGGAATTTTGTTATATCGGAAAGGGTTAATTCTCTGGTTCTATATTTGTTGGAGATATGAAATAAACGGAATTTTGTTATATCGGAAAGGGTTAATTCTCTGGTTCTATATTTGTTGGAGATATGAAATAAACGGAATTTTGTTATATCGGAAAGGGTTAATTCTCTGGTTCTATATTTGTTGGAGATATGAAATAAACGTAATTTTGTTATATCGTAAAGGGTTAATTCTCTGGTTCTATATTTGTTGGAGATATGAAATAAACGTAATTTTGTTATATCGGAAAGGGTTAATTCTCTGGTTCTATATTTGTTGGAGATATGAAATAAACGGAATTTTGTTATATCGGAAAGGGTTAATTCTCTGGTTCTATATTTGTTGGAGATATGAAATAAACGGAATTTTGTTATATCGGAAAGGGTTAATTCTCTGGTTCTATATTTGTTGGAGATATGAAATAAACGGAATTTTGTTATATCGGAAAGGGTTAATTCTCTGGTTCTATATTTGTTGGAGATATGAAATAAACGTAATTTTGTTATATCGGAAAGGGTTAATTATCTGGTTTTATATTTGTTGGAGATATGAAATAAACGTAATTTTGTTATATCGGAAAGGGTTAATTCTCTGGTTCTATATTTGTTGGAGATATGAAATTAACGTAATTTTGTATATCGGAAAGGGTTAATTATCTGGTTTTATATATGTTGGAGATATGAAATAAACGTAATTTTGTATATCGGAAAGGGTTAATTCTCTGGTTCTATATTTGTTGGAGATATGAAATAAACGTAATTTTGTATATCGGAAAGGGTTAATTATCTGGTTTTATATTTGTTGGAGATATGAAATAAACGTAATTTTGTATATCGGAAAGGGTTAATTCTCTGGTTCTATATTTGTTGGAGATATGAAATAAACGTAATTTTGTTATATCGTAAAGGGTTAATTCTCTGGTTCTATATTTGTTGGAGATATGAAATAAACGGAATTTTGTTATATCGGAAAGGGTTAATTCTCTGGTTCTATATTTGTTGGAGATATGAAATAAACGGAATTTTGTTATATCGGAAAGGGTTAATTCTCTGGTTCTATATTTGTTGGAGATATGAAATAAACGGAATTTTGTTATATCGGAAAGGGTTAATTCTCTGGTTCTATATTTGTTGGAGATATGAAATAAACGGAATTTTGTTATATCGGAAAGGGTTAATTCTCTGGTTCTATATTTGTTGGAGATATGAAATAAACGTAATTTTGTTATATCGGAAAGGGTTAATTCTCTGGTTCTATATTTGTTGGAGATATGAAATAAACGGAATTTTGTTATATCGGAAAGGGTTAATTCTCTGGTTCTATATTTGTTGGAGATATGAAATAAACGGAATTTTGTTATATCGGAAAGGGTTAATTCTCTGGTTCTATATTTGTTGGAGATATGAAATAAACGTAATTTTGTTATATCGTAAAGGGTTAATTCTCTGGTTCTATATTTGTTGGAGATATGAAATAAACGGAATTTTGTTATATCGGAAAGGGTTAATTCTCTGGTTCTATATTTGTTGGAGATATGAAATAAACGGAATTTTGTTATATCGGAAAGGGTTAATTCTCTGGTTCTATATTTGTTGGAGATATGAAATAAACGGAATTTTGTTATATCGGAAAGGGTTAATTCTCTGGTTCTATATTTGTTGGAGATATGAAATAAACGGAATTTTGTTATATCGGAAAAGGTTAATTCTCTGGTTCTATATTTGTTGGAGATATGAAATAAACGTAATTTTGTTATATCGTAAAGGGTTAATTCTCTGGTTCTATATTTGTTGGAGATATGAAATAAACGGAATTTTGTTATATCGGAAAGGGTTAATTCTCTGGTTCTATATTTGTTGGAGATATGAAATAAACGGAATTTTGTTATATCGGAAAGGGTTAATTCTCTGGTTCTATATTTGTTGGAGATATGAAATAAACGTAATTTTGTTATATCGGAAAGGGTTATTCTCTGGTTCTATATTTGTTGGAGATATGAAATAAACGGAATTTTGTTATATCGGAAAGGGTTAATTCTCTGGTTCTATATTTGTTGGAGATATGAAATAAACGGAATTTTGTTATATCGGAAAGGGTTAATTCTCTAGTTCTATATTTGTTGGAGATATGAAATAAACGGAATTTTGTTATATCGGAAAGGGTTAATTCTCTGGTTCTATATTTGTTGGAGATATGAAATAAACGGAATTTTGTTATATCGGAAAGGGTTAATTCTCTGGTTCTATATTTGTTGGAGATATGAAATAAACGTAATTTTGTTATATCGGAAAGGGTTAATTCTCTGGTTCTATATTTGTTGGAGATATGAAATAAACGGAATTTTGTTATATCGGAAAGGGTTAATTCTCTGGTTCTATATTTGTTGGAGATATGAAATAAACGGAATTTTGTTATATCGGAAAGGGTTAATTCTCTGGTTCTATATTTGTTGGAGATATGAAATAAACGTAATTTTGTATATCGGAAAGGGTTAATTATCTGGTTTTATATTTGTTGGAGATATGAAATAAACGTAATTTTGTATATCGGAAAGGGTTAATTCTCTGGTTCTATATTTGTTGGAGATATGAAATTAACGTAATTTTGTATATCGGAAAGGGTTAATTCTCTGGTTCTATATTTGTTGGAGATATGAAATAAACGGAATTTTGTTATATCGGAAAGGGTTAATTCTCTGGTTCTATATTTGTTGGAGATATGAAATAAACGGAATTTTGTTATATCGGAAAGGGTTAATTCTCTGGTTCTATATTTGTTGGAGATATGAAATAAACGTAATTTTGTTATATCGGAAAGGGTTAATTCTCTGGTTCTATATTTGTTGGAGATATGAAATAAACGGAATTTTGTTATATCGGAAAGGGTTAATTCTCTGGTTCTATATTTGTTGGAGATATGAAATAAACGGAATTTTGTTATATCGGAAAGGGTTAATTCTCTGGTTCTATATTTGTTGGAGATATGAAATAAACGGAATTTTGTTATATCGGAAAGGGTTAATTCTCTGGTTCTATATTTGTTGGAGATATGAAATAAACGTAATTTTGTTATATCGGAAAGGGTTAATTCTCTGGTTCTATATTTGTTGGAGATATGAAATAAACGTAATTTTGTTATATCGGAAAGGGTTAATTCTCTGGTTCTATATTTGTTGGAGATATGAAATAAACGGAATTTTGTTATATCGGAAAGGGTTAATTCTCTGGTTCTATATTTGTTGGAGATATGAAATAAACGTAATTTTGTTATATCGGAAAGGGTTAATTCTCTGGTTCTATATTTGTTGGAGATATGAAATAAACGGAATTTTGTTATATCGGAAAGGGTTAATTCTCTGGTTCTATATTTGTTGGAGATATGAAATAAACGGAATTTTGTTATATCGGAAAGGGTTAATTCTCTGGTTCTATATTTGTTGGAGATATGAAATAAACGTAATTTTGTTATATCGGAAAGGGTTAATTCTCTGGTTCTATATTTGTTGGAGATATGAAATAAACGTAATTTTGTTATATCGGAAAGGGTTAATTCTCTGGTTCTATATTTGTTGGAGATATGAAATAAACGGAATTTTGTTATATCGGAAAGGGTTAATTCTCTGGTTCTATATTTGTTGGAGATATGAAATAAACGGAATTTTGTTATATCGGAAAGGGTTAATTCTCTGGTTCTATATTTGTTGGAGATATGAAATAAACGGAATTTTGTTATATCGGAAAGGGTTAATTCTCTGGTTCTATATTTGTTGGAGATATGAAATAAACGTAATTTTGTTATATCGTAAAGGGTTAATTCTCTGGTTCTATATTTGTTGGAGATATGAAATAAACGTAATTTTGTTATATCGGAAAGGGTTAATTCTCTGGTTCTATATTTGTTGGAGATATGAAATAAACGTAATTTTGTATATCGGAAAGGGTTAATTATCTGGTTTTATATTTGTTGGAGATATGAAATAAACGTAATTTTGTATATCGGAAAGGGTTAATTCTCTGGTTCTATATTTGTTGGAGATATGAAATAAACGTAATTTTGTTATATCGTAAAGGGTTAATTCTCTGGTTCTATATTTGTTGGAGATATGAAATAAACGGAATTTTGTTATATCGGAAAGGGTTAATTCTCTGGTTCTATATTTGTTGGAGATATGAAATAAACGGAATTTTGTTATATCGGAAAGGGTTAATTCTCTGGTTCTATATTTGTTGGAGATATGAAATAAACGGAATTTTGTTATATCGGAAAGGGTTAATTCTCTGGTTCTATATTTGTTGGAGATATGAAATAAACGGAATTTTGTTATATCGGAAAGGGTTAATTCTCTGGTTATATATTTGTTGGAGATATGAAATAAACGTAATTTTGTTATATCGGAAAGGGTTAATTCTCTGGTTCTATATTTGTTGGAGATATGAAATAAACGGAATTTTGTTATATCGGAAAGGGTTAATTCTCTGGTTCTATATTTGTTGGAGATATGAAATAAACGGAATTTTGTTATATCGGAAAGGGTTAATTCTCTGGTTCTATATTTGTTGGAGATATGAAATAAACGTAATTTTGTTATATCGTAAAGGGTTAATTCTCTGGTTCTATATTTGTTGGAGATATGAAATAAACGGAATTTTGTTATATCGGAAAGGGTTAATTCTCTGGTTCTATATTTGTTGGAGATATGAAATAAACGGAATTTTGTTATATCGGAAAGGGTTAATTCTCTGGTTCTATATTTGTTGGAGATATGAAATAAACGGAATTTTGTTATATCGGAAAGGGTTAATTCTCTGGTTCTATATTTGTTGGAGATATGAAATAAACGGAATTTTGTTATATCGGAAAAGGTTAATTCTCTGGTTCTATATTTGTTGGAGATATGAAATAAACGTAATTTTGTTATATCGTAAAGGGTTAATTCTCTGGTTCTATATTTGTTGGAGATATGAAATAAACGGAATTTTGTTATATCGGAAAGGGTTAATTCTCTGGTTCTATATTTGTTGGAGATATGAAATAAACGGAATTTTGTTATATCGGAAAGGGTTAATTCTCTGGTTCTATATTTGTTGGAGATATGAAATAAACGTAATTTTGTTATATCGGAAAGGGTTATTCTCTGGTTCTATATTTGTTGGAGATATGAAATAAACGGAATTTTGTTATATCGGAAAGGGTTAATTCTCTGGTTCTATATTTGTTGGAGATATGAAATAAACGGAATTTTGTTATATCGGAAAGGGTTAATTCTCTAGTTCTATATTTGTTGGAGATATGAAATAAACGGAATTTTGTTATATCGGAAAGGGTTAATTCTCTGGTTCTATATTTGTTGGAGATATGAAATAAACGGAATTTTGTTATATCGGAAAGGGTTAATTCTCTGGTTCTATATTTGTTGGAGATATGAAATAAACGGAATTTTGTTATATCGGAAAGGGTTAATTCTCTGGTTCTATATTTGTTGGAGATATGAAATAAACGGAATTTTGTTATATCGGAAAGGGTTAATTCTCTGGTTCTATATTTGTTGGAGATATGAAATAAACGGAATTTTGTTATATCGGAAAGGGTTAATTCTCTGGTTCTATATTTGTTGGAGATATGAAATAAACGTAATTTTGTATATCGGAAAGGGTTAATTATCTGGTTTTATATTTGTTGGAGATATGAAATAAACGTAATTTTGTATATCGGAAAGGGTTAATTCTCTGGTTCTATATTTGTTGGAGATATGAAATTAACGTAATTTTGTATATCGGAAAGGGTTAATTCTCTGGTTCTATATTTGTTGGAGATATGAAATAAACGGAATTTTGTTATATCGGAAAGGGTTAATTCTCTGGTTCTATATTTGTTGGAGATATGAAATAAACGGAATTTTGTTATATCGGAAAGGGTTAATTCTCTGGTTCTATATTTGTTGGAGATATGAAATAAACGTAATTTTGTTATATCGGAAAGGGTTAATTCTCTGGTTCTATATTTGTTGGAGATATGAAATAAACGGAATTTTGTTATATCGGAAAGGGTTAATTCTCTGGTTCTATATTTGTTGGAGATATGAAATAAACGGAATTTTGTTAAAGGGTTAATTCTCTGGTTCTATATTTGTTGGAGATATGAAATAAACGGAATTTTGTTATATCGGAAAGGGTTAATTCTCTGGTTCTATATTTGTTGGAGATATGAAATAAACGTAATTTTGTTATATCGGAAAGGGTTAATTCTCTGGTTCTATATTTGTTGGAGATATGAAATAAACGTAATTTTGTTATATCGGAAAGGGTTAATTCTCTGGTTCTATATTTGTTGGAGATATGAAATAAACGGAATTTTGTTATATCGGA
This sequence comes from Aphrophora alni, assembly GCA_963513935.1. Classification (NCBI taxonomy): domain Eukaryota; kingdom Metazoa; phylum Arthropoda; class Insecta; order Hemiptera; family Aphrophoridae; genus Aphrophora; species Aphrophora alni. The sequence continues at coordinate 70,019,953 of OY740771.1, read as the reverse complement.
AAGGGTTAATTCTCTGGTTCTATATTTGTTGGAGATATGAAATAAACGTAATTTTGTTATATCGGAAAGGGTTAATTCTCTGGTTCTATATTTGTTGGAGATATGAAATAAACGGAATTTTGTTATATCGGAAAGGGTTAATTCTCTGGTTCTATATTTGTTGGAGATATGAAATAAACGGAATTTTGTTATATCGGAAAGGGTTAATTCTCTGGTTCTATATTTGTTGGAGATATGAAATAAACGTAATTTTGTTATATCGGAAAGGGTTAATTCTCTGGTTCTATATTTGTTGGAGATATGAAATAAACGTAATTTTGTTATATCGGAAAGGGTTAATTCTCTGGTTCTATATTTGTTGGAGATATGAAATAAACGGAATTTTGTTATATCGGAAAGGGTTAATTCTCTGGTTCTATATTTGTTGGAGATATGAAATAAACGGAATTTTGTTATATCGGAAAGGGTTAATTCTCTGGTTCTATATTTGTTGGAGATATGAAATAAACGGAATTTTGTTATATCGGAAAGGGTTAATTCTCTGGTTCTATATTTGTTGGAGATATGAAATAAACGTAATTTTGTTATATCGTAAAGGGTTAATTCTCTGGTTCTATATTTGTTGGAGATATGAAATAAACGTAATTTTGTTATATCGGAAAGGGTTAATTCTCTGGTTCTATATTTGTTGGAGATATGAAATAAACGTAATTTTGTATATCGGAAAGGGTTAATTATCTGGTTTTATATTTGTTGGAGATATGAAATAAACGTAATTTTGTATATCGGAAAGGGTTAATTCTCTGGTTCTATATTTGTTGGAGATATGAAATAAACGTAATTTTGTTATATCGTAAAGGGTTAATTCTCTGGTTCTATATTTGTTGGAGATATGAAATAAACGGAATTTTGTTATATCGGAAAGGGTTAATTCTCTGGTTCTATATTTGTTGGAGATATGAAATAAACGGAATTTTGTTATATCGGAAAGGGTTAATTCTCTGGTTCTATATTTGTTGGAGATATGAAATAAACGGAATTTTGTTATATCGGAAAGGGTTAATTCTCTGGTTCTATATTTGTTGGAGATATGAAATAAACGGAATTTTGTTATATCGGAAAGGGTTAATTCTCTGGTTATATATTTGTTGGAGATATGAAATAAACGTAATTTTGTTATATCGGAAAGGGTTAATTCTCTGGTTCTATATTTGTTGGAGATATGAAATAAACGGAATTTTGTTATATCGGAAAGGGTTAATTCTCTGGTTCTATATTTGTTGGAGATATGAAATAAACGGAATTTTGTTATATCGGAAAGGGTTAATTCTCTGGTTCTATATTTGTTGGAGATATGAAATAAACGTAATTTTGTTATATCGTAAAGGGTTAATTCTCTGGTTCTATATTTGTTGGAGATATGAAATAAACGGAATTTTGTTATATCGGAAAGGGTTAATTCTCTGGTTCTATATTTGTTGGAGATATGAAATAAACGGAATTTTGTTATATCGGAAAGGGTTAATTCTCTGGTTCTATATTTGTTGGAGATATGAAATAAACGGAATTTTGTTATATCGGAAAGGGTTAATTCTCTGGTTCTATATTTGTTGGAGATATGAAATAAACGGAATTTTGTTATATCGGAAAAGGTTAATTCTCTGGTTCTATATTTGTTGGAGATATGAAATAAACGTAATTTTGTTATATCGTAAAGGGTTAATTCTCTGGTTCTATATTTGTTGGAGATATGAAATAAACGGAATTTTGTTATATCGGAAAGGGTTAATTCTCTGGTTCTATATTTGTTGGAGATATGAAATAAACGGAATTTTGTTATATCGGAAAGGGTTAATTCTCTGGTTCTATATTTGTTGGAGATATGAAATAAACGTAATTTTGTTATATCGGAAAGGGTTATTCTCTGGTTCTATATTTGTTGGAGATATGAAATAAACGGAATTTTGTTATATCGGAAAGGGTTAATTCTCTGGTTCTATATTTGTTGGAGATATGAAATAAACGGAATTTTGTTATATCGGAAAGGGTTAATTCTCTGGTTCTATATTTGTTGGAGATATGAAATAAACGGAATTTTGTTATATCGGAAAGGGTTAATTCTCTGGTTCTATATTTGTTGGAGATATGAAATAAACGGAATTTTGTTATATCGGAAAGGGTTAATTCTCTGGTTCTATATTTGTTGGAGATATGAAATAAACGTAATTTTGTTATATCGTAAAGGGTTAATTCTCTGGTTCTATATTTGTTGGAGATATGAAATAAACGTAATTTTGTTATATCGGAAAGGGTTAATTCTCTGGTTCTATATTTGTTGGAGATATGAAATAAACGGAATTTTGTTATATCGGAAAGGGTTAATTCTCTGGTTCTATATTTGTTGGAGATATGAAATAAACGGAATTTTGTTATATCGGAAAGGGTTAATTCTCTGGTTCTATATTTGTTGGAGATATGAAATAAACGGAATTTTGTTATATCGGAAAGGGTTAATTCTCTGGTTCTATATTTGTTGGAGATATGAAATAAACGTAATTTTGTATATCGGAAAGGGTTAATTATCTGGTTTTATATTTGTTGGAGATATGAAATAAACGTAATTTTGTATATCGGAAAGGGTTAATTCTCTGGTTCTATATTTGTTGGAGATATGAAATTAACGTAATTTTGTATATCGGAAAGGGTTAATTATCTGGTTTTATATTTGTTGGAGATATGAAATAAACGTAATTTTGTATATCGGAAAGGGTTAATTCTCTGGTTCTATATTTCTTGGAGATATGAAATAAACGTAATTTTGTATATCGGAAAGGGTTAATTATCTGGTTTTATATTTGTTGGAGATATGAAATAAACGTAATTTTGTATATCGGAAAGGGTTAATTCTCTGGTTCTATATTTGTTGGAGATATGAAATAAACGTAATTTTGTTATATCGTAAAGGGTTAATTCTCTGGTTCTATATTTGTTGGAGATATGAAATAAACGGAATTTTGTTATATCGGAAAGGGTTAATTCTCTGGTTCTATATTTGTTGGAGATATGAAATAAACGGAATTTTGTTATATCGGAAAGGGTTAATTCTCTGGTTCTATATTTGTTGGAGATATGAAATAAACGGAATTTTGTTATATCGGAAAGGGTTAATTCTCTGGTTCTATATTTGTTGGAGATATGAAATAAACGGAATTTTGTTATATCGGAAAGGGTTAATTCTCTGGTTCTATATTTGTTGGAGATATGAAATAAACGGAATTTTGTTATATCGGAAAGGGTTAATTCTCTGGTTCTATATTTGTTGGAGATATGAAATAAACGGAATTTTGTTATATCGGAAAGGGTTAATTCTCTGGTTCTATATTTGTTGGAGATATGAAATAAACGGAATTTTGTTATATCGGAAAGGGTTAATTCTCTGGTTCTATATTTGTTGGAGATATGAAATAAACGGAATTTTGTTATATCGGAAAGGGTTAATTCTCTGGTTCTATATTTGTTGGAGATGTGAAATAAACGGAATTTTGTTATATCGGAAAAGGTTAATTCTCTGGTTCTATATTTGTTGGAGATATGAAATAAACGTAATTTTGTTATATCGTAAAGGGTTAATTCTCTGGTTCTATATTTGTTGGAGATATGAAATAAACGGAATTTTGTTATATCGGAAAGGGTTAATTCTCTGGTTCTATATTTGTTGGAGATATGAAATAAACGTAATTTTGTTATATCGGAAAGGGTTATTCTCTGGTTCTATATTTGTTGGAGATATGAAATAAACGGAATTTTGTTATATCGGAAAGGGTTAATTCTCTGGTTCTATATTTGTTGGAGATATGAAATAAACGGAATTTTGTTATATCGGAAAGGGTTAATTCTCTGGTTCTATATTTGTTGGAGATATGAAATAAACGGAATTTTGTTATATCGGAAAGGGTTAATTCTCTGGTTCTATATTTGTTGGAGATATGAAATAAACGGAATTTTGTTATATCGGAAAGGGTTAATTCTCTGGTTCTATATTTGTTGGAGATATGAAATAAACGTAATTTTGTTATATCGTAAAGGGTTAATTCTCTGGTTCTATATTTGTTGGAGATATGAAATAAACGTAATTTTGTTATATCGGAAAGGGTTAATTCTCTGGTTCTATATTTGTTGGAGATATGAAATAAACGGAATTTTGTTATATCGGAAAGGGTTAATTCTCTGGTTCTATATTTGTTGGAGATATGAAATAAACGGAATTTTGTTATATCGGAAAGGGTTAATTCTCTGGTTCTATATTTGTTGGAGATATGAAATAAACGGAATTTTGTTATATCGGAAAGGGTTAATTCTCTGGTTCTATATTTGTTGGAGATATGAAATAAACGTAATTTTGTATATCGGAAAGGGTTAATTATCTGGTTTTATATTTGTTGGAGATATGAAATAAACGTAATTTTGTATATCGGAAAGGGTTAATTCTCTGGTTCTATATTTGTTGGAGATATGAAATTAACGTAATTTTGTATATCGGAAAGGGTTAATTATCTGGTTTTATATTTGTTGGAGATATGAAATAAACGTAATTTTGTATATCGGAAAGGGTTAATTCTCTGGTTCTATATTTGTTGGAGATATGAAATAAACGTAATTTTGTATATCGGAAAGGGTTAATTATCTGGTTTTATATTTGTTGGAGATATGAAATAAACGTAATTTTGTATATCGGAAAGGGTTAATTCTCTGGTTCTATATTTGTTGGAGATATGAAATAAACGTAATTTTGTTATATCGTAAAGGGTTAATTCTCTGGTTCTATATTTGTTGGAGATATGAAATAAACGGAATTTTGTTATATCGGAAAGGGTTAATTCTCTGGTTCTATATTTGTTGGAGATATGAAATAAACGTAATTTTGTTATATCGTAAAGGGTTAATTCTCTGGTTCTATATTTGTTGGAGATATGAAATAAACGGAATTTTGTTATATCGGAAAGGGTTAATTCTCTGGTTCTATATTTGTTGGAGATATGAAATAAACGGAATTTTGTTATATCGGAAAGGGTTAATTCTCTGGTTCTATATTTGTTGGAGATATGAAATAAACGGAATTTTGTTATATCGGAAAGTGTTAATTCTCTGGTTCTATATTTGTTGGAGATATGAAATAAACGGAATTTTGTTATATCGGAAAAGGTTAATTCTCTGGTTCTATATTTGTTGGAGATATGAAATAAACGTAATTTTGTTATATCGTAAAGGGTTAATTCTCTGGTTCTATATTTGTTGGAGATATGAAATAAACGGAATTTTGTTATATCGGAAAGGGTTAATTCTCTGGTTCTATATATGTTGGAGATATGAAATAAACGGAATTTTGTTATATCGGAAAGGGTTAATTCTCTGGTTCTATATTTGTTGGAGATATGAAATAAACGTAATTTTGTTATATCGGAAAGGGTTATTCTCTGGTTCTATATTTGTTGGAGATATGAAATAAACGGAATTTTGTTATATCGGAAAGGGTTAATTCTCTGGTTCTATATTTGTTGGAGATATGAAATAAACGGAATTTTGTTATATCGGAAAGGGTTAATTCTCTGGTTCTATATTTGTTGGAGATATGAAATAAACGGAATTTTGTTATATCGGAAAGGGTTAATTCTCTGGTTCTATATTTGTTGGAGATATGAAATAAACGGAATTTTGTTATATCGGAAAGGGTTAATTTGTTACCAGGGGACTTAAATTTAATAAAGGCGGAACTAAAATGGTAACGATGTTTGAAAAGAAAAATAAAAAAAAAAGACAAAGACAAGTTTAATAATTAACAAGGCTCAAGTTTATTGAAAACAGAAAGAAATTTCGACGGTTCAGACTTTGTCATTTACAACAAAAGACATCCTGACACAAATCATCAGTAAAAAAAAAAAACTTATGATTAACAAGATCATAAATTGTAAAAGTTATAAGCCCTTAATTGTAACATATAATAATTTAGATAAAAAAAATTAATCAACAGATTCTAAACATTTATCCCCCCCCTTTTAGTTTATATATATATGTTTATAGTTACAAAAATTTAACAATAAAAAAAAGACAATGAGCACAGCTTAATAATTCACAGAATTATAATTAATCAAAAAAAAAGATTATACGCCCTTAAAGTAAAAGTATAATAATTTAAAAAAAAAAAAAATTAATCAAGATTTTCAAAAAAAAAAACTTATCCCCCCCCCTTTTAGTTTAGTTTATAAGATGATAGTTTCCTTTTAAACAGTAACAGAAATTAACAAAATATAAAAGAGCTTGATATTTTAAGTTCAAGAAAGATCATATCTATAGTTAACATGTTTATCACTAAACTAAAGTAACATAATATAATTGGTTTGAAAATTTCTTAAAAAAAAAGAAACTGTATTGGCCAATAAATTTATATTTAAATAAAAAAAAAAGGAAAAATAATTTAGAATTTTGAAATTTTGTTAATTGACGTCAATTATTTTAATTTAGAAACTAACCTCTTGGAGGTTGTTAGGACCGAAAATTGCATGCAGGCTCCACCCAATAAATTGTTATATAATTTATAAATAATTACAAAAGTCTACATCTAGAAAATAGTTTGAAGGAACACATATTTGCGGAAGTAAATTTAGGCACATAAATCATATGAGTTAGTTAAAGTTCAGTAAAGTCAGCTGTAAAAAAAAAGGACATCACTTTTATGCACTTGAAAATCTGAAGTTATGTGATGCAAAAACGTGTTTTGCCAACAGGACGAAACTTGCTAGGATGATTCGCTGGTTTGCGCAATATGAGACAAGAATTTCTCTATTTCTCCTACCAGCATATTGGCTGTGGCAAACAAAAAACACGTTTCTTTTAGCGTCTGTGCAAGATCAGACATGTTGTAGCATAAATGTTCTTTATTGAAGAAAATATCTGGTTATTTGTCAAAATTAAAGTAAATTAATTGCATCACAGAAATTCGTTAAGATAGTAATTAAAAGCTTCTTAGATGATTATAAATTTATTTATATATATAGTTTTGTTTTAAAAGAAAGCTTGTATAAGACTTGTAAGATTCTTCAAAAGTCTATAAAACGAAATTTTCTGATTTAGAAGAAATTTCTCTAATTGTTTTATATTTGACATGTTCAATAGGATATTCTGATCATTTAATGTTCAACATTAGTCTGCACTTATTTCACAAAATTGTTCAAAACTTAAAATGTGCCTTTACAAGGTTTTGTAAATGATGTTTTAAGAAAAGAAAATTTTTATAATCATTTAGTTTCAAAAGAAAATAGAATATTAAATAAAACATGAAATACATATTTTAAAGAATACATGATAATTAACAAATTATTTTAAAATTTAACAAAATATATAATATGACAAAATCTGTAAGGTTGAAGTACCTGGTTAATCCTGTCGCAGTTCACGTGAGCATGTACCGAGAAAAATGATGGTTATTTTAACATTTTTGAACTAGGTTATTTAAACTAAAACGCACGAACTGTAAATTAACATGATGTTGTATGAGACTTGTAAGGTTAGAGAGAAAAAAAACTTTTGTTAGATGAGTGATGCAGAATGTAGACCATGTTGTTATCACATCTAGACTGTGGACCGGGTATTAGAGAAGCTAGCTTGACCGGCGAATGGACTTTGTGTTCAGGTATCAGGCGATGATTGGTTTTGGAGCGGGCCGCCAGGTGCCAGCATCTGTCAAGGGACGGAAATTGGATGTGGAAGAGTGTTAATGAAGTTATATTGCGGATGTGCTTTTTTGAATTTAAATGCTACAGCTCTCCCCCCCCGAAAGACGGAGTTAGGGTGGAGTCAGAAAGGAGGCCAGAAGGGCCTCCCGCAAAATTTTGAATAAGGGACAAAGGGCCAGAAGGGCCTCCAAGAAAAGATTGAAGCAAAGGGGCCAGAAGGGCCTCCTACAAGCTTCTGAAGAAAAGGGGCCAGAAGGGCCTCCTACAAAATTTTGAAAACAGGGCACCTGATAGAAACAACGCTTCATAATGCTTTAATAATCACCACTCTAGGGTGTAGCCTCCTTCGGCACTTACTTATTAAATTTTGAAATTTCTATAGCGTCTCAGCTCTTCCCACCTATGATTGGGATAAGCCCAGGACAGAAAGAGCTGAAGGGTGACGCAAAGGTCGACTTTGCTGTGCATGAACTGACTTTGTACACTACGGTACGTGGGGAAAAGGGGTGGAGTGGCACCTCGGGAAACCAAGTGGAGGTGACCACTCCGGGGACCAGGGGAGGGAAAAGTGCATAGCACATGGCATTGCAGGAAAGGTCGGACTCAGACGGGGGGAGTATCCTCTGAGCCGACCTTAACATAAATTATAAAAATAAATAAAAATAAATGAAAAACTCCTGAAGCCAATTAGGTCAGATCATGCTCAGCGTCGTTATTTTTTAAATTCCTCTTCTCCCATACGAAGAGAAATTTAAACTATTCACGGCTCTTAACAATTTCCGTGAGAAAAAAGAATTTTGAAGGGTCTAAACAAATAATCCATTTGAAAAATAAACAAAGAAGCAGTATGAAACGTTGGGGAGTCAAAAAATTTTCTGCTGCGCAAAGCAGGGCTTGTAGTTGACTTAAGGTCTTATATGTGTATCATGTGCCCCAAAAAAAAAGGAATTTAATTTAATCAAAAAAAATTGTGTAAAAAAAAAAAATTTCATCAAAATATTTAAGTGATTATAAAAAAAAAGGTGTAAAAGAAGTGTAGCAAAAAAGGTGTGGCAAAAAGACAGTATAAAAAGGTGACCCACAATGTGAGAAAACCTAACTCCGGTTTTCTCAACCCTAATAAAAAACTAATTAAGGAACAAACATGTTGACCTGCTAATAAAAAAGACAAACAACCGAATAATTTAATCAAAACAAACAGGCCAACCATGTCGTCCTATATACAAAAACTGGGCCCCTATAATTTGGAAGAAGAAAAAAATTTTGCACACAATGATATATTTTTTAAAAAAAGGTGTTCAACATTTCAATTTACTATTAAGCAAATGCCACCATCTGCATCAACCAGTCCACCGCCATCTTGCCTATTACTCAACATGATAAAATTAAAAAAAAATAAATAAAAATAATTTTCCTTCAAGATGACCAAAAAAAATTCAAAAGCAAGCTCCGTGTTCTTTAACGGGTCCACTAATCGCAGCAAATCCACTGCCATCTTAACCGCTGCTGATAATAATAGATAAAAAAAAAATAAACCAAGTAATTTAAAAAAAATTTCTTTTAAGATGATGCAAAAAAAAAGAAAGAGCCAGAGAAAGACTCAAGAATTATATGTAGTGTAGTTGTTGTGTATATATGTGTGTGTGTAAGTATGAATTGATACAGACAAGCGAAAGAAAACTCGAGAAAATTTTGAAGGAAATTTTTGAATTTTTTTTTGTTTTTTTTTGTTTTTAACTATTTTTGGATTTTATTATTTATTTAAATTTTTTTTTTTTGGATTCCCGAATGAGCCCGCTGTCTGGATCAAATTCAGTGAATGACTAGTGTGCAGTGTATGTAAATATATATATATAAAAAAAAAATATTTAAGCAGACAAAATAATAATAAAAAAAAAATTTTATCGAAATTGGTTTAGAAGTTTTTGTGTAAGTGTTTATAAAATAAATAAATAATAAAAAAGAGACTATAGATTTATAGAGATTTAAATATTTAAACTAAATAAAAAAATTTCATCAGCAACAGTTGTGCAGTATTTGAAAAAGCTGCAAAACATAAAAATGAGCCTTGTTTAACAAAGAAAATTTTGAATTTAAATTTAGATAGTTCCAATGCAAAATTTTGAAAATTAACTAGGGTTCCAGAATTTAAATTAACAACTCTATAATTTAATTTAACCACACTAGAATCTAGAATCAACCACTTTATAATTTAGAGAAAACCACGCTAGAATTTAAAGCTAACCACGCTCTGCTACCAAAAACATGTTACCAGGGGACTTAAATTTAATAAAGGCGGAACTAAAATGGTAACGATGTTTGAAAAGAAAAATAAAAAAAAAAGACAAAGACAAGTTTAATAATTAACAAGGCTCAAGTTTATTGAAAACAGAAAGAAATTTCGACGGTTCAGACTTTGTCATTTACAACAAAAGACATCCTGACACAAATCATCAGTAAAAAAAAAAAACTTATGATTAACAAGATCATAAATTGTAAAAGTTATAAGCCCTTAATTGTAACATATAATAATTTAGATAAAAAAAATTAATCAACAGATTCTAAACATTTATCCCCCCCCTTTTAGTTTATATATATATGTTTATAGTTACAAAAATTTAACAATAAAAAAAAGACAATGAGCACAGCTTAATAATTCACAGAATTATAATTAATCAAAAAAAAAGATTATACGCCCTTAAAGTAAAAGTATAATAATTTAAAAAAAAAAAAAATTAATCAAGATTTTCAAAAAAAAAAACTTATCCCCCCCCCTTTTAGTTTAGTTTATAAGATGATAGTTTCCTTTTAAACAGTAACAGAAATTAACAAAATATAAAAGAGCTTGATATTTTAAGTTCAAGAAAGATCATATCTATAGTTAACATGTTTATCACTAAACTAAAGTAACATAATATAATTGGTTTGAAAATTTCTTAAAAAAAAAGAAACTGTATTGGCCAATAAATTTATATTTAAATAAAAAAAAAAGGAAAAATAATTTAGAATTTTGAAATTTTGTTAATTGACGTCAATTATTTTAATTTAGAAACTAACCTCTTGGAGGTTGTTAGGACCGAAAATTGCATGCAGGCTCCACCCAATAAATTGTTATATAATTTATAAATAATTACAAAAGTCTACATCTAGAAAATAGTTTGAAGGAACACATATTTGCGGAAGTAAATTTAGGCACATAAATCATATGAGTTAGTTAAAGTTCAGTAAAGTCAGCTGTAAAAAAAAAGGACATCACTTTTATGCACTTGAAAATCTGAAGTTATGTGATGCAAAAACGTGTTTTGCCAACAGGACGAAACTTGCTAGGATGATTCGCTGGTTTGCGCAATATGAGACAAGAATTTCTCTATTTCTCCTACCAGCATATTGGCTGTGGCAAACAAAAAACACGTTTCTTTTAGCGTCTGTGCAAGATCAGACATGTTGTAGCATAAATGTTCTTTATTGAAGAAAATATCTGGTTATTTGTCAAAATTAAAGTAAATTAATTGCATCACAGAAATTCGTTAAGATAGTAATTAAAAGCTTCTTAGATGATTATAAATTTATTTATATATATAGTTTTGTTTTAAAAGAAAGCTTGTATAAGACTTGTAAGATTCTTCAAAAGTCTATAAAACGAAATTTTCTGATTTAGAAGAAATTTCTCTAATTGTTTTATATTTGACATGTTCAATAGGATATTCTGATCATTTAATGTTCAACATTAGTCTGCACTTATTTCACAAAATTGTTCAAAACTTAAAATGTGCCTTTACAAGGTTTTGTAAATGATGTTTTAAGAAAAGAAAATTTTTATAATCATTTAGTTTCAAAAGAAAATAGAATATTAAATAAAACATGAAATACATATTTTAAAGAATACATGATAATTAACAAATTATTTTAAAATTTAACAAAATATATAATATGACAAAATCTGTAAGGTTGAAGTACCTGGTTAATCCTGTCGCAGTTCACGTGAGCATGTACCGAGAAAAATGATGGTTATTTTAACATTTTTGAACTAGGTTATTTAAACTAAAACGCACGAACTGTAAATTAACATGATGTTGTATGAGACTTGTAAGGTTAGAGAGAAAAAAAACTTTTGTTAGATGAGTGATGCAGAATGTAGACCATGTTGTTATCACATCTAGACTGTGGACCGGGTATTAGAGAAGCTAGCTTGACCGGCGAATGGACTTTGTGTTCAGGTATCAGGCGATGATTGGTTTTGGAGCGGGCCGCCAGGTGCCAGCATCTGTCAAGGGACGGAAATTGGATGTGGAAGAGTGTTAATGAAGTTATATTGCGGATGTGCTTTTTTGAATTTAAATGCTACAAATTCTCTGGTTCTATATTTGTTGGAGATATGAAATAAACGTAATTTTGTTATATCGTAAAGGGTTAATTCTCTGGTTCTATATTTGTTGGAGATATGAAATAAACGTAATTTTGTTATATCGGAAAGGGTTAATTCTCTGGTTCTATATTTGTTGGAGATATGAAATAAACGGAATTTTGTTATATCGGAAAGGGTTAATTCTCTGGTTCTATATTTGTTGGAGATATGAAATAAACGGAATTTTGTTATATCGGAAAGGGTTAATTCTCTGGTTCTATATTTGTTGGAGATATGAAATAAACGGAATTTTGTTATATCGGAAAGGGTTAATTCTCTGGTTCTATATTTGTTGGAGATATGAAATAAACGTAATTTTGTATATCGGAAAGGGTTAATTATCTGGTTTTATATTTGTTGGAGATATGAAATAAACGTAATTTTGTATATCGGAAAGGGTTAATTCTCTGGTTCTATATTTGTTGGAGATATGAAATTAACGTAATTTTGTATATCGGAAAGGGTTAATTATCTGGTTTTATATTTGTTGGAGATATGAAATAAACGTAATTTTGTATATCGGAAAGGGTTAATTCTCTGGTTCTATATTTGTTGGAGATATGAAATAAACGTAATTTTGTATATCGGAAAGGGTTAATTATCTGGTTTTATATTTGTTGGAGATATGAAATAAACGTAATTTTGTATATCGGAAAGGGTTAATTCTCTGGTTCTATATTTGTTGGAGATATGAAATAAACGTAATTTTGTTATATCGTAAAGGGTTAATTCTCTGGTTCTATATTTGTTGGAGATATGAAATAAACGGAATTTTGTTATATCGGAAAGGGTTAATTCTCTGGTTCTATATTTGTTGGAGATATGAAATAAACGGAATTTTGTTATATCGGAAAGGGTTAATTCTCTGGTTCTATATTTGTTGGAGATATGAAATAAACGGAATTTTGTTATATCGGAAAGGGTTAATTCTCTGGTTCTATATTTGTTGGAGATATGAAATAAACGGAATTTTGTTATATCGGAAAGGGTTAATTCTCTGGTTCTATATTTGTTGGAGATATGAAATAAACGTAATTTTGTTATATCGGAAAGGGTTAATTCTCTGGTTCTATATTTGTTGGAGATATGAAATAAACGGAATTTTGTTATATCGGAAAGGGTTAATTCTCTGGTTCTATATTTGTTGGAGATATGAAATAAACGGAATTTTGTTATATCGGAAAGGGTTAATTCTCTGGTTCTATATTTGTTGGAGATATGAAATAAACGTAATTTTGTTATATCGTAAAGGGTTAATTCTCTGGTTCTATATTTGTTGGAGATATGAAATAAACGGAATTTTGTTATATCGGAAAGGGTTAATTCTCTGGTTCTATATTTGTTGGAGATATGAAATAAACGGAATTTTGTTATATCGGAAAGGGTTAATTCTCTGGTTCTATATTTGTTGGAGATATGAAATAAACAGAATTTTGTTATATCGGAAAGGGTTAATTCTCTGGTTCTATATTTGTTGGAGATATGAAATAAACGGAATTTTGTTATAACGGAAAGGGTTAATTCTCTGGTTCTATATTTGTTGGAGATATGAAATAAACGTAATTTTGTTATATCGTAAAGGGTTAATTCTCTGGTTCTATATTTGTTGGAGATATGAAATAAACGGAATTTTGTTATATCGGAAAGGGTTAATTCTCTGGTTCTATATTTGTTGGAGATATGAAATAAACGGAATTTTGTTATATCGGAAAGGGTTAATTCTCTGGTTCTATATTTGTTGGAGATATGAAATAAACGTAATTTTGTTATATCGGAAAGGGTTAATTCTCTGGTTCTATATTTGTTGGAGATATGAAATAAACGGAATTTTGTTATATCGGAAAGGGTTAATTCTCTGGTTCTATATTTGTTGGAGATATGAAATAAACGGAATTTTGTTATATCGGAAAGGGTTAATTCTCTGGTTCTATATTTGTTGGAGATATGAAATAAACGTAATTTTGTATATCGGAAAGGGTTAATTATCTGGTTTTATATTTGTTGGAGATATGAAATAAACGTAATTTTGTATATCGGAAAGGGTTAATTCTCTGGTTCTATATTTGTTGGAGATATGAAATTAACGTAATTTTGTATATCGGAAAGGGTTAATTATCTGGTTTTATATATGTTGGAGATATGAAATAAACGTAATTTTGTATATCGGAAAGGGTTAATTCTCTGGTTCTATATTTGTTGGAGATATGAAATAAACGTAATTTTGTATATCGGAAAGGGTTAATTATCTGGTTTTATATTTGTTGGAGATATGAAATAAACGTAATTTTGTATATCGGAAAGGGTTAATTCTCTGGTTCTATATTTGTTGGAGATATGAAATAAACGTAATTTTGTTATATCGTAAAGGGTTAATTCTCTGGTTCTATATTTGTTGGAGATATGAAATAAACGGAATTTTGTTATATCGGAAAGGGTTAATTCTCTGGTTCTATATTTGTTGGAGATATGAAATAAACGGAATTTTGTTATATCGGAAAGGGTTAATTCTCTGGTTCTATATTTGTTGGAGATATGAAATAAACGGAATTTTGTTATGTCGGAAAGGGTTAATTCTCTGTTTCTATATTTGTTGGAGATATGAAATAAACGGAATTTTGTTATATCGGAAAGGGTTAATTCTCTGGTTCTATATTTGTTGGAGATATGAAATAAACGTAATTTTGTTATATCGGAAAGGGTTAATTCTCTGGTTCTATATTTGTTGGAGATATGAAATAAACGGAATTTTGTTATATCGGAAAGGGTTAATTCTCTGGTTCTATATTTGTTGGAGATATGAAATAAACGGAATTTTGTTATATCGGAAAGGGTTAATTCTCTGGTTCTATATTTGTTGGAGATATGAAATAAACGTAATTTTGTTATATCGTAAAGGGTTAATTCTCTGGTTCTATATTTGTTGGAGATATGAAATAAACGGAATTTTGTTATATCGGAAAGGGTTAATTCTCTGGTTCTATATTTGTTGGAGATATGAAATAAACGGAATTTTGTTATATCGGAAAGGGTTAATTCTCTGGTTCTATATTTGTTGGAGATATGAAATAAACGGAATTTTGTTATATCGGAAAGGGTTAATTCTCTGGTTCTATATTTTTTGGAGATGTGAAATAAACGGAATTTTGTTATATCGGAAAAGGTTAATTCTCTGGTTCTATATTTGTTGGAGATATGAAATAAACGTAATTTTGTTATATCGTAAAGGGTTAATTCTCTGGTTCTATATTTGTTGGAGATATGAAATAAACGGAATTTTGTTATATCGGAAAGGGTTAATTCTCTGGTTCTATATTTGTTGGAGATATGAAATAAACGGAATTTTGTTATATCGGAAAGGGTTAATTCTCTGGTTCTATATTTGTTGGAGATATGAAATAAACGTAATTTTGTTATATCGGAAAGGGTTATTCTCTGGTTCTATATTTGTTGGAGATATGAAATAAACGGAATTTTGTTATATCGGAAAGGGTTAATTCTCTGGTTCTATATTTGTTGGAGATATGAAATAAACGGAATTTTGTTATATCGGAAAGGGTTAATTCTCTGGTTCTATATTTGTTGGAGATATGAAATAAACGGAATTTTGTTATATCGGAAAGGGTTAATTCTCTGGTTCTATATTTGTTGGAGATATGAAATAAACGGAATTTTGTTATATCGGAAAGGGTTAATTCTCTGGTTCTATATTTGTTGGAGATATGAAATAAACGTAATTTTGTTATATCGTAAAGGGTTAATTCTCTGGTTCTATATTTGTTGGAGATATGAAATAAACGTAATTTTGTTATATCGGAAAGGGTTAATTCTCTGGTTCTATATTTGTTGGAGATATGAAATAAACGGAATTTTGTTATATCGGAAAGGGTTAATTCTCTGGTTCTATATTTGTTGGAGATATGAAATAAACGGAATTTTGTTATATCGGAAAGGGTTAATTCTCTGGTTCTATATTTGTTGGAGATATGAAATAAACGGAATTTTGTTATATCGGAAAGGGTTAATTCTCTGGTTCTATATTTGTTGGAGATATGAAATAAACGTAATTTTGTATATCGGAAAGGGTTAATTATCTGGTTTTATATTTGTTGGAGATATGAAATAAACGTAATTTTGTATATCGGAAAGGGTTAATTCTCTGGTTCTATATTTGTTGGAGATATGAAATTAACGTAATTTTGTATATCGGAAAGGGTTAATTATCTGGTTTTATATTTGTTGGAGATATAAAATAAACGTAATTTTGTATATCGGAAAGGGTTAATTCTCTGGTTCTATATTTGTTGGAGATATGAAATAAACGTAATTTTGTATATCGGAAAGGGTTAATTATCTGGTTTTATATTTGTTGGAGATATGAAATAAACGTAATTTTGTATATCGGAAAGGGTTAATTCTCTGGTTCTATATTTGTTGGAGATATGAAATAAACGTAATTTTGTTATATCGTAAAGGGTTAATTCTCTGGTTCTATATTTGTTGGAGATATGAAATAAACGGAATTTTGTTATATCGGAAAGGGTTAATTCTCTGGTTCTATATTTGTTGGAGATATGAAATAAACGGAATTTTGTTATATCGGAAAGGGTTAATTCTCTGGTTCTATATTTGTTGGAGATATGAAATAAACGGAATTTTGTTATATCGGAAAGGGTTAATTCTCTGGTTCTATATTTGTTGGAGATATGAAATAAACGGAATTTTGTTATATCGGAAAGGGTTAATTCTCTGGTTCTATATTTGTTGGAGATATGAAATAAACGTAATTTTGTTATATCGGAAAGGGTTAATTCTCTGGTTCTATATTTGTTGGAGATATGAAATAAACGGAATTTTGTTATATCGGAAAGGGTTAATTCTCTGGTTCTATATTTGTTGGAGATATGAAATAAACGGAATTTTGTTATATCGGAAAGGGTTAATTCTCTGGTTCTATATTTGTTGGAGATATGAAATAAACGTAATTTTGTTATATCGTAAAGGGTTAATTCTCTGGTTCTATATTTGTTGGAGATATGAAATAAACGGAATTTTGTTATATCGGAAAGGGTTAATTCTCTGGTTCTATATTTGTTGGAGATATGAAATAAACGGAATTTTGTTATATCGGAAAGGGTTAATTCTCTGGTTCTATATTTGTTGGAGATATGAAATAAACAGAATTTTGTTATATCGGAAAGGGTTAATTCTCTGGTTCTATATTTGTTGGAGATATGAAATAAACGGAATTTTGTTATAACGGAAAGGGTTAATTCTCTGGTTCTATATTTGTTGGAGATATGAAATAAACGTAATTTTGTTATATCGTAAAGGGTTAATTCTCTGGTTCTATATTTGTTGGAGATATGAAATAAACGGAATTTTGTTATATCGGAAAGGGTTAATTCTCTGGTTCTATATTTGTTGGAGATATGAAATAAACGGAATTTTGTTATATCGGAAAGGGTTAATTCTCTGGTTCTATATTTGTTGGAGATATGAAATAAACGTAATTTTGTTATATCGGAAAGGGTTAATTCTCTGGTTCTATATTTGTTGGAGATATGAAATAAACGGAATTTTGTTATATCGGAAAGGGTTAATTCTCTGGTTCTATATTTGTTGGAGATATGAAATAAACGGAATTTTGTTATATCGGAAAGGGTTAATTCTCTGGTTCTATATTTGTTGGAGATATGAAATAAACGTAATTTTGTTATATCGGAAAGGGTTAATTCTCTGGTTCTATATTTGTTGGAGATATGAAATAAACGGAATTTTGTTATATCGGAAAGGGTTAATTCTCTGGTTCTATATTTGTTGGAGATATGAAATAAACGTAATTTTGTTATATCGGAAAGGGTTAATTCTCTGGTTCAATATTTGTTGGAGATATGAAATAAACGGAATTTTGTTATATCGGAAAGGGTTAATTCTCTGGTTCTATATTTGTTGGAGATATGAAATAAACGGAATTTTGTTATATCGGAAAGGGTTAATTCTCTGGTTCTATATTTGTTGGAGATATGAAATAAACGTAATTTTGTTATATCGTAAAGGGTTAATTCTCTGGTTCTATATTTGTTGGAGATATGAAATAAACGGAATTTTGTTATATCGGAAAGGGTTAATTCTCTGGTTCTATATTTGTTGGAGATATGAAATAAACGGAATTTTGTTATATCGGAAAGGGTTAATTCTCTGGTTCTATATTTGTTGGAGATATGAAATAAACGGAATTTTGTTATATCGGAAAGGGTTAATTCTCTGGTTCTATATTTGTTGGAGATATGAAATAAACGGAATTTTGTTATATCGGAAAGGGTTAATTCTCTGGTTCTATATTTGTTGGAGATATGAAATAAACGTAATTTTGTTATATCGTAAAGGGTTAATTCTCTGGTTCTATATTTGTTGGAGATATGAAATAAACGTAATTTTGTTATATCGGAAAGGGTTAATTCTCTGGTTCTATATTTGTTGGAGATATGAAATAAACGGAATTTTGTTATATCGGAAAGGGTTAATTCTCTGGTTCTATATTTGTTGGAGATATGAAATAAACGGAATTTTGTTATATCGGAAAGGGTTAATTCTCTGGTTCTATATTTGTTGGAGATATGAAATAAACGGAATTTTGTTATATCGGAAAGGGTTAATTCTCTGGTTCTATATTTGTTGGAGATATGAAATAAACGTAATTTTGTATATCGGAAAGGGTTAATTATCTGGTTTTATATTTGTTGGAGATATGAAATAAACGTAATTTTGTATATCGGAAAGGGTTAATTCTCTGGTTCTATATTTGTTGGAGATATGAAATAAACGTAATTTTGTATATCGGAAAGGGTTAATTATCTGGTTTTATATTTGTTGGAGATATGAAATAAACGTAATTTTGTATATCGGAAAGGGTTAATTCTCTGGTTCTATATTTGTTGGAGATATGAAATAAACGTAATTTTGTATATCGGAAAGGGTTAATTATCTGGTTTTATATTTGTTGGAGATATGAAATAAACGTAATTTTGTATATCGGAAAGGGTTAATTCTCTGGTTCTATATTTGTTGGAGATATGAAATAAACGTAATTTTGTTATATCGTAAAGGGTTAATTCTCTGGTTCTATATTTGTTGGAGATATGAAATAAACGGAATTTTGTTATATCGGAAAGGGTTAATTCTCTGGTTCTATATTTGTTGGAGATATGAAATAAACGGAATTTTGTATATCGGAAAGGGTTAATTCTCTGGTTCTATATTTGTTGGAGATATGAAATAAACGGAATTTTGTTATATCGGAAAGGGTTAATTCTCTGATTCTATATTTGTTGGAGATATGAAATAAACGGAATTTTGTTATATCGGAAAGGGTTAATTCTCTGGTTCTATATTTGTTGGAGATATGAAATAAACGTAATTTTGTATATCGGAAAGGGTTAATTATCTGGTTTTATATTTGTTGGAGATATGAAATAAACGTAATTTTGTTATATCGGAAAGGGTTAATTCTCTGGTTCTATATTTGTTGGAGATATGAAATAAACAGAGTTTTGTATATAGGAAAGGGTTAATTATCTGGTTCTATATTTGTTAGAGATATGAAATAAACGTAATTTTGTTATATCGGAAAGGGTTAATTCTCTGGTTCTATATTTGTTGGAGATATGAAATAAACAGAGTTTTGTATATAGGAAAGGGTTAATTATCTGGTTCTATATTTGTTAGAGATATGAAATAAACGTAATTTTGTTATATCGGAAAGGGTTAATTCTCTGGTTCTATATTTGTTGGAGATATGAAATAAACAGAGTTTTGTATATAGGAAAGGGTTAATTATCTGGTTCTATATTTGTTAGAGATATGAAATAAACGTAATTTTGTTATATCGGAAAGGGTTAATTCTCTGGTTCTATATTTGTTGGAGATATGAAATAAACAGAGTTTTGTATATAGGAAAGGGTTAATTATCTGGTTCTATATTTGTTAGAGATATGAAATAAACGTAATTTTGTTATATCGGAAAGGGTTAATTCTCTGGTTCTATATTTGTTGGAGATATGAAATAAACAGAGTTTTGTATAACGGAAAGGGTTAATTCTCTGGTTCTATATTTGTTGGAGATATGAAATAAACGTAATTTTGTTATATCGGAAAGGGTTAATTCTCTGGTTCTATATTTGTTGGAGATATGAAATAAACGGAATTTTGTTATATCGGAAAGGGTTAATTCTCTGGTTCTATATTTGTTGGAGATATGAAATAAACGGAATTTTGTTATATCGGAAAGGGTTAATTCTCTGGTTCTATATTTGTTGGAGATATGAAATAAACGTAATTTTGTTATATCGGAAAGGGTTAATTCTCTGGTTCTATATTTGTTGGAGATATGAAATAAACAGAGTTTTGTATATAGGAAAGGGTTAATTATCTGGTTCTATATTTGTTAGAGATATGAAATAAACGTAATTTTGTTATATCGGAAAGGGTTAATTCTCTGGTTCTATATTTGTTGGAGATATGAAATAAACAGAGTTTTGTATAACGGAAAGGGTTAATTCTCTGGTTCTATATTTGTTGGAGATATGAAATAAACGTAATTTTGTTATATCGGAAAGGGTTAATTCTCTGGTTCTATATTTGTTGGAGATATGAAATAAACGGAATTTTGTTATATCGGAAAGGGTTAATTCTCTGGTTCTATATTTGTTGGAGATATGAAATAAACGGAATTTTGTTATATCGGAAAGGGTTAATTCTCTGGTTCTATATTTGTTGGAGATATGAAATAAACGTAATTTTTTAGAGATGAACGTCCACTATTCACGAAGTGAACCAACCATTAGGTTGTGCGAAAGTTTATAAAATAAGATTTTCTTTTAATGTTCTTCGACTGCCCTACAAGGCACAGTCGGTGAAACATGGAGACATTACACCTGCGTGTCCGGTATTTCTCGTAGCAGCATAGCGTTGCTCACAACAAGAGATAAGAGCAAAACAGCTGAATTTCTTTACGAGCTCACCATCCTTATACTAGGTTTAATGTTCCTATTTTAATGTTTGAGACCCTTATCGTGCTTACTTGGCCCTGTAAGATTTCGTAACTATACGAATCACATTTTCCTGGGAGGTTAGAGTTCTTTTTTGTCATCGTAGACATCTGGGATTGGAACAATTACATGCAGATTTGAAATCTGTAAAGTTTTATTTCCTTCGTTATAAGTTTAATAATAGACGAGATATGAACAAAAGAACTTTAAACTTTTCAATTCGATTTTCTGAATTTTACTATGGTTCTATATGAGCATACTATAATACCCATATACTTAATTTCATGTTGTTATACTAATTTTTGTGGCCGCTATCGTGCTTACGTACAGACGATAACGACAGTGACGACGGACTGATGGGACTTCGAAAGTAATTTGTACGGTTTCTTGAGGTCATGCAACGAAATACGCTGGTTAGTCAAAATCATTGTACTTCATTAATGTAGTTACAAGTCAAAATCATTGTAAAGAGAGGTATAAAGGGTTTCCGATTTCCTAAAAGTTATGCTCACCACAGCGATTGGATAGATACAATTCAACATTAAAATTGACTTACAAAAGTAAAACATTGGAATTACTTAGAATTAGTTACAAAAAATACATTCGTTCCATTTTGTATGATCTATTAGATTAGATAATAACTTCTTAGCTAATCTACAGTTTGATAAATTTGAACTTTTGTATGATTGTGGTTAAATCAGTTTTTAATTTTATTGCTAGAAGATATAAATATAAAAAACTAGTATATACCAAATAAATATAATTAAAAACACTTTTATTTATTTATTCTATGGACGTAGACAAAAACAATTGCACATTCATAATCAATTTCAAATATTACACAAACAATCCAACAAATAAATCAACAAAAACTGTTCAATAATCAGTCAAAATACACCCTACACAAATTACAAAACACAAAACAACATTTCGCAAAATAATTCCAATAATCAATTAACCAAAAACAACAAAATAGTGACCGAAAAAATTAATTAATAAAATTAATATTACCGTACACAACTACACAATACAGATACATTTAATTATAATTATAATAGTATAATCAG
Organism: Aphrophora alni; assembly: GCA_963513935.1. NCBI lineage: Eukaryota > Metazoa > Arthropoda > Insecta > Hemiptera > Aphrophoridae > Aphrophora > Aphrophora alni. The sequence continues at coordinate 69,997,704 of OY740771.1, read as the reverse complement.
TCCTATATATAAATTTAGAAACAAAGAAGAGGGAATAGAAACATAGATCTTTGTCTCTCTCTATTACTTTTTTGATAGGACACCGATTTAAGAGATTTACCTTGGTTCGTGAAGTCTCTAATGAAGAAGTCATTAAATAAATTTGCAAGAGCAAATGGCTTCGTAACGAACACCATCAATATCTAATAATCGCCCATGAGGTCTTACTAACATTGTCCTACTACCAATCAGGTAAAACACATCGTAGGCTTAAGCTGCAAGAATACACGTCTATAAATTAGTTTATACTTTTTATATATATTTTTAATTGTTCACTATGTATGGTTTTGTAAATTTCATAGTAAAACTTTAATTTGTTCCTTGAATCAGAGATAGGATATGTTAAAGAAAAATATAAAAGAGTTATAAAAATAATCAATTTTTTATTTAAATAATTACTCTTATAGTGACTGTCAGAATTTTCATTTCTCAAAAGGTATTTAAGAAGATTTACATTTTCAGGCTGATATCCCTGAATTGATAAATTTTTTTTTTATTTTGGGTAAAAAATTACAAATATCACCTGTGCGTAGTGCTCAGCAATCCCTGACTGTAGGACCTGAACCGATAAGTTTTCATGCTTGATCTGTATTTTTGAAGATAAAGGAAAGTCGTAACCTTAAAATCTCGGTTAACTACACATGAACATGAATATAAATGGGATTTAACAGGTTTCTATTAAAGGCGAAACTGATGCATGCAACTATCTGCAATTTTACCATATTTTTTAATACAATTTAAAGATAAACTAATGTAGCCTACTAAAGGGGTATCATTAGCATTTTTAGAAAATATAAATTTTAAATTGTCAATCTTATCTAATGATATTTAATATGAATAGGAGAGAAAACACTACTTTTAGACGTAGTATTTGAAAACAGATTCTTTCCTTAATAATTTTATTATATTCTATTACTAATGCACTGGAGTTTTTGAAATATTTGATGTTGGAAACAGAGTTTTAAAATTAAAAGTAAGAATGTCAGAAGTAAGGTCTTATATATTTGGGCACTAACATGGATCGCTACTTGATTTTGCAGTTTTATTCCTGTGCTAGTTAATTTATATATATTATATGGACTTTATGTATCACAAAATAATTGTTGACAATAAAAACCATGGTATCTCTCAGATCCCTTTTCATTAATATACCCCTACCACTCTATATTATTTTAAGGACGTGTAGGGTGCTGACATTGTATTTTAAAGAGTTATTAAGTTAAATTAAAGTAATTGATGTAAGGATAATATAAACTCGTCAAAGAAGATAGTCATGTTTTGTTTGTAAAAATATCTTTGCATTAGAAAGTTGTAAAATATGTTACTGCACTCCCTTAGATATATTTCCTGAAATATCTCCAAAACTAAATGAGTTGTGAAACTCCACAAAACTCTCGTCATTTAAAATGATCACATTTAAAAATCGGCGAAAATGATCAGATTAGAAAACTCCATTAATTAAGTTAAAATTGCAACAGCTGTAGAGTTGTTTTAGTTATGAGAGTGGAATACAGCCCTGAGAGTAACTCCTACAAGGGTTTTGGAGTATACAAAGGTGACTAAACATTCACCTTGTCCGGAAATATATATCACTGGATGATCATTTTCCCTTTCCTTCTGGAATTCATTATTTTATGTATTTATTTAAAATATTATAACATTCACAAAATACCAGAAACAATAAATTTTTACAAGCATTATATGTTATATAAATCCTGTCTATAAAATTTATAAAGATGTAGATGTAGGAATTCTAATAATTTTATAAAGAGTTCGATTTAGGTCAGTTAAAATTAAACGTCATAAAAACAATGGTAAGGATAGCCTACCCATATTATATACAAGTTAAATTTTGTAGGGGTGACCCAAATACTTGCTGCAGATGCCTGATATTCATTGTATCCATATTATATTTTGAAAGTACTGTTAAATTATAAGTTTTAAAACGAAAAGAAGTATCAAATATTAAATCAAGAATATCTAATTAAGGACATTGTTATATAGGGTGGCACAAGGGTTCATAAATGTATTGATCATTTCTGTTGTTAACAGTAAACAGAAAATGATGAGAGATTGCGTCTTATAACCCTCTTAATCATTTTCATTGCACTAACAAATAAAAACGAGTACATAACAAATTTCATTAAAATCTGTTGAACGCTTGTTTTAAATTTTTGAACACATACGGCTGTAGTAAGCTTAAAGTCTACACAAGTAGTGAATGTAATCACTTTATTCTGAAAGTACTTGCTTATGACAACCATAAAAATCGGAACTCTTTTGTCGGGTAAATATGTCTTACTGTTCATTTTTCATTGATAGAGGGATAAAACATGGTGTAAAATTACTGCTTAATTGAAATTATAAGCGGAGAGGCCAATTATACGCTCTTCTGCTTTAAATTGGATAATAAGAAAGTATAAAAGAGACGTCGGTATGCTTGCATGTAGAGGCACGGAGGCACATAATTAGAACAGCTATTAATCTGAAATGCATTAGAGTCTTGCCATATGTTGGCGATCTCTTAATAATTCTTAATTAGATTGAACTGTTAAGTGGAGAATACGTTATACAATTATAAACTTCATGTTTACTAGTAAAATGTTTTTAATTATATTGTAAGACACTAATTAAAGGATTCGCACAATTAAGTAGATACCAATTTGAAACAGCATACAAAATATTTGTTACTTAAGGATCATGAAGAAATAAGCAGGATATACATGCATATAAAAGTCATTTCATTGGAATTTGTTTTGTGTATCTACGTGGTGATATGCATGCTATCTTCTCCAAAACACATCTTGCCAAAATATCAATAGAAGAGAAGAAGACTATCTTTTCCAATTTTGTTGATATTTTCAGATTCATCAGTGCCACTGTCACTGCTAATTGTGAATTATTAGTCTTTATATGATAGATAGTCTGATATCGATTCTACAGAAAAAGCAGACTTCTGCACATAAACATCAACTATAGTTGAGCAGATCCATCAAACTATGTCATGTGTTGTCGAGGAAGTTTTCCACAGGAGAAAGGGTAGCAGTACTGGGTGGAGAAAAGACTGAAGTATACTACAGCCACTGGTTCTTTGTACTTGGATTTTTGGTGACGAACCAGATAGGCAGTGGAAATGGCAACGTCGTCGTCTCGCACTGACCCTCTACAGCCGCATATCTTAGCATCACACCAAAACTGCGCGCGTATTATCGTATCTAAACAACAAAACTGTTACGTATTGTTCAGTTTGTGTTATGCTTTGTTTCATTAAGTGACAGAGTGAACCTTTTAAACTGTAAATGTAAATCTAAGCAGTTGAATAATCTCTAAAGTTTTTGGTGAATAAATAAATACTACATTTTACTATTAACATATTATGTAGCCTAATTCAAACGAAACAATCTGTAGCACACTCTATGGTTTATTTCAGTGTGTATAAAATTATATTATTTGATATACCGAAATAATTTTGCTCAAATGATAACTCGAAAACCGATACTTTATTGTTAGACTACTTCTTGGAACGGAGCCAACGAAGCAACGTTGCCAGATTGTGATATTTGCAAGTGCAAAGAACGAACAGCTGAAGTATAGTAGTATCCGCGCCTTCTGTAAATTTTGCGTTATTTCATTAATTATTCCAGAGTCTACAACATAATATTATTTTCATAATTGTCAGCAAGACCTAGCAGGAACCAGGAACTATTCAAGACAAGTGCTAACTATTTGCGTACGGATGCAGATTTCGCCAACCTTAATCCCATCGTTTTAAACTTAATTACGTTTGGATAATAATTGGATTGCGAAAGTTTCAATCCATTTCATTGCGAAAGACACATTTCATATTTGTCATATATGCACTATTGAAAAGGCAAAGAAATTGTAAACGTACCTTATCAAATGCCTAAACTTGGCATTATAATGGAACTAAAGTAATAGCCTTAATATACACACACAAAATTTGTAATCGGAAACTTTCTAAGATTATGTATTACTTTAGCGGATGCAGAGTTAATTTTTCAATTTTCATAACTGCTTCAAATGATCGTCAGTTCTAAAATGTTTTTACATGATTCAAAATAAAACTGATAAACTGGATAAACATACATTGAATGTAATTTCTAGTACGCTTACTAATTCCAAAACTAATAATACCCAAGTTGTGAGAAAATGTGAACATATCTTATACTTAAGTGAAGATAATTTTTCGAAAATCTTCATAACTGCTTCAAATGATCGTCAGTTCTAAAATGTTTTTGCATGATTGAAAAAAAAACTGCTAAACTGGATGAACCAATCATCGCAATCCGCTCATAATTTTGAAAATACCCTTACGGTATTCAGGTTACATTACGCTATAACAGATTATATACATGTATATTAACAAAATTAATACAGTGTTTCACTACGGAATTATGGTATTTAAAATATGGTTACCACTTGATGAACTGTTTAAAATTAGCACAATGTCGCCCTGTTTAATAAATAATAGTCAGTTTTGTATAGAATGACTTTAAAAAAATTTAATTTTTGGGGTAATACAAATGCAGTTTGATAAAAATAATAATCTTTGGGTGTAAGGAAAACGATAGACTTTCTATAAATTAGTTAAAATGGTGAGTATTCATGGTGATTCCTAACACACTAAATATTATAATTTCATTTTTATCCCTTTAAATATTGTTTTTCGAAATAATGTATTTTAAATATTTGTATTGAAGAATAGGTATGACAAATTTCAGAGTTCTAGCAAGTCATAAAGGGGGGGGGGGTTATTATTTTTGAAACTCAGCGCCTTTTTAACCTTTCTAAGTATAAAATCTTACTGAGCACGTATGGTTAGAGGAACCTTTATAAAAACCTAAAATTTAAACTTCCTAGATTAGAAGGTTTCACAGATAGAGGTTAGAGATCAGACAACATCTGTCGAGATTCGCTTCCCACGACGCCGTCAAAATAAAAACCCTATATAACTGTGAAACCTCTTGTCTATTTATAATTTTTTTCAATTATAAATAACATTTTAATTTTGTGCCAACGTTGTGGTTGATCAAATGTTATGTTATAGGTGAAATGGTAAAAATTTATGAGAGAATATGGATAGATTTTTAATCGGTAGTAAAAAATTATAACTCTTGGAAACTACTTCATCGATAAGAAGAAATAAAAAATTATCCAATTAGTCTACCGTTTAAATAACATAGCCCACTAACTCTATTAGTGACAAAACGATTTAAAAAATTAAGAAAATGCACACAAAATCTTGAAAACTCTTAATTTCTAATTTTTCACCAGCAAAAAATAGTTATATCTCAAGAACTACTATACCGATTTCTAATAAATTTTCAGTTTAAATCATTTATCAACTTTGTCAAAAGAAAAGGATATGTTATCGTTGAAAATGCGTAAATACGTCGAAACAAATATTGTTATATTTTGGAAACTACCGGATCAATTTGAACCAAACAAAGAATAAAACCTGACCAGATATTGGTACCTACATAGAAATGAAAACAACATGAAAATCGTATCAACGGTTCTTGAAGTAAAAGCTTACAGACAGAAAGAGGGACGTCGCGATTTATACATGTAGATATTAAGTTATTAATTATAACTCAGTATTACTTTATCTAAACTGTCGTCCACTGTACAAATTAGATAAATTTACAAAATCTTTCTTTGTTATAAATATTATTATCGCATGTTCAAAAAATCCAATAATTCAATTTAGGTTTACATGGATTATATTGATTTTAAACAAAATTTTCTAATACATTTAATATATCTGTCAAATCCCTAAGATGAGAACTATTTGTATTTTTAAGAAATGTAAATACCGTAGCCTATGTTAACAGAACCTTTACATAAATAGTGTTAATTGAAAAATTACTATTTAATACTTCATTAGCAAGGAAGTTTTTAAATATCATTACACACAGTTAATACTGTACTGCGTTTATGATATAAAGTGGCATATATATAGTTTACATTGAAAATTTGTGTATTCTTTGTTTATTATTAATTTTACTTCTGTCTAAAATGGCCGCCATGTTGAAACAAAATCGGACAATAAACGCGACATGTGAAATACTTTTAGAATGGGGTGAGATTTTAAAATATACAAATTTGAAAAAATAATCGTATTTACATGTCAGCGCAAGGATACTTGCTGTAATTATTCTAGTGTCTCATTAAATTAGTTGCAAACATTGTTGTGTGTTTACACGCACAATTACTTAATATCAGGGACTCGGTTAGTAGTGCGAGTTGGGGAGGGATAATGTCCGCTCTTTGAATGGAACCAATCTCTTATGAAATTAGCTGCATGAGTCCACGGGAAGTGTAAAGACAGCCTCCAGTCCAGGTGAGGCAGACAATCGAAGTACTTGGGATTAGGATCTACCAACCCCTATGCATCATTCACTATACAATAGAATTGCTTTATCTTTTATGATAGAAGAATGGATTCTATGGAAAGCACCGTCCATGGATTTATGTTTGGGTGCTAAAGGATGATTCCGTTGAATGCAGTAGCGCATTCTGTTGTTGGGAAAATCAAGATAAGGCAGTGGTGACGCGCTAACTGGTTTCCTTAAATATTAACTACGACTTCGATAAGGGTAGACTCCGATTATCGAGTTGTTAGATTGAAATCTGAGCTTACTTGCTGTGTTTCTTAGAAAGATTTAAAACTAAGGGGCGATATTAGAGTTTACCCCTTGGGCTCAATAAAACGAAAGGGGTTTTATATTTTTTATAGTAGTAACATTGCTGGTTTTATATAATAGCTGAGAGAAAATTGGACACGTATATTTAGCAACGTATTGCATACAGATTGTAAACACTAAGCCGCATATCTAAACTAGACCTAGACTTTATCGTAGTCATCAGATATCATTATGTAACGGCATATTTTGTGGAAAATGTGTAAACACATAGTGCAATAATAAGACGCTAACACATTTTAATATTAAAATTTTTTAAGTTTATTCCTGTTTTAATAATTACTAAATTAATTTCTAATTTTAAATTCTCACTAGTTATTCAGCTATTTATTTCAAAACAAAAAACTCGGCAAATGTTACCTCTGACGGCAATTTATAATTGAAGAATTTACTATTATTTTAGAAAAACCCTTCGTGAAGAAAATGTTAAAGGGGTTGTTTATAGTTCAGAATGTATCATGAAATTGCGAGATTATGCCCTATTCATACAACTTTGGATATCGAGGACGTTAAAGATTATATTTAACATTTGAAATATATAATTCGGTTAATTAAACATGGGACGTTTGTACAAAATTGTGAACAATGAGGATTCGTTCAAACGATATAAAAACTTTGCACAACTTCTCACGTATATGCCGAACTACAAAACCAAACATCAACCAAAAATAATATTTATCGCCCTCTCCCTGAAAATGTTTTTCTCAAGAAAGAAAAAAAAAAGTTACGTAAAAAAGTTTGAAAATATTATTTTTAACATTTTCGGCACTTTTTTGAAATTTTTATCGTTAGAAATTCAGAGAATAGTGGAAATTTGAATATTACCCAGAACTGCTTACATTTTTAACGGATGAACTTATTACAACCAAATTAGGACAACCTTTTAGGTAATAAAAATGTATTATTTGATCATAGGGAAACATTTTTCATGCCCCAAAATCTCCCATTTCGGGTGCAGCTGAATAATCTTAAATGTAAAGTTCCATTAAGTGACACTTCTTTTTAAAGGTTTTGATAAAAGAAGAATAATGGGAAAAACTAGAGTTATGATCATCATCATTAACTGGTTCGTTAATGTTCGTTTGCTAAATGATTGTTTGTCTTTTAGGATTCCCAAGAATGTGAGTGTTTTTCCTCAATTTAGATGTTACTTGTAAAGGGAAGTTTACAAAAGGAATAACAGTATTATTTCAATGTTCAACCACTAAACAAACTTCGTAAACAAAGTTAGAGATACTTGGACAGTAATTAATTTCATTCAAGGCTGATGCTTATCATAATTTCAATCAGCCGCCGTTTTCGATAGAGTTGCGGTAGGGACTTCTAGTTTTTTCTGTTATTCTTCTTTGATCAAGACCTTTAAAAAGCGGTGTCACTCAATGGGAGTTTACATTATATCTAAAAACGTATCCTGAGTTTGGTTTGCATAGGTTCACACGTTTAAAATGGTAACAGGGTGTGTCCACACTTTTTTCTAACCCAGTATATAAATATAAATATATTTAAATACATGCTTCGCTTCTGGCGTACATTCGAGCTAAGCTTCAATATTATTTGGTTGTAATCAAGCTTTAAAAGGTTGTGATCAACGTTCCTTTCTGTTATTGTCAATTATTTCTGCCGTTTAAGATACTGGTTGAGACATTTAATGTACTAGTTTGTGTTTAAGATACTGATGGAGGCATTTAGTATGCTAGTTCCTGCTTAAGATACTGGTGGAGGCATTTAGTATGCTAGTTCCTGCTTAAGATACTGGTAGAGGCATTTAGTATTCTAGTTCCTGTTTAAGATACTGGTGGAGGCATTTAGTATGGTAGTAAATGTTTAAGATACTGGTGGAGGCATGTAGTATGCTAGTTCCTGCTTCAGATACTGGTGGAGGCATTTAGTATACTAGTTTGTGTTTAAGATACTGATGGAGGCATTTAGTATACTAGTTCGTTACGAAGACTCTGTTTGAGCTATTAACAATGCTGGTTCATGTGTAAGACTCTGGTGGAGCCATTATGTATGCTAGTTCATGTGTAAGACTCTGGTGGAGCCATTAAGTATGCTAGTTCGTGTTTAAGAATCTGTTGGAGGCATTATGTATGCTAGTTCATGTGTAAGACTCTGGTGGAGCCATTATGTATGCTAGTTCATGTGTAAGACTCTGGTGGAGCCATTATGTATGCTAGTTCATGTGTAAGACTCAGGTGGAGCCATTAAGTATGCTAGTTCGTGTTTAAGAATCTGTTGGAGGCATTAAGTATGCTAGTTCATGTGTAAGACTCTGGTGGAGCCATTATGTATGCTAGTTCATGTGTAAGACTCTGGTGGAGCCATTATGTATGCTAGTTCATGTGTAAGACTCTGGTGGAGCCATTATGTATGCTAGTTCATGTGTAAGACTCTGGTGGAGCCATTAAGTATGCTAGTTCGTGTTTAAGAATCTGTTGGAGGCATTTAGTATGCTAGTTCGTGTTTAAGACTCTGGTGGAGCCATTAAGTATGCTAGTTCGTGTTTAAGATACTGTTGGATGTATTATGTATGCTAGTTCGATACGAAGACTCTGTTGGAGCTATTATGTATGCTAGTTCTTGTTTAAGATACTGTTGGAGGCATTAGGTATGCAAGTTATTGTTTAAGATACTGTTGGATGCATTATGTAATCTAGTTCGATACGAAGACTCTGTTGGAGCTATTAACAATGCTAGTTCATGTGTAAGACTCTGGTGGAGCCATTAGGTATGCTAGTTCTTGTTTAAGACTCTGTTGGAGGCATTTAGTATGCTAGTTCGTGTTTAAGACTCTGGTGGAGCCATTATGTATGCTAGTTCTTGTTTAAGATACTGTTGGAGGCATTAGGTATGCAAGTTAGTGTTTAAGATACTGTTGGATGCATTATGTATGCTAGTTCGATACGAAGACTCTGTTGGAGCTATTAACAATGCTAGTTCATGTGTAAGACTCTGGTGGAGCCATTAGGTATGCCAGTTCTTGTTTAAGACTCTGTTGGAGGCATTTAGTATGCTAGTTCGTGTTTAAGACTCTGGTGGAGCCATTATGTATGCTAGTTCTTGTTTAAGATACTGTTGGAGGCATTAGGTATGCAAGTTAGTGTTTAAGATACATTATGTATGCTAGTTCGATACGAAGACTCTGTTGGAGCTATTAACAATGCTAGTTCGTGTGTAAGACTCTGGTGGAGCCATTAGGTATGCTAGTTCTTGTTTAAGACTCTGTTGGAGGCATTTAGTATGCTAGTTCGTGTTTAAGACTCTGGTGGAGCCTTATGTATGCTAGTTCTTGTTTAAGATACTGTTGGAGGCATTAGGTATGCAAGTTAGTGTTTAAGATATTGTTGGATGCATTAGGTATGCAAGTTAGTGTTTAAGATATTGTTGGATGCATTATGTATGCTAGTTCGATACGAAGACTCTGTTGGAGCTATTAACAATGCTAGTTCGTGTGTAAGACTCTGGTGGAGCCATTAGGTATGCTAGTTCTTGTTTAAGACTCTGTTGGAGGCATTTAGTATGCTAGTTCGTGTTTAAGACTCTGGTGGAGCCATTATGTATGCTAGTTCTTGTTTAAGATACTGTTGGAGGCATTAGGTATGCAAGTTAGTGTTTAAGATACTGTTGGATGCATTATGTATGCTAGTTCGATACGAAGACTCTGTTGGAGCTATTAACAATGCTAGTTCGTGTGTAAGACTCTGGTGGAGCCATTAGGTATGCTAGTTCTTGTTTAAGATACTGTTGGAGGCATTAGGTATGCAAGTTAGTGTTTAAGATATTGTTGGATGCATTATGTATGCTAGTTCGATACGAAGACTCTGTTGGAGCTATTAACAATGCTAGTTCGTGTGTAAGACTCTGGTGGAGCCATTAGGTATGCTAGTTCTTGTTTAAGATACTGTTGGAGGCATTAGGTATGCAAGTTAGCGTTTAAGATATTGTTGGATGCATTATGTATGCTAGTTCGATACGAAGACTCTGTTGGAGCTATTAACAATGCTAGTTCGTGTGTAAGACTCTGGTGGAGCCATTAGGTATGCTAGTTCTTGTTTAAGACTCTGTTGGAGGCATTTAGTATGCTAGTTCGTGTTTAAGACTCTGGTGGAGCCATTATGTATGCTAGTTCTTGTTTAAGATACTGTTGGAGGCATTAGGTATGCAAGTTAGTGTTTAAGATACTGTTGGATGCATTATGTATGCTAGTTCGATACGAAGACTCTGTTGGAGCTATTAACAATGCTAGTTCATGTGTAAGACTCTGGTGGAGCCATTATGTATGCTAGTTCTTGTTTAAGATACTGTTGGAGGCATTAGGTATGCAAGTTAGTGTTTAAGATACTGTTGGATGCATTATGTATGCTAGTTCGATACGAAGACTCTGTTGGAGCTATTAACAATGCTAGTTCGTGTGTAAGACTCTGGTGGAGCCATTAAGTATGTGTGCAAGTTAGTGTTTAGTTAGTGTTAGTGTAGAATCAAAGGTTGAATTACTTATAGGTTCATACATAATTAGTTTTTTAATGGTTAACTACACACAAAATCACCTTAGGTCTGTAAGTATATGTTTAGTTGAAAAATATCCCTTAATTTATAAAAATAAATAGCAGGAAATGTTTATCTCTATTAATTTCCCTTGCAGTTTAAAATACAAAATATGTTTTGTGCATGGAGAGTTTTAATTTTTTAAATTCCAAAAGGTTTGTTTTTTATTATTGGCACATTTATAACTTGACTGAAATCTTGTTTTGAATACGAGTAATGATGCCGATCAAGGTTCGTTATATTTTGTAAAGTCAATTAGCATACTCCTCAACTATACATTTCTTTTAGTTTTGATTTGGCACATAGATTAGAATTAATAATCTTAATTAGACCGATTACGAGAAATCACGGTTTTTTGTTTTTTACCAACAACTAAAATATGCAGAGATGGTAACCAAAATCTTGAGTTTTATTTCGAATTTGGCTTAATGTATTTGAGCATCAGTTTTTTTATTATTAGAGCCGTTTCAATGTGTGTGTTTTGGTAGTTTTATTACCATATGAGATCTCCAAATTTTATAAATTCAATGCAATAATATTATATGGCTATAATTAAAAGTCGAAAAACTTCTCAGCATAAACAAATGGGCTCATTCTTATTTGTTCTTTTAGTCTGAAAAAAAATTTTTTTCAATAGATTGCGAGTAATTATTATATTTTCCAATATTTAATCTTTCACCTCCGAAAAGTTATTAGGTTTCTAAATGAATTCCAGTAACTGTAATTTCGTTTTGTTTTTAAACAAATAGGATAAATTTTAATTGACTCCATACCGTTGTAGGCGTGTCTCTAATGGTAACATTGGTAACCAGCTTTGTTACTCGTTTTTTAAGTTTTCCATTGGGTTTATTTTCAGCTTATAATTAATTGTACTCATATTTATATAAAATTAAAAAATTGTCCATCTATTCCTTTCGAAGTTAATTCCGTGATTTTTGTCAATAGCAAAATTATTTTAAAAGTACAATAACTCATTTCTTTTAAATTCATTTTGTAAACCTAAAACGGTCGAAATAAACATCACCTGTAAAAAAAAAAAAAAGATGAAAACAAAATTACAGCTTACAATTAATTAAGGGGGGAATAGCGCCACTTGGCTCGAACCCGGGTTTTGTTTCTCACTGCAGAGATCACATGTCGACACCTCCACGATACAGCCTCTGAAAGCGCTCCTACGGTGAAGGGATATTCATAAAAGCTGTTCATTTTTATTTATTTACTCCGCATTGTATTTTTTCCCTTGCGTTATGAACTAATTCCGTGTTCCCGTACTCTCGTTTCTTCTCCCGCTTCAATGAACAGAAATAAAAAACAAGGGTTTGCAAACCTAAACAGTTTCATTTTTAATGTTGAAAATTAAATATTGTGTACGGACATTCAAAAAGAATCTTTTGTTGAAATATTGAATCCGAATCACATAGAGTGCTAGGCAACTGTTGTGGCACATTGTGTTGGTGCTCTGAGTTTTTCAAATTAACCAACCAGCTCGATTTTGTGTGGAATCATTTGTTTTACGTTCATTAAATTCTTTAGAATCACGAGCAAAGTAGACTGTGAATCGTATGCAAAGTAGATTGTGTGTTTTTTTTTAATTGTGTCGAATGCACTCGTTAAATTGTAAGCAATTAAAAACGCGTTAACTTAGTTTTGTGAAATGAACGTATCAAGAAACAATTTAATGTGAACATTGGTTCAATATGTAAGTATGTGTTTATATAGCTCAAAGCTTAAACATAGAAAATGTAACCTACATTTTAAAATTTAACATTTGAAATATAATATTACTATCACTATACAACAAAGTATTTAACCATTTTTTTTTTATTTCAAATGTTTATAGATAGTTGATATATACAGGGTCTTTCAAAAGAAAGTTACAATTTCAAATGAATACTCTTTCTTAATTTATATGTCTATTGAAAAAGTAAATATATATTTTTCTTTAGAAATTAATTGTATTTCATATGAAACTGTAAAACAAGTAAAACATACTCTACTGGATATTAGCAACTGTTTAATATGACGAATATTCTCAGCTTGTATATGGAACACCCTATCTTCTACTGTGCGGGGTACAAGAGTTTCGACTGTAATTAGTACTTTAAATTACAAGGACGATATCGATTCTTACAAACAAACTTTTGCCGATATAGTCTCCATGATCTGTGAGCCAAGCTTCCAATCTCTCCTAAACACCAACTCGTAGCTTCGCCTCACTCGAGGATACATTTCCCCGACTCATCTTACTGCAGTCCAGGTGTTTAAATCTCGCGTGAAGACTACCCTTCTGGTTGATCCGTAGTACTTTTACTCATAAAAAAAATATTTCACACCTACCTGTATGGCCCTCAGGCCAAAACGAATATATACTGAGAGATCCCTTCTGAAAATCAATGTGCTGCGAATTCAGTTCCAACACAAGTTAATTCCGGACTCAGCTTTGCTTCAGTTCCAACTTGGTTCTCAGACACAGTAGTTCATTTCACTCTGTAGTCTAGTTTACCTTGGACTCAACTCTTTCAACGATCTCGTCATAGTTTACTTCTGGATCCAGTCTTCGCAACGAGCACGCACACACACATCCCCTAGCTGGTATTTAAAAGAAGAATATATTTGAGTTATGTCTTCTTTCTTTGCAACTTTCACTGAATCAAGTCCCCTATCAATAGGGAAGGAAAATTGGGGTAACACCCGGCGACCGACTCCACAAGCTGCCTCCCAGGAGGTAAAACCCGGCTGCGTACACAGTAAATCTTTTCCGGCAGGGAAGAAAAATTAGGCTTACACCCGGCGACCAATTTTCCTCACATTACCCTTCTATAGCAAATTATCCTTATGACCAAAGGCTAAGATTACTCCGCCAGCTAGGAAGGCCGCAGAGTTAATCGTCGGGAGAATCGCCTGTTCCGCACCCAATCGAAGATCACTAGCACCGGGATCAACTCGCCATTTAACCTACTACTTTTACACATATTATTTATTGGCTAAAGCAAAATAAAATAAAAAATTAATGCAGTCAACCGAGTCGCACCAATTACATTATTTACCCATAGAAACATACTTGTATGCTTGTATATATATATATATATATATATATATATATATATATATATATATATATAAAGATGTCTTTTTTACTTGACCACTATTTTGATCTTTGAAACTATAAGATTTAAAGAAAATTTCAAATGGGACACCTCTTCTACTTTTTCCTCTGTAATAAAATGGTGTAATTGATTTTTTAAATATTACTGCCATTTTCCCACATGACCCCAATTTTAAAATTGTTAATGGAAATCCACATTTCTTATGTTGAATTTGGTTTTTAAATGGGATTTTAAAAGTTTTTATTCCTTAGTATTTTTTTTTTTGCATATTCTACTCGTTTACTGTATATAAGCCCTGAAAGTTCAACAAAGTTCCGTTTAAAAATACACGGGAATAAGAACCAATTTCTTAATACTTTTGTTTTAATTCCAGTTAAGGATTTATTTCTTATACTGTTGAATTTAGAGTTTTATAGCAAGGAAACTAGACAGGAACCAGGTATTTGAGATTCCTAGAAAACCTTTTGATGAACTCCATTGAGGATATTCCACTTAATATCAGGATGAAATTAATGTAGTACCAACAAGACGGAGCACCAGCTTATAATAGTGGAGTAATTATGCAGTTTTTAACACTACTTTTCTTGAAAAATGGCTAGGTACATACGGGCATCACGGTCCCCAGACCTAACGCCCCTTGATTTTATTTTATTGAACTCTATAAAGAACCTCATGCTTCGGAAGAGGATATGAAAGAAGAAATGAAAAAATAAATCTTATTTTCATATTCATCGTAACACCATTAAAAAACCTATCAATAATTGTTTTGTAAGAGCTAATGCTTGTAGATTGAACAACTGTGGACATTTTGAGCATCACCTGAAAGACTAGTATTCATTGTGTCACAGCTAATTTTAAAGATTTAATAATTCACTTAATTGTTAAGATATAAATAAATATTGAGCTTGACTTGTGAAATAATATTAGATAGAACAAACTGCAACAAAAGATCTCACAAAAATTACGCGATTCAATTAATCAAAAGCGATTCAACTACAAAGTCGCCATCTGCTAAATTGAGTTATAGTTTAATTATTGTAGTTCATGTATCACTGAGGATGGCGACTTTGTCGTTGAAACACGTTTGATTAAGTAAACGTAATTTTTGTGAGATCTTGTGTTTGAGTTTTTTTTTTCTATCTAATTGTTAAGATAAAAAATATTAAAATATAAATAGTCTATCGATCAATCAAATTCAACATTGACTATTTATGTGTGTTATAAAACCATAAAATCGACATTAGGCCTATTGATAAAACAATACATAATATAAAATAAATTAAAACAATAGTATTAAAAACTTTTTTTCTTATTCTCATGTATTTTAAACGGAACTTTGGCGAACTTTCGGGCTTATTTCTCGTAAACGAGTAAAATGATTAATAAAATACCTAAGAATAAAAAAGTCCTAATAAATAAATTCAACATAAAAAAATGAGCGTTTCCATTACATATTTTAAAGTTGGCCGCCATATGAGGAAAAAAATCAAATACACCATTTGATTACAGAGGAAATAGTAGATAAGATCCCCATTTGAAGTTGTCTGTAACTCTTATAGTTTCAGTAATCTCAATGATGGTCCAATTGAAATAGACACCCTGTATATCTATGTAAACATACTCACATACAAAATACATTAATATGGATACACATACATAGCGCATAGATACATCCATACAAATATAATATGTATATATATTTATACACAAACACACTATACACAAAACGTAACTCATCCATACATGTTTATAACATAGGCCTACAACATGACATTTTACACAATTACAATAACCGTATATAACTATTTCATACACATAAATACAAGCATACGTTCTTCGTTTATTATTTACGAGTGGATCACTTTATCTACGTTGCAAAATTATTAAACCTGCTAAGACTGTTAAAATAAAAGTTGTCACTTTTGTGCTCGACTAGAAGATTACATAATAAAATAGAGAATATTACCACAGGATTGGATATTTTATGCCATATTATTTTTTATGCGACATCAAACTCTGATGTTCCTGTCCCATATAAAACGTACTCTTCGAACTTTTAGATGGACCGTATGTAGGCCAACGAACTGTAAGGGTTAAAACTATTTTTTGTATATAACTCTCTCAAACTGTGAAACTTCTGATACATTCATAATACCACTGAACAAGGCCAACATTGTAGACTAACGTCACCGGACTGAAAGTCTCCTAACTACAATCATACAACCAAGTAAGTTTTAATACGGTTTTGAATCACATTAGTAAGCCGCCGTTTTCTGACCTAACCTAAACCTACTTTTTATGGGATATGTTATCTACATTTTGAAAAATCCCCGCCAATTTTTAATTTAACAGGCAACATCATTTAAAAAAAATAGCAACGTGTTTTTACACTGCTATTTCACGTGATCATTATTTATACATTGTCGTATAAAAATACAGGACTTGACGAAGTTTTAAGTAGGACCTAGAAGTGATATAATTTAATAAAATACACTTCTACACTTTCAAATAGTCTGACTTCCTTAATTCTGTAGGAAATTATATTTTTACCACAAATTAAAAACTAAAAAATAATTAAAATTTCTTACTACAAATCCAGTAGGCCTAAAATAAATGTCTAAACATTCACAGGCCTTATATACTACACGGTTGGATTTATCAAAAATTTCCCATGAATAAAAATGTCTTAAAATTACACATTCTACATGTAAAAAATTCATTATGTTGCTATTCGAAAAATGAAGTTGACCACCATATTGGAAAATTGCGTCGTTTTTAAAATTTCATAACATATTTTTAAATCCCAAAAAAATGTAAGACCTGTTTTCGAGTAAACGGATTTTGTATCTCTTATAGTTTTGTGTTGATCACTGTTATTTCTGTTGTATCACAAATAGGTCTGACGGTATGTTTTCCTCTCTTAGATGATCAATCAACCAGTTTGCCACTTAACGACGACCTAGTTACCGTAGCAACCAATAACGCATATATAATTAATTAGGCCTAACAGTTTCAATAATTCTATAGAAAGTTATGGTAGGCATAGTCTAGACCAATGTGAAACATTTAGGAAAATTAAAAAAAATATATATATGGTAAAAAACTATTTATTGTCCTCGTTCAATGAACGAACTTGTATCATTTCATAGTGTTCTTTTTTGTCTGTAATTAGGTACAAAACATTGTATCACTTTATTCAGACTGTATAAAAATTTCAGGATGGTTAATATAATTTTTAACGTAGAAAGTTGAAACTTTGGAAATGAATTTTTGGTGTAAAAATTATTACAGTAATAAATGTTGTTGAACTTATACCAGTTGAATTAAAAAAAAAAAAAAGAGAAAAAAAGTTGTCTGGCATTGAGCGATAATACTAAAACTAATTAAAGATTTTCAATAATGATCTTTAAAATTTTAGCTCTGTAAAATAAATGTTTAGGTTAAAATCAAAATTGTTATGTAATACTTCTTGGTCAATATTGAATGTACAATAGTAAAGTTTTTGCTGTAATTTTTTTAACTTTGTCTCCTTATTATTTTCCTTGGATAGTTGTATATTCTGAAGTAAATTGGATTTTCTGATTATATTCACATTTGAAAATTTTGACCCACAAACGTAATTTTAGGGGTGGAGGTGAATTTACTTATAATACCAAAACATCGTTTTTTACAACAACAAAATTTCTAAAGTTTCAGCTTTTTACATTTTATACGGTATTTAAAAGTTATTAACCGTTCCGGGAGTTTTTTACAACCTGTATACAAGATTATTATTGTTTATTTTATAACTTAAATAATGTCTGACATCAAATCTGATTGTTGTTTTTAATTAGAATAATTCCATCGTAGATACCAACTCGTCTATCATAATATTGGCAACAGTATTTTTTTGTTTCCTAGCTATCAATTGGTTAAGGGCGGATTAGGGTAACATGAATGATAGCCAATGTATTCCCTAGGATCGGTTGTTCAGAGTAGCGTGTCTAATATCCTTTGACAATTTATTTAAATATACCCCCTCCCCTCCTTCTTGTTACTAGGACAAATGGCCTACAGGTGAAGAATAGGCTTAATAGACAGTGTTTATTAAGAAGAATGATATATCGGCCGGAGTTGTCCAGTATAGAGATTAATTGCATTTCTTTCTGTCAGGGTTGTTTTCTTCTCAGTCGGGGTGAGGTGTTGTGTGTATTGTAGTCCGCATCCTGTTCAATCCTAACAAAAAGAACAGTTTCTTGTCACAAAGTAGCCTGAACAAACTCGCCCTTGTCGATGTATTTTCCTTCAGGACTAAATCCCGTATCGATAATACAGCTTACTTCAATCGAAGGGACAGTCTACAAAGAAGTTAAATCGTGTCGAGTTGGCGGATTGGACAGCCATTGTGTTTGATAAGAAGAAGGAAAACAGTTCTAAAGAGATTCGACCTAACCTTTCACATTCATTAATAATATCTTTGATCCTTAATGTAAATTGTAAACTGACGTATATGTATAATACAGTTGTATGGATTATTAAATAGAATCGGATGCCTGTGTACACACGGGATTCCGGTTTTGTTTGGAACTAGGATTAGGCAGGCTCTGAAGGAATCCAAGCTATTGCGAGGAGATTATCGTTTGTCGGCAGTTGCAACTTTACAAAACAAGTTGAGCTGAATACCTTCTTTTCATTGTTGGTTTTGTCATTTCTTGATGTTTTATTTTCTCACATTTACGTGGTAATCGATAAACAATCAGAATCGAGATTTTCCGGAACCAACCTTTGACGATCAAACCTACATTATGTACTACGGGTGGCCGATTATGCTGACCTAATATATAGATGTTTTGATTTATTTATGTATATATTTCAAGGTGAATTTGGTTTTTTGAACTTTCACTTTTACTATAAAAATACATCGATATTTTTTCAAAAGAATAATCACCCGTGTATGATTTCTTGAGTTTCTAAATTTAATGAAAACCTATAAATAAGATAGATATTACTTACTGCAGAAACATTGCTCTAACTTTCTACCATTGATAAACCTAAATTTGTAGTCTAATTGTCGTAATCTCACAAAAAACAATAATAACTAGAGTGAAAGAAATAATATGCAATTTTCTTCATCACTAAGTGTTACTTACCCAGTAGCCTATACAAAGTTCAGGGTAAGTTTGGTACAGTAATTGCAAAAAAATTGATGTACGTTTTTTGACTGGTCTTTACGTTAATAACCTCAGAAAACAGAAAAAAAACATTGTTTACATGCTGTTCGTCCGTCTGCAATCGTAGTCGTTCACAAATATTAGGATAGTACTATGAAATTTGGTTTAAAGGGTTAGTGTCCTCATATAGAACCTCATTGAATTGATACAAATATTTATACTGAGCAGGCCTGTATATAAAAAGAGTTTGAACTTGCCTCGCTTGAACCAATAACTCGTCTTAAGCATAAATGTTATTTCATTTAAATTGAGTTCCTGATTATATGTCTATTAGGCTATTCTTACTTAATAATTTTCTATTACTTCTGATTTTGGACACCTATTTGAGTAATTATTCTTCACATTTCAACAAAATTTGAATTAAATTATGCAACTAATTTAAAGAATTGCCGTTTAAAGCTTCTTGAACTATTTTTGCCAATAAGTCCCAAACAGGTATTATCGGGAAGATGGTGACCAAATACTTTTAGTTTTAGTTCTTAAAGGCTACATTTAAATAAAAAATCATCAAAATAATTCAAACACATGCTGAGAAAATTTGAAGTTGTGGTCTTATGGCAGACAAAAAGATAGTCTAATTTTGAATAATCGAAAAAAACAGTTTAAACTTAAAATGTAATTTAAACTGTTGTCTAAAACCTTCCTGCAGGAAATTTTTAAATATGACCAATAAATAAATAACAACTCCTTAACGTACTATTTATTTAATATTTTCATTTATATAAAACATTTTCGTGTTTCATAGAGTTACAAAAAAAAAATAAAATCAAATAAATTTGCAGAATAATTACAATGTTTTGTTCCTTAAGAATTCCTTAAAAAAGTTATATACGTTTCATGTAACTTGTATATATGTATCACTGTAAATTAAAGTACAGTATACAATATAAACATAATCAGGTGGTTTATACTTCCAACTAATTGTGCCAGTAGCTAATTGAATACACCAATAATGCGTTTTTCAGTTGAGTCAGTCAGCATTCCAGAGTTTATAAACATCTATGGATACAGCATAGTATGTTACTACTATTCCTACTTGTTCCAAATTTATGGTAAATTAAATTCACAATGTAAGGAGTTAGACACCAATAAAACAGTGACAGTTACTATTTTTTTCTTGTGAATGTGTTTTGTTCTACTGTACATGTTTAGTAGAGTAGAAGAATAGAACAGACAGCCTTTATTTGATAAAAATTACAATTAAAACTATTTAACTGAGTTTTTCAAAACAAAGGCGATATTCTTGACCAGTGACCATCAGGTTTTTCAAGTAAATAAACATATATACAAACATACACACATATATAATTTAATATCAACTAACAACGATAAAAGTAAAAATTTAACACCTAAACAATTTAATGTTATAAACAATAGAAAAACAATTAATATAAATAACCGTATATAATATTACACGAAAATTTAACAATTTCAATATTCATAGCAATGTTGAGACATTCGGAGTTTCCAGGGTAAACATGTTTGCAAACAAGAGCAGATAACGGCCGCTCCACAGACTTTACTCTGTGGTTAGGAGATTAAAGACATATGATATCTCCATATTCTCCACAATAATCTATCAGTAACAATTTATTCCATGAAAAAGATATTCGTCTTCTACTGATTCTACTTCTTGAATAAAATATTTTTGTGCAATATCTCTTGTAATTTAATTTAACACAAAATAAATATAGGCCTAAATAGTAGGGCTAAAAAATACAAGAATAGATTGCACATAATTGTGTTAAATAAAACACAGTAAAGTTGTAACTAAAGTAAGTTATCAGTGCAAGAAAATGAGTTTCAGTTTCTTATAGATCCTCTCTACATTTAAAGATATATTTCATTTCTTTAAAGGACAATCTTTGATAAAAGTAGGAATTATTTAAACTCTAATTGAAGCTTGTGTTAGGAATTAGGATAGTTTTAGTTAGGAATATAGCCTAAGTTCTTTTTAGGAACACAGTATGACAACAATTATTGTGACAGACCTGGAAAAATGATGAAATTGCTTACCTTGCAAGCAAGGCAGACGTTATTGATGCTACAAAGACATATAAACCCTTGGGTGGGAGAAAACTGTTCAGTGGCCAAGATTAATCGAGGGAAGTGCTGCAGGAATTTTTGAAGATAGCCAGACGGACTTGGCGAGTAAGAGAATCCTGGGAGCATAATTCTGGAAGATAGCCAGACGGACTTGGCGAGTAAGAGAATCCTGGGAGCATAATTCTGGAAGATAGCCAGACGGACTTGGCGAGTAAGAGAATCCTGGGAGTATTGAGACTTCAGATGAGCATCCATGAATGGCAAGCAGGGTTAGCAAACTTCGTGTCTAAACCTTGTAATTATTTCAGACACAAGTAATAATAAAATATAACGTAGAATCAGATCTGTGAGTCACAACAATTAGAGTCATTCTGCATTAATAGTAGTAATAAAGATATTGTATTATTATAATAAGATAGGAGATAGTCATTGTTAATAAAAATTAATTAGTATACTGAACCACTGATTTGATGATTTTGATAAAAATTAAGAACCCAAGCAGCTTTGAGGGGCCGTTCCTAACACTTGTACATGTAACACTCCTCTGTGAGTTTCTGTTTGTCTGTAAAAACCAATTACAGAACATT
Organism: Aphrophora alni; assembly: GCA_963513935.1. NCBI lineage: Eukaryota > Metazoa > Arthropoda > Insecta > Hemiptera > Aphrophoridae > Aphrophora > Aphrophora alni. The sequence goes on along the minus strand of OY740771.1, from coordinate 69,975,445 downwards.
ACCTTTTTTCCCAATCTATCTTTTTTGTTATTTTCAATTTCTTGACTGCATCGTCTATGTCCTTACAAAATGAAATATCTCTCTTAATTACTTGCAGAAGAACCGGGGGGTATCTATGATTTGCTAGGGGTACAATAACTGTGGTAATATTTAACGTTACAGTATGGATTGTGACGTCACATGACGTCCTAGCCAATAGCGATTCAAACACCCAAGGAGCGAAGCGTACACAGAATCACTAGACTTGGGAGTTATAATTAATTAATTCGGCAAGGAATGCAGCGTGGATATATTCCGATTTACGAAAATCTTTTTATTTTGTTATGGTAGTCAGATCTCAATCAAAAAGTTAGAGGTTTTCTTTCGACATTTTAAATATCGTTTACAAACTTTGATAAGCGGGAACATCATAATTACATCCTTGCAAATGCCGCATATAATAATTTAAAATTTTACTTTCCCAGTAAGGTTAAGTTTGATAATCACAAATAATTATGACCTCCCTGACAATAATATAATTTAACTGATCTTATCTGTTGTTGTTCGACATGCTGTCTGTCCTTGCGTCGTCGTTACAGTTGTTAACGATAGGACGATAGCGGCCATCAAATTATAGATAGAATCATGAAAATTGGTATGAGTCAACATAATATTTTAATTTTCATACAGTACATTATTTGTAAGATATTATTTAATTGACACACTGAATACAAGGTTTTGTTTAGAGACAACTGTAGAGACCTTGCAGATGATATTTCCCTGTCTATCACCAAAAGAAAAGAAGATAACTACTTACAATAATACAGGTAATAAGAATTTTTTAATTTTTACTAATCAAAACATTCGTCTATCATGTGACGGACATCCCATTGTTTGTCATTTAGAGATACAAATATTGATGTAATTAAATTTACTAACCCGTGACCAGTAAATAAACAATTGCTATGAAAAATTTGTTTTTCTACAGTCTTTTGACACAAGTGTCGTCTCTTCTGGAATGCTGCCTCCGTCTCGTTTGTCGAACCAAACTTTCATTCTCGTTTTTTTTGTTGGAGTTTTAAGTCAAAAAACCATTTCGGTTAGTCTTTCTTTCAGTCTTGAAACGGAGACGAGTATTATGTACATCACTACTGATGGGTCCATTTGTCTGTGCGCGCGGCTTGCTATGGCGCGGCGGGGAAGAGGGGAGTGGTTATCGCTCATTTCCAAAAACATGTGGTCCCGCGTGGCGCGCCGGACGTAGATTATTCACCTGTCTTCAATGTAGCTTTGAGTTGTTTGTAAACATCATGTTTCTATATGCACTACAAATCTTGTAAACTGTAATTATATGTCGCGAAAGGTAGACAAACATAGTTGGGTGAGCGAGCTCTACTTTCACAGAACGGCTAGTAGCATCAGAGCCGCGCGCACAGACAAATGGTCCCATCAGCATTCATATACTGGTACATGGTTCTATATATTATACAGGATGTTAAAAAAAACCTTTCAGGACTTTAGGATACGATTCTTAATACAAAAAGGAAGAAAAAAGTTCATATGAAGGTATGTCCTAAAACGTTTAGTTTTCCGTCTCTCGGTCTGTATGTGTTTTTTACTTTATACGTAATATCTTAGGAACCTCTGAAGATATCAACTTCAGTCTTGGTACATGTATTACATCTAATAAGACCCATTTTGATATGAATATCAAGTATATAGGCCTACTTTGTACCATTTCAAAATGGCGGCCATTAAAAATTTCTAAATCTCAAAATCCGTAAATTTTACAAAATATTTACAAGGTAAAAACGTTGCTAAATTTTATCTCCTAAATAACGGTGCATAAATTATTAACTAGAAACATGAAATTTTACCATTAGGGCCTACTACCAAAAAATTTGCAAGACGTCATTTCCACAAAATTGCAAAAACTCAAGTATAATAATCATGAAATCTTAATATTTTATGCACCGTTATTTAGGAGATAAAATTTAGCAACTTTTTTATCTTGTAAATATTTTGTAAAATTTAGGGATTTTGAGATATTGCAAAACTCAATTAATAATCATGGAATCTTAATATTTTATACGCCGTTATTTAGGAGATATAATTTAGCAACTTTTTGTTTGTAAATATTTTGTATAATTTAGGGATTTTGAGATATTGCAAAAACTCAATTAATAATTATGGAATCTTAATAATTAAGTAAATTCAAATTAATTACGTATTAAGTAAAAAACACATAAAGACAGATAGACGGAAAACTAAAAGTTTTAGGAAATACCTTCATATGAACGTTTTCTTCCTTTTTGTATTAATAATTATATCCCAAAGTCCTGAAAGGTTTTTTTTAACACCCTGTATAAGGTCTACATTGATAGAAACTTTTGTTTTTTAGTGCTCCCCGGAATAACCCGCCCATAATGACTCATAAGGGAAAAAACAGTGTATTCATTCATTATAAAAACAAATATAAATAAATATAAAATGAAAGCATTGAGGTAATTACCTTTCAATCCCTACTGTACGTACAAAGTGTGTTACTATAGTAACTCATTGTCGAGACTACAATGACGCAATAACAAACGACGATGACAAAGAAGTATATGTTTATTCTTACCTTGTAAAGCTTAAGTGAAATAATGAATAGATGTGTTCTTTGTAGGTCAACTAATGACAAGTCTATTGTTGTTGAGTTGTCTTGGAAGTGGCTAAAACTTTGCTACCAGGGTCAAATCCTGATGTAGGATGCCTTGGGACAGCCTTGGGATACTTTCATCTTATATACCAGTGCATCAAATTATGAATAAGTGCATCAGGAGGAAAAAATTCAACATGCCAAAATTTAACTGAAACCGGATTAAAATTCCACATACTGGTAACATTAAGCTATTACTGTTTTCTCTCTCTCTTTTAACGTTTACGCTGTGTTGAAAATTGACATTTTTTAGCAGAAACGCTTTTAGTTTGTATACTAATAAATACATATATAAGGTTTTTTAAAGGTATACAACAACTTTTGAATATCATGAAAACAGTTTGCACTGCCTCGAAGTTACGTGGCGGACAATCACAGTTAATCTTTGAGCTTGTGTAAACAATCACTACCTAATGGCTCGTGTAAACTATAAGGACAAACAAGAGAATATACCTTCTTGTCTGTGCCATTAGACTAGGCGTTATTGATTGAGAATGTGTACTGTTTGACTTGGTTACATCAAATTTTCCTTAAATCTTTGACATTTATCCGTTAAAATATTGGGATGATTGGATGATGAAGAACCCTTCACAGCGAGTGAAGGTCCCTTCGAATTATGTTACAGAGACTTCAGCCTGCATGGGGATGACAACCTACCAGGTCTCCTTGTTCTTTTCCAACTCTGGCGTTATTTGAGTATCGAAGGCCACCATCAAGGAGAACGTCTAAAATGTTAAACTACTTTGGGCTGCAATCGTCGAGTGACACTGTGAGAATTAGAAAATGATCCTGGTATTCTAAGAACGAGCGGATCAGAGATTCGTCTTGCAGCTTCTGTATTCAGATCAGAAAGAATTTCTTACTACAGCTGCTAACGACATCTTATAATCTCTAACATTTGCCAACTTTTTCTCAAACTGGTCATATCCGCACATGAATTGTGAGTCTATAGTTATGACTCAGAAACAAAACAGCAATTTTCCCGATGGTAGTCGCTTAGTTCTTCGGGTCAGAGGATGACCCAGTAAAGTGGAACCAATATCGAGGGCGTAATCAGAGGCGCCCTCGATATTGTGGATAGACTTTCTCTACAAGTACAGATATTCCAAACGTTATTATTTTTAGCAATACAGCTTTGGATATAAAAAAAAATTTGCCTATTGTGATTTATTTGTACACAATTATTTCGTTTAATAGTGTGTAAATATAATTAAACTTTCATATCTTTGTAAAGGTTATACAGTAAATAGATAGCAAAAATAAGTATTTTTAAGCTGTGGTAAAAACTTTAGCTGGCACATTACCACCTAAATGGAGCCATATAGAAAGATTTCTAAGATTCAGCCCAGTCGACAATTTTAGAAACCATCCCTGACTGAGATATCTAGCCCTCGCTACTGGGGTTTGTTCCGTACATACCCTCAGGCGTTCACTTATAGTGGCAATCCAGACCCACCCAAGCTGGATCTACACTTTTCTTCATCTAGTCTTGGATTATATCGCTCTCCTTCATCTTTCTTATCAGGTCTCTCTTGACCAACTCTTAGTTTACTACCGACCCTGACGTTATTATAAGAGAGGTCTGTTATTGTTTTAAGTGATGATAATATTTCGCCTTTAAACAACATCAAACTACTTAATTCTCGGAAGTTTTCTTAAATCAATCTCCTTCCGAAATAAATGTATGTTACGCCTCTAGTCATAGCCTATTTGTTTTTGTTTTATTAAGAAGGTCCAGTCCATCATAAGCACGCTCCTCCAGGTCAAACAATTAGCAACAAATACTAAATCAATGTTCTTCACCAGGTGAGAAGAAAACGGTCACAGCGCGCCGCGGCGGTAGACAAGTGTGTAACTGGCAGCATCACCATGACAATGCTTTCATAATCATTACAACTCACCTAAGGTTTTTTAGCAAAACGGATTTCCTACAGCCCAGATTTGGATCCCTTTAACTTCTGGATTGTTCCAAAGTTAAAATTACCATTAAAAGGGTAGAAATTTCATATCATCAACGTAATTAAAAAGACATTACGAGATAGTTGATAGGGCTTCCAAGTAGTAGGCTACTTGTGTGTCTTTCCGGAGTTTAAATAAGACTTCTCAATCATTCTTGAAATATACTACTATAATAAAGTCCAAACTTTTAAGATATGGCGCAGTGTAAAGCCCAGAAATATGATTTAATAGGTTACGAAAACCTAAAATTTATTTTAAAAAGGATATTGAATAAGAACACCCCACAAAGTGAGCATGGTAATGGCAATCCTTAATGGATCTACATCATTCTTCATGTAGGTTAGTCTTTGGGTTAGGTTTCGTAGTATATCATATCATGTCTCTCTTGACCAATTCGTGTTCTCTTCCGACCCTGATGCTATTAGACGATTCGAAGGCCTAATTATAACGATTCCAAGAGGTCTTTATTTTATGTTGTATTTTTTTGATATGGCAATGATGACCGTAAAGTTTTCGTTAAAACCATTTTGGTCATTATCGCCTTCAAAAAATTTGGCAAGAAAACGCTTTGCCTTGTAATCTTAGGAATAAAACATTAGAAACAATAACGATAAAAAATAGATAAAATACAAACAATAACAAAATAAACAACATAACATATTACAAGGCTGTAAAATGGCCCTGCAACAACTTAACAATTACAAAACTTAGTCTCTAAGCAACAAGGGAAAAAATGATAAACGTACAAATTATACAATACTTTACATTAATATTCCCCCCAAAACAAGAAATTTCTTCTATTCATTAACCATTGCTAAAATTATTTATATCTGGATCGAATGCTATTAAAGTTTCTTATGGGTACACATTTCAAAATAAAGTAATCTTAGCCTCTTATTCATTTTAGTATAATTAATTAAAAAACATATATTATCAAGTTGTTAATGGTAAAAAGAATTAGCTACTAATATTTAACTCTTCAAAAAGTAATTCCCATGCCGGGAATCGAACCCGGGCCTTCTGGGTGAAAGCCAGATATCCTAGCCACTAGACCACATGGGAGAATAAGAGAATAAACTTGATTGTAGTATATAATTTTGATCTCCGTTAGAGAATTCTAGAAATCACACACTTTGAAGGTATTTTAAATTTCCATATATTTTGTAATTTTAATACAGTTTCAGATAGGCTATTTAATATGATTTTTAATTTAAGTAATATAGCCAATCTTATCTAATGTTAATTGAATTAATATGTCAGTCATAAAAAAAGAGCAGCCAATAAAATAGACATTTGTGCTTCATAATTCAATTGAAAGCAATATACTATATTAGCTAGCGGTATACTCTACTCTGCTCTTACCAAAGATGCAAACCGATTCAAAGAACCAAAATTTCGAGAATTTTTTATTTTTTACTTCGCTACGAGCAGGTTCGCTTCCACCTACCCTTAAACATAGAGGTGGAATTTGGACATTTCGAAATGATTTACAAATCACGATGACTATTTTAGTAGCTATGATGGCATCTGTGGTTTATTTTCACTGTTGAATGATCGCTTTGGGGACTTTTTCAACTGTTACAATTTTTCTTATTAGTTAAATGATGACCAGGAAATTTACACCTTTAAATAATGGGGAGAATCACTCTTAAATCACTCTCCTTCCGAATTAAATTCTGCTTACGTCAGATTTAGAGACTACATTAGAGTAAAATTTTATCAAAATCGTTACAACTAAAAAATGGAAAAATGGCAAGTAAGTTACAATACACCCAAATTTTTAGTTATCCTAAAATGGAAAATAATCTAGAAAAACGTTTTAAATACGGCGACACCAAATTGTATCAAAATTAGTTGACTAGATAGGGCTCTAACCCACTCTACTGACTATAAACAGAAGACATTCTAAATACTTTCTAGGGGCCAGAACCGTTGGGTTCATTTGGATATTTTCAACATTCCTCAGTCTTTTTACTCATTATTTGATTTGACACATTGATTTGTATTGAAAGTTTCAAATTTATTAAATTATTATTTTGCGCCCATTTAGAGATATTCGAACACCATGAATTTACATTAAATCAATTATTCTCAAACCGGCATTTTTGGCAAGTTGTTGAATATATATAATACCACATTAAAGAAAATACTCTCTAGTCTGTGTTTATAGGTTTTGTTTCGGCCCTCACAACCAACGTTTTAGCAAATATTTATGTGACCGTCCCCACTTCTTTTGACCAGCAGGAAGCTCCGGCTGGCTGGAGACCGCGTACACTTTAGCCGAATCTTGTCAGGATGGGCCAAGGAGTCGGGTTAGGACGCTAAATGAACCCACGCAAAGCAAGTTAAATTAAATGTTATCTTTTATTTTAGCGCCGAATTAGAAGATTACAGTAATAATTATAATTTATAAACGACATGACGGCTAGATAAAAGGTCTCTCTCCCGGCTCGCTGGTTCAAGCCCTCCACTCCTCGTCTCCCCCCCCCTTCTACGTAATCTTGCACTGCTCAACAAAATTGCAAGTGCCAATTGATATTTTATTATTTAGAATCCCTTCCCATTACATGCTAATTTATACTTATTATAGTTTTTATTTGGTGGGCTCGATGGCTGGGCCACATCACCCCCATCCATACAATTCGAGCCTGTTCTGAGAGTCGCGAGAAGGAGGTAAAACGGCAGGCCGCTACGGGACGAGGTCAGTCCATTTTTCGGCCACGTGCTATCTAAATTAATCGGTATGCTTTTTGGCCACTATTAAGGCCTTTATCTAGCCGTTATGTCTTTTTTATAAATTATAATTATTACTGTATTCTTCTAATTTGGCGCTAAAATAAAAGATAACATTTAATTTAACTTGCGTTAGTTTAGCGTCCTAATCCGACTCCTTGGCCCATCCTGACAAGATTCGACTAAAGTGTACGCGGTCTCCAGCCAGCCGGAACTTCCAGCTGGTCAAAAGAAGTGGGGACGGTCACATTTATTAAAATTTTAATAGCCAATTTTGAGAAAATCGTAACTATGGGTTTTGGTCTTTTAGCAGATAGAGTAAAGAGGCAGCCAAGTTTGCGGGGCCGATATGCAGTTCACTACTCTTCTGCAAATATTATTAAAAACAATTTTTTTTTTTATTTATTACCATTTTTTTCTATCTAGCAATGTGCTCTTCAATCAATAAATCCAATATTTCTATGTTCTCAATACTTAGGCCTAAATATTACGTATAAAAATAAAGTACGAGTGCGGTGTTTTTAATTGGAGTTCCAAAAGTGACATAAATTTAAGTTACTATATTATACCATATACACCATCTACTGTAGTAACACCACATCTTTGTTTCTGGTTATAACATTATAAATTCTAGACACGGTGTCTTCAACTAAAGTTTCTGAAAATTTGAGGGTAGCTTGTTGAAGGAAATAAATTTCAACACCTAAACTATGTTTGCTCTTAGAACCAAACAAAATGTATTAATCACCATCTAGCTGGTTTATGGTAAAAAATGTTTATAAAATTAGCCATAGGGTTGTTATAAAACCCGTAATTTAAAAAAAATTCTCAGCTTTTTCAAATTTTAGTGAAATGTTTCACCTAAATCCATGTGTACATTCGAATGTAAAAACAAATCTTTATCACATATCTTTCTCAATATTGTTAGGTATTTACGTCAGCTAGTAAATAAATTTGTGTCTTTGATACTCAAGAATCCGTATTGACTAAATAATAAAGAGGGAGTAAAACGAGAGAATATGTCAACGTTAAAATAATATCATCCAAAATCTTCTCACACCGCAATGTGGTTAATATTTAAGGAATGCTTTTGGGGATGACTTCGCAGGATCTCAGCAGGATACATTATTAAAGAATGTTGTATCATCCATTTTTTGTGGGAGAATAAAGTTATGGTGCCAGTTGGTCTGGTCGGTCAGGTGGAGGGCTGAATGGAGAAGGGGATGCCCGGACCATTGTGTCAGCCAAGACCCATGTCAGAGTCTATTGATCGGTGCGACAGGAAAAGGAATTCAGAATAATACTATGCTGATTGTAGACATCCATTCATACGGAAGATGAACCTTTAGGTCTCTTCCCGCGGCCTAATGGACACTCCACCTGTTCATTCTTAGGTCAATTACAGTTGGATACGTTTTTGTATAAACAGAGGCACCTGAATTTGTGTCACTCTTTAAGTAGGTTTTATTGCGGGCCTGTTGTATCATAGTATATAGCCGCCATTTTGTTTTTTACAATGACTTTTGAAATAAATAAGATATTGAGTTCAGATTTGGTACACACATTTTCTACGTTACGTTTTACAAAGTATACCAAAAATAAAAGTTTTATTTTATATATTTTCAAAATGGCGCGTGTTTGAAATATTTAACGTCTAATATCTTGAAAATCGTTAAATTTTGCAAGAGACAAAATATTTTTATCTTTTAACGATATGCAAAAAAAAATTGTATTTGTTTCTGTTCGTCAAACGTAACTAAGTTATCAACAAAAAACTTTACAATTTTCCTTAGTATTAAAGCGATTTTGGTTTGGTTTGACATTTAAAAAAAATTCTAAATGTTCAAATATAATTGTTAATTTATTCATAAGAACTAAAAAATATATTTTTGGAGATAAAATTATCAGAATTACAAATTTTTTGTTTTTAGGATAATCTCGCGTGTTTTAGACAATTACCAACATTTAAAATTTTTGTTAATTACAGGAAAAATAAAAATTCCATTTTGTTTGTCTTTAAAAGAGGATTTTTTTGTAAAATCAACGATTTTCGACATATTCGATGTTATATATTTGCAATGGCCGCCATTTTGAAAATATACAAAATTAAGTCTTTGTTTTTGGTAGGCCTACACTTATAAAACGTAACAAAAAAAAAATGCGTGTGCAAAATTTGGAACTCTTATTTATTTCCATAGTCATTATGTTTATACAGTATTTATTCTTTTGGTAAGACAACAAAATGGCGGATATACTGTAATTTAAGATTTTTCGGACCATTGTAATATATAAACTGTTTTCTTTATTTTTACCAGTAGAACATATCGTGACACTTTCTTCGTTTCATAGTGAATCACTCTGTATATTTGTGTTGGGGGAAATTATGTGGGAGATATACTTAGGCAGACTGTAAACATTATAAACATGAAATTAATAAGAGTTGCTCACAGATGGGGTGGGGGGGGAGCCATGGGTCATAATCACATTGAGAGGGGAGGGAATTTTTTTCCTAGTAGTTTGTAAAAATAATTCAATGCAAATTGCAGTGTTAACAATTTATAAACAAAAAGTTATTACTGAAGTTTAACAAATTTCTAGTAATTAACATGATTTTTTAAAGAATTGTAACTAAAAAAAGAGAATATTGATATCAACAATTTTTTTCCAATACAGTTTTTATTTGATTTTTTACTCTGTATTTGTATATTTATGTACTATTTTTAAACATTAAAAATTGTTTTACAAACCCATTTTCTACCTAAGAAATCTTTTTAATTAATTTTTTATTTTATTTGTTGTTTAGGCGAAAAACCTCTCTGTCATCATCGCCTTATAAAAAAAAAGAACACTGAATAAAACTCTTGAATGCTCTAAGAACTTCTAGGTCGGAAGAGAACAAAAACTGATCAAGAGAGACCTGATACGAAGATGAAAGCGAGGGATCTAACCCAAGACTACATGAAAAATACATTACATCCAGCTTGGATTGCCACTTATTGCAAGTTACATTATATTATTATTATTATTGCCACGTCCATACTCACCACAAGTTAGCCCCTGATGAATTTATAATCTTAAAATTATTATAAATGTAAATTTAATTATATAAATGTTTTGTCTATGTATAACACTAAAATATTATAATATTGCCTACTACAACACAATATTTCCAAAAGCTTTCCCTTCATTTATTTATGTTTCTTATTCATTAGCCTAAAATAGATTAATGTAGGTCATTCACAGATTGTTGTTCAATAATATGAGACAATAGGGTAAAAATAACAAAATAAGCAATATTTTCTATATTTTTTTATTTTCTTTATAAAATAAAGAATTCTAGCTCTCGAATACTCTAATAGTGTCAGGGATTTAACCCAAAACTACATAGAAAATATGCAAATCCAGCTTGGCAGCGTTGGGATTGCCATGCACATACTATAAGTTTGCCCTTGAGGGTTAAAAAAATCTTTGTTGGTCGCTTAGGGTATATGATGTGACTTAAACTGGATCTAGATAGGTTTTCATGTAGTCTTGTATCTTAGGTTAAATCCCTCTCTTTCGTCTTTCCTATCTTTTCTCTTTTGACCAACTCTTGTTCTCATTCGACCCTGACACTATTAGAGTATTTAAGAGCTAGATGTCTTTATTTTATAATTGTTTCTTCCTTTTTGTTATAAGGCGGTGATGATCTGAGATTATTCGTCTCTAAGCTACAAAACATTTCCTAATATTATTTCTTGTTGTTTGAAATAATTTTTCTTCTTTCTTTGTATAGAGAAATATTGCTTATAGTAATATTTTTCTTTAGGCTAATGTAGTGTACATTAAATTTAATATTCTATTGTCCGAAATACCGATCACAAAGTATTGGTTGTATTTTTTTTTATTTACTCGAATATTTAAGACTCTAAATCCGATTAATAAATTTTGAAACATATTGGTTTCTACGAAATGGAATCGTAAATTTATATAAAATAATACGATCCAATAAAGGAATTAATTATAATTTCTTTAAATGATTTGATGGTGATGGTAGTTCATTCGAACCAAAAGATATTATAATTTATTGAAGGAATTAGTTTTGAAAATGATGCGTTAAAATGTAAAATGAACGTTGAGAACTTCACTGTAGTAAAGAAAACAAGGATATATTTGTTACAAAAGATGTTTTTATTCATAACCATTTGAGTGTGAGACATAACCAAGAGCAATGAATCGTGTATTTAGTTCCTAGTTTACTTTTCCAGGCAGACTACGCAGGAAGAATATTTCCTTCTTGTAAAGTTTCATGGATCTCAGGGTTAACGGAAATGAATTTCCTGGATATTCATTTTATTTTATTCACATGTAAAGATCGGTTCTGTGAAATAATAATCGGATATTTACAAACTTTTCCCACACATCTATACGCAATTCCAAGCACCAATAGACTAATGATATAATGTTTATAACAACTAACTGCCAAAGTAACACAACGATAAGTTTTGCTCATAAGTACATTGCTGAGTACGGGTCTTAGAGGACCTTGCTTCATCTATATCTTTTTTCATGTAGGTAGTCTTGTAGGTTAGATCCATCTCTTTTATCAGTCCTATCCTGTCTTTCTTAGTCAACTCTTGTTCTTTTCTTACCCTGACTCCGTTAGAGTATTGCAGCTTTACGAGTCTTTATTTTTGTTCTTTTCCTCTTTTTTTTTAATGCTATGATGACAGAGACGCTTTCGATTGTAAACGACACACACACAAAATGTAGCCTCTTAAAAATCCAAATAAAACCTATTTGTTTTATACCCCATACACCAAAAAGTTTTGAACTTACGTTTGTCATATGCCAAAAATTCATATTTATAGTGTACAGGTAAAAAAAAGAGAAATATATCATCCTCTATAATAGTTCGTGTTAAAATAGTCGAAGCGAAAACATATTATGTAATTACAAACAAAATTACGGTTCAGTGTACATTGAAAAATACGGACTGGCACCGACGGATTTTTTTTTTTTTTTTTTTTTTTTTTTTTTTTATATAAATACGAATTTTAATTTTCTGTACGCCCTTTGTGGTACATTGGTTTGTGTTATAAAACTTTACATTTAATCAAAATCGTTTTGGCTGATCTTGTTATATTTCATCATTTATCACCATAAACTTTTTAACCTATAACTTCAAAATAGGCATTTTTAGAAATAATGAATATTAAGCTGTTATTATTTCTTAAAATGTTTGAAGCTACTTTTTTAGCAAAATCTTTTCATTGTAATTATAGTCGATTTTAAGAAAATCGGAATTTTAATTTTTCTCCCATTGTTTTTAGGCAAAACACCTCATAAGAAAAGGAAGGGGAGACATAAAATAAAGAGGAAAATAAATATTCCCCTAGTGTTCGTAAATTCTAATAGGGTCAGGATCGGGGAAAACAACAATTAAAAAGAGAGACCCGATATAAAAGATGAAAATAAAGGATCTAACCCAAGACTACATTAATAAAAGGAGTAGAACTAGCTAGACTTCATCGGAATTGCCACGCCCGTACTCATTGTAAGTAGCCTACATGAAGGCTTGAAATTTTAAGTTTTGGTCTTGTACCATGTAATCATTTTGACTTTAATTGATATTTGTTTGTTTGTTTTTACGGGGATGTAATAAGTTTGTATATTTGTATATTGTTTGAGCATAGTTTATTTGCAATCGCAGTTGTTACAGTTATACTGGAATATACTTCGACAAGTGTACAGTATTCAGAAGATATCTTTTACAACTTACATAGGCTACTTCGTGAAAAGTTTATAAAAAGAAAGGAATTTTATTTTTGTAATTTTGAGTTTATTTTATAGTAATTTTTATTGGGTGCAATATATAATAGTCTACTTATACTTGGTAAACATCAAGTAGTGATAAAAATAATAAACAATGAAGTTGTGCAATAGATGTGGAAATTGCAAATATTTATTAGGGAATGCGTTGGTGATTGACAGCTGATTAGGCTATAGCGCTATAGCTCTCCTGTATCACCACCAACATTTAGCGAAATTCCTCTGCAAATACAACTCTTCTAATCGTCCTAATTTTAAAGTTAAAATGTCAGAGAGTATCATCAAATAACTATTGATTTTCACCCCAACCCTTCGTCTAAACAGGTTCCGAATGATCCGTGTAACGTATATGAACGGTGAACCAAAAGAAGATGGACACTAAACATTACATTTATTCTGAATTTGTATTGGTCTATATGATTATACAAATTTTTATTTTTAATAATATATCATTTAAAAGTAGGCTTGAATTATAAATTTAACTTATAATGTTTACACATAGCCAATTACGATTTTTTTCTTCGTTCATTTTTGACTGAAACCATAAAAATTATTTCGTCCTTGTCATTGTCGTCTGTACTAAACACAATAATGGCCACATAAAATGAGATAGAAATATGAAGTTTTGTTTAGGGGGATATAGTGTGCTCATGTAGAACTTTTGAAATTCAGAAAAATTAAATTGAAAATATTAATCATTTTTTACTCATATCTGGTGTGTTATCAACTTATTGTAGTGATATAAGTTGATTATCACTACATGTGATAAATATTGGCAGATTAACCCTGATCATCCAAGAAAGTATGATACTCGTACAGATACAAGATTCGGCAAAACCTACAATAGCCTACAATTTAACATTTCTTATAACGGCCAAGAAACGAACATTTAGGCATTACATTAAGAGGATCTACTTTTTATGATAGGGCTGGGGTACAATGATGACTCTTACCAACTCATTTCTTTTTAGATAGTTCAAAGAACCCATAATGTGAAATAATTCAAATATTAAGGCAAAGAAGTGGGTGTTAAAATTTTACAGAGAGTCTGAATATGCTGAAACTTTCAGAACAAAATGGATTGCAACATTTGATACTCGTGCCCCAAAGAGACAAACCTTTTATAACGTTTTTTTATCAGGGATTGAACCGGAAAGCTTTCTCATACTATAGGAACCTTAGAACACAACAACAAACCTCATTTATATTTTATAATTGCCTATCTCTTATAGGCGTAGAAGACAACGAAAACTTATATATTAGGAATATTGTTTACGGGTGCCTTCGTGAAACGTGTATCCTCCATTAATTGACCAAAAGTTTCGTCTTATTTCACAATATACTGTATATTGGTACAATGTTATTCCGAGTTTGTTTTTGTGTATGCAAGTGACCAGCCAAGCAATAGTCGAGTCCAATGATTTATTTGGAGTACTTCTAAACATTCGCAAAGACTAATCGAAACAGAGTTCAGAAAAGATCGGATAATTTTCCAGATTGGATATTTGTAGTTTGGATAGTTACGCAGATGGGATAATTGTAGTTTGGTTAGTTACCCAGATTGGATACTTACCATATTTGAATATTACAGATTGAATAATTTCCCAGATTGCACAAATGTCCAGATTGAATAGTTGAAAATGGGATAATTACCCTATGACCTAAACTGGATAATTAAACAGATTGTATAATTATCCAAAACGAATAAGACCCATATTTAGTAATTTTAAATTCCATAAATACCCATATAGGATAATTCGACCGAAATCAATAAAAGTATAAATAATTTATAGGTTTCAAACTATTATAGTTCTGGTCGGTAAATTTCATAACAAGAAATCCTGTTTTTCAAAAATCCCAAATACCTTTCAATTCGTCCAGTCAGGCACAAAGATCGCGTTATGATGTCTCTATTATTTGTTTAATTACTGTCTTTTAATTAACAGTATTGTGTAAAGCCCGCGCATGTCAACTGAAGAAGAAATGTTTAGGTTTGGACAAGTGGCGAGATAATAGAGCTGGGAGTGACACTCCATTAGACATCGGGAGGCGACGCTGCTCTGAATAAATACAGCGTCCCGACGCCCGTAGGGATATCCCTCTCAAACAAATAGGTGTCACTCAATACGCATTCAAAGTTGTTGTTTTTTCACAACATTTCTCGAGTTGATTGTGTTCGGCTTTATTGAATTTAGCATCCAATCAGCGTCGAGATGAATGGAAAACAAATTTAAAGCACTCCCTCTTAATTTGTAAAGATACGTAAAGCTATATATAGGATTTCCCTTGTGGTTAAATGAATTTACATAGTAGTACATTCATATGTTCATTTATATTATTGTTTTTTATTTTAAAATATAATTAAAAACATTAAGCGTGCACGCAAATGCGGTGTGACTTGAACTCTTAAAATTTTTAACGTTATTTCAATGTGTCACAGAACTTCCAAATCACAAAGTAAACTGGGGGTATCCCACCAAAAATGTTACAATAGGTAACGTTTGAATTATAAATATGATAGAGTACTTTAATTGGGGAACATTCCTTTCTTTTCAATGAAGTTTAAAAATCCACTTTGTAAAATATTAAAAATTGCCGCCATTTTCCTATATGGCGGCCAACTTTGAAATTTGTTATGGAACAACTTGTATTTTATGTTTTTTCAGGCGTAAAACAATATTTTAAGAATGTTTTAATCCTGGGTATTTTAAAAAAAAATCTTTAGCCGTTTAGGAATTATAGGCACTTAAAGTTCAGAAAATTAAACGTTTGATATGCCTACAGATTCCCACCTTAAATGTTACAATAGCTAACTTTTGAACCGTTGGGGGTACAAATAAGTTTTAATGGAGAACTCCCTTTATTTTTGTAATCACTGAAATGACATAAGAAAAAAGTGGTAAATTTCATTAAAAATAGGGATAACTTACCATTATAAAAATTGGGAGTTACCGATTCAAAAATCAAATCCCTATTTTTAATGATATTTAGCACTTTAAAAAAATTGATTTCCATGTCATTTTAGAGCTTATGATAAGGGGAGTTCTCCATTAAAACTCATTTGTAACCCCAACGGTTCAAAAGTTAGTTATTGTAACATTTTAGGTAGGAATCAATTATTTTTACGCCTTTGAAACGTTTAATTTTCTGAACTTTAAGTGCCTGTAATTCCTAAACGGCTAAAGAATAAAGAAATACCCAAGAATAAGACATTTTAAAAATATTGCTTTACACCTGAAAAACTTTAAATTACTCTATTATATTTATAATTCAAAAGTGAGCTATTCTAACATTTTAGGTGGGACACCCAGTATAAAGATATAAGACATGGATGGTAACAGTTTGTACATTTTATGAACAAATAACAACAAAACAAGGTGATGGGAGCCATCATGGTACTTACCCATAGTACAATATAATACCAGCATATCCTCAATTATGATATTCATAAGTTGGTTTCTTTGTACTTGTAGGAAATGTAAAATTTTGTTGCTAGAACAAAGGGTTTTACTCAGTAAGGTAAATTTGTTAAAAAAAATTAGTTGCACAGCTTTTCAGTACAACTTCGAACGCTAGGTTGTCGAAAGATAGTTTTGTAGTGTCCTGATACCATGAAAAGATCAGTTAAAAAACAATCGAAATTTGATATTGAAAATATTGATTTTACCAGCTGAAAAACATTGCGCTCCTGGATAAAAAATGTGTATTAATATATTTTGAATAATCGAGTAAATGTATGGACAAACAATCTGATATTTAGAACCTCCGTCTAACACTAGGCGATGATGACCGAGAGGTTTTTGCCTTTAAACAAGAAGGAAAACAATCGAACCCCATACAAGCTCTGTGTGAGGTAAAGATTCACAGCTCTCAGCATGACTTCTTGCAACTGTTGTGTCAAGTGTCAAGTCTTTTTGTATTTAAACACTTCTTTAATTTGAAGCTAATGTTTCTATTTCAGTGTGGTCTAACCCTAATGGCTATGCCGCTTAAATATATATTAAATCTGCAAGCCGGAGACAAAATTAAATGTGAACTGATCCGAATTTCGGAATAATTTGGTTCAAGCGGGATGTCTGATTCTTGATAAACTGTGAGACTCTTACTCTTTTTTTCTAATTTTGTTCACCTAATATTTGAAGTTTGATAATTGAGAAAAAACTTCGACCTCCGTTTTTTGGTAGTTTTACACGTTTTATGGTCTCAAGACACATAAATAGTTATTTGTGCAACTAGTGAGCAAAGTGGCGCTTTTTTAAACGAGATAAAAATGTTGACGCACGAGGCTTGCCGAGTGCGTCAATTTTATCGAGTTTAAAAAAGACACTTTGCTCACGAATTGCACATTATACCTACTTTGTCTACAGTTGTTATTTTGTGACAAATAAAAAACATACTTCAGCAGTAACACAATTTAATAAAACATTATTGTAATACAATAGTGTTCAAACAAACAATCAATTACCATTCGATCTTTAATAACCGCATTTTTCTTATTTTTCAGATTATTTTAAACTCTGAACGGTCCATACTTTAAAACTAACTAGACAAAATATAGCAGTAGTGCTAAACAACACATCAACCCTGAGTAGAAGTTCTCACGTCAAAACTGAGGTTATTTATGAATATTACAAATAACTAAGGTTTATTCTTGAGGAAACGGGATTGCCAACTTTAAAACTCGGCAAACGAAAAATACTCTCCGTGTACATATACTGTCAATTATCTTCATGAATAATTACTTCCTTTTTTAACTTTAAAACGTTGTTTAGTTGTTTATTTATGTTATTTTACATGTAAGAATTAATCTAACCTACATACGGGACATTTCCTGTATATTATAAATCAATTCAAATAAACTTAACCTAAATTTCGTTTTTTTTCGGTTGCCATTCGGAGTGAGCAAAGTAATGTGCAAAGTAGTGGGCAAAGTGAAACTGTTGAGAAATCAGCTGTTTTGCAAACTAATTTAAATGAACAAAATGCCACTTTGTCAACAACTGTAGACACAAGTTATTTTCGACATCTTCCCCCCCCCCCGTTCCTCGTCGTGTGTAAGCACGATAGCTCCCACAAAAATTAAAATAGGAACATGACATTTAGGCCTACTAGACTATATAGAACTCTATTGAAAAAAATTTTAATTGAAAATGTCAAAATGGTGGTTATTTTAAACTTTTTAAAACTTTATATCTCCTGGGTTATTCAACTAATAACATTCTAATATCATATTTTTTTTAAGATTTCAATTAGTCTTTTCATGATATCAACCTCACTTCTCTACGATGACAAACGAAGTTATTGTTAAAAATATAATTTCGATCTCTGATCTTCCAAGTTAATGCGATAATCATTAGTTACTAGAGCCTGCAAAGCCGAGCGAAGCAAACTGGAGACTTTTTAATACATAAACATTAGGGCCTAGCCGTCGTCAAGAAACTATACTAACTGGTAACACACACAATTACGAGCTTTACAAAATCTGTGTAACAAGAAACTTACTCTAGTTTAAAAACACTCTAATCTATCGATACAATTTAAAATACCCTCCAAGGCCCAAGAAACCAACATGGTTCATTACATGGAGAAGGTCTGCTTGTATTAGTCTACATTATATGATAGGGGTGGGTGAAGTACTATGGTGGTACCCATCAAATTATTTATTTTTATTGATTTTCTACTATAAAAGTTTAAGATTATTAGAATACAGTTTTATGAAACTATATGATTTTTTTGATTGATTTTGATAAATAATTGCATAATAGAAAAGTAGGCTACTAGGACACTTATAATCTTATAGGTTTTGTTACTTATATAGGAAGAAATGATTTTATGTGGTTTTTTTAGTAACACTTTGACCCACAATATAAATAAAGATATCTTTGAGCATAATAGCCTGTTTATAACATCAACACATTATCAAACGAATACTCATTTCCTGGCTTCCTGTTTCGTCTTTCCATCAAAAAAAGTTTCTCTAATTCGTAATGATCTTACCACAAAGTAAAACCTAGACATACAAAAAGTGCTTTAAACATCGTAGCATATTGTATATATTCGACAAATAGATAGTAATTAAAATTACTTATTGTTATTCACATTGAAGTACTGTTATGAGGAACAATTCCTTAAATGCTAAAGCTTGTATAAGCACACATTCAAATGTGTAGTCCAATAATATTATTACTGTTTATATCGTGTAATGTAAGGTTATAAATAAATTCAAATATATAAACAACAACATAAGAGTTGTACTGAGTTTAGAATAAATTCTATAATATTATTAATTGTTTTGCTTATCACTTCGTAATAAGAAGAAATGATACTTTAATATTTTGACTGTTAGTGATTTAAAAAGTATAGATAAGAATTACAATATTTTAATATTGCCTGAATAATATCATGATTGATAAGTGGATACAAAAATATTATCTAAATAATAAATAAGAAATAGTGGTCTTAGTTATTGTTAAGTTGGTAACGAGCCAGAATAAGAAAAACTTGTAAAAGTTAAGTCGGTAAAGTAAAAGAGCTATTTTTAAAGACAAGTAAATTAGTTTTTATCTCGTTAAAAAATAAATTTCTGTAATGAGAATAAAGTTAGAAAATTATTCCAACTGCGATAACAATAATAATATTGTAAATTTCTCAAAATGTTTAATATTTTCAAATTTAACATTGTAGCCAACGGATTAGTAAATTTATGAATAAGTAAATGAATTACCTTATCGGTACGTCAACTAATCCTTCATTCAACTAGTGTCAACTAGTGTCATGTCATGTTTTGTGTTTTATGTATGTACTGTGTATACTCTATTGACAAGCTCCATATGGAACGATTTAATATAAACTAAATACTTTATACGATCTGAAGATGGACTCACGAAGCCCGAAACTACAGTAATCTGTAAATCAACGGAAGGATTAGTTGACGTATCGATAAGGTAATTCATTTACTTATTCGTTTAATATTTGCACATGATTTATAGTTTCCAATTAAATGAAATGTGTATAAATTTAATATGATTTCATTAAAATTTGGGAAGTGGCCTTATAATAGGAAATGTATGAGGAAGCGGTATGTACATTTTATTAATAACAATATAATATTTTATATATATTCCAATAGTAACTAAAATTGGAAGAAAGAGTGATTAATGCTTGAACATGGTTGTTTTACAGACATTACAGCGATTATAGATTTATAGGTCAAACAAACTATTTGATTATAGATACGTTAAAAACTTTTATGGCTCGTCTGAAATAGTGAAAAGTTCAACGTAAAATGATATTTTACACTTGGACAAGAGAGTATATTCCCGTCGCAGGCAAGATAGTGTATTATCGTCACAGACAAGAGAATGTATTACCGTCACAGACATGAAGGGGTGTATTACCTTCACAGACAAGAGAGTGTATTACCGTTACAGACAAGAGAGTATATTACCGTCACTGACAAGAGAGTGTATTACCATCACAGACAAGAGAGTGTATTACCGTCACAGACAAGAGAATGTATTACCGTCACAGACAAGAGAGTGTATTACCGTTACAGACAAGAGAGTATATTACCGTCACTGACAAGAGAGTGTATTACCATCACAGACAAGAGAGTGTATTATCGTCACAGACAAGAGAGTGTATTACCGTCACTGACAAGAGAGTGTATTACCATCACAGACAAGAGAGTGTATTATCGTCACAGACAAGAGAATGTATTACCGTCACAGACAAGAGAGTGTATTACCGTCACAGACAAGAGAGTGTATTACCGTCACAGACAAGAGAGTGTATTACCGTCACAGACAAGAGAGTGTATTACCGTCACAGACAAGAAAGTCTATTACCATCACAGACAAGAGAATGTATTACCGTCACAGACAAGAGAGTGTATTACCGTTACAGACAAGAGAGTATATTACCGTCACTGACAAGAGAGTGTATTACCATCACAGACAAGAGAGTGTATTATCGTCACAGACAAGAGAGTGTATTACCGTCACTGACAAGAGAGTGTATTACCATCACAGACAAGAGAGTGTATTATCGTCACAGACAAGAGAATGTATTACCGTCACAGACAAGAGAGTGTATTACCGTCACAGACAAGAGAGTGTATTACCATCACAGACAAGAGAGTGTATTATCGTCACAGACAAGAGAATGTATTACCGTCACAGACAAGAGAGTGTATTACCGTCACAGACAAGAGAGTGTATTACCGTCACTGACAAGAGAGTGTATTACCATCACAGACAAGAGAGTGTATTATCGTCACAGACAAGAGAGTGTATTACCGTCACTGACAAGAGAGTGTATTACCATCACAGACAAGAGAGTGTATTATCGTCACAGACAAGAGAATGTATTACCGGTACAGACAAGAGAGTGTATTACCGTCACAGACAAGAGAGTGTATTACCGTCACAGACATGAGAGTGTATTACCATCACAGACAAGAGAGTGTATTACCGTCACAGACAAGAAAGTCTATTACCATCACAGACAAGAGAGTATATTACCGTCACAGACAAGAGAGTGTATTACCGTCACTGACAAGAGAGTGTATTACCATCACAGACAAGAGAGTGTATTATCGTCACAGACAAGAGAATGTATTACCGTCACAGACATGAGAGTGTATTACCATCACAGACAAGAGAGTGTATTACCGTCACAGACAAGAGAGTGTATTACCGTCACTGACAAGAGAGTGTATTACCGTCACAGACAAGAGAGTGTATTATCGTCACAGACAAGAGAATGTATTACCGTCACAGACATGAGAGTGTATTACCATCACAGACAAGAGAGTATATTACCGTCACAGACAAGAGAGTGTATTACCGTCACTGACAAGAGAGTGTATTACCATCACAGACAAGAGAGTGTATTATCGTCACAGACAAGAGAATGTATTACCGTCACAGACAAGAGAGTGTATTACCGTCACAGACAAGAGAGTGTATTACCGTCACAGACATGAGAGTGTATTACCATCACAGACAAGAGAGTGTATTACCGTCACAGACAAGAGAGTGTATTACCATCACAGACAAGAGAGTGTATTACCGTCACAGACAAGAGAGTGTATTACCATCACAGACAAGAGAGTATATTACCGTCACAGACAAGAGAGTGTATTACCGTCACAGACAAGAGAGTGTATTACCGTCACAGACAAGAGAGTGTATTACCGTCACAGACATGAGAGTGTATTACCATCACAGACAAGAGAGTGTATTACCGTCACAGACAAGAAAGTCTATTACCATCACAGACAAGAAAGTGTATCCAGACGGCCGAAAGCCATGATATAATCTGATAATCGTTTTGACTAACGTTCAACTGACTAATCGTAGGTCGTGCTGCTGTAGCGTTACTGCTAAACGTTGATGCCAAGTTGTGCGATCATTTCATGTGGCGGGAGCAGATACAGACAGATCGTTTTATTTCATGTTTCATGTCACTTTTATTAAACTCAATGTCTCTTCGTCAGTTATAGGTTTTTAATTTATAATTCGAGAACCGCTGATCTCATTTTTATTCTGTTTCCATTCCTATATAGGTGTAATGTCTAGTCAAATTTTAGTGTTGTTTGATTCAAATTAATTCATTAGTTCCGAGGTTATAACAATATTTGTCTGCACGATACCAAAAGCTGGATTTTCAACTTGTTTTACAATTTTTCGTACAATTTTCAGCGATAACATATATATTTTTAACTAAAGATGATAAAGGATTCGAATCCATTGGAAATGGCAACCTTTTGAAAAGTAGTGCAGCGGTTCCTGAGTTATAATATTTTTTTATTGCTAAAAATTAGGAAATCTAGTTTTTACGTCATATTTTGTTCAATTTCTTAAACTTTTTAAGGCCATCATGCTTTCCCAGTGACGAAATTAGTATTTAAATTGTACCAAAAACTATTTTAAAACCGCTGCAGCAGTTTGTAAGTTTAAACAACGTTTTGCTAGCAAATAAAACGAAAATATTCTCTAATTTAATTTTGATATTTCAGCGATAATATACACCTTTCAGTAACAAAGTTGGGCTGAAATGAAAACGTTATTTAGAGTTATTAAAATATATTCAAATTTATTGTTGGGTATAGTTAAAAATACTTCACGGATGTATATTGAATTGGATGCCAACATTTCTCATAAAACTTCCTCTAGGTTTTACTCCCACGCTTATTATTTCCCTTTTCTGTTTCCCGGAAGTAAAAACTATGTATTTCCTTTTTTTTTCAAACCATCCACTTTTTAAAAAAGGTTGAGAGACACACAAATTAGCAGATAATCATTTGAGATTAAAATACTGTAGTGGTTTTAAGGATTATTACCTACGAAATTTAAAAAGAAAATCTTTGTTCCCAATTTAATTCGAGGAGATTTTTTAGCATAGATTAGTAGAACGATTTTCAAAATGGTAGGAATAGGCTTACTATTAAACTATACTGTATTAAAAACGTCATTTAATCTAGACATACTAATTCTCTAGTTTAATTCTGTTTTATATAAACATGCTAAAACCAACAATTTGTTTTCATAATTTCAAACCCTTAGGAATTAAATTTGGTAACATTAATTAGGCGAGACAAATGGGTTTGTCCTACATAACTTGTTACAAACCTTTTTCAAACCTAGAAGACAGGAGTAATTATCAGAACAGTTTTCAGAATAAGTAGACGATAAGATATCTGAGTTATCAATAAAAAACACTCATAAACTTTAGCAATATTCCTATATTTTGCTATTATTTATCAAAAACTTCACATGACCTCCTCTCTCCTATTTCCAAAACCTCTTACTCTAGTAATAGAGTAGGGTCTATTGGTAAATGTATGGCTCATGTAGTCAATTACGAAGAAATGGTTTTAAAAACAAAATTTTTATCTCAGTTATCCTACTACCAATATTAAAAACTAAAGATGTTTGTGTTTATCGTTAGAAGAGAAAAATAGAAAGTAAATTGTTTTAAATTATGTTAAATATCCCGAGAGCAAATATTTCAAATGTACAGCCTTTTAAAATGTTTTCTTATATTTTGAAGATTGAAAAATATATTACCACTGCATTTCCGTTATTTTTTTAAACACAAATGGACAAATATAGACGCCAAACGATGGGTTTAAAGACAGTTCTTTTGAAACTTTTCATTTATTGGATCACCTGAATTGATCTCTTTCATAAAAAATGTAGTTTACCATTTAAGTATATTTAAATAAATATACAAAATTTCCAGAACGTTTTTAGACATAGGCCTCTCTTGTGTTTTTTGTTCAGTTAACAGCTTCATAGAAATTTTGGATCAAATATTTCTCAATATTGGATGCTTTTAATTAAATTTGCATGTAGACATAATGTGGCGATAGCTCGAGGCATTTTTTTATATTGGTTGTATTTTCTCTGTACACACTTTGGGGGGAAGCTGCTATAAAATCAAAACTTGTATTTCTATTCTCAAAATCGGTACGAAACTTTTCTAAAGCATCGTATTAAGGTTGTGCAACTAATCTTTACTTTATAAGTGAAAAGACAATTACGTACGTGATGGATCATAAACTTGAACTGACTTTCATTAAATTAACATGGGTTTATAATTTAGTCAAATCTCGAGCTTTTTGATAACCAAAATATTGAGGATAGTTGACATAAGACAAAACTCAAAATTAGCTAAATGTAGACCCCTAAAATCTGGCCCTTAAAAACCAAAGCAAAACAATTGTATATCATCTCTGTCACTCTCCAAAATTGTCTGCGGAAGTCCGTACAGAAACAAAAATATCGTACAATGAGTTGTAATAAGATACATAACTTCTCAAAGTCGGCTATAAGAAAAACGTTGGTTGAATATGAATATTAATGACACAAACCAGGATATAACCAAAGCAAGCTGAGGTTCTATTTAACTATATACATATTTTTTAATGTTTCTCGATATCTTGAAAAGTGGAGGTACTGTACTGCTTATAGTTATTTACATTATGAAATTCATGTAGAAAAGTCAATAATAAAAAAAGTTAACCTACATAAGGTATAGGAAACGTTTCCCACCTTATTATATTGTTTTGTAGATGGATGAATGAAGATGTTAATACAATGTGTTTGTAAAATTATTTTCATTTATATCAGCTGCCTCTCATTCCGAATACAATAGGCTACAGTATGAGTGATATGTAAAATGCAGAACTTCTTTAAAAACAGAAAATTATTTTATATTTATTTTGGTTCATTATTAATTAAATTTTTTAGTTACGGATTTTTCAATACAGTAACTATATTCTCTTTTCAATAATACCCAAATTATAATACAGTTACGTTCAAAAATATTCGTCAATTAAAAAGATTTAAAACATTCAAGATGGTAAGCCACTGCCAGCTTATATCAAAAGGCGCAGAATATTTGTGCAAACACCACAATGTGTCTCCAGGTGAGATGATATTTCCCACCCTTATACAATAAGGGTTGGGGGTTGCTACCATTGTGATGGTAATGTGGTAGTAACACCTTTGTCAATGTGTCTGTAAAACAACACCATACTGGACAATAGCAGTTCGAACGACCCACTATTGTGTCTTTACTTGCGATTCGTGCTTGTCTTTCAGAATCCTCTGTCTCTTTTGTTTGCAGCATCTGGGTGTCTTCTCGAGACCAGGTAGCTTAGCGCGATCCATACTGTAACATTTCAAATCTTTAACGGGTGTCGTTATTGGTAACATTACGCGAATATGTGAATTCATTGTTCGAATTTTTAAAAATGTAAAAATACACAAATTTCGACAATAAACACTTAGTTTGCTTAAGGCGACGTAGTATCTTATTTTCGAGAAGGGTTGTGTACATGTATCAACTTAGTGAAACGTTGTCTTAAATACATAAAGTCTGAAAAATTGCATTCTTGATTGAAAATTCCACATATATTGCTCATTTTAGTAAACAAAATATAATTATACCTAATCAATTCCCCATGACCTACACTATTTCAATAGCTCACTAAAACATTTTAAAGTAGTTTTAAAAGTTGTTACGGGATCGTAGGCCCAAAATATTATCGAAAATCTGAATACAATTAATTTATAGATACAATATCGCCTCTATTACTGCACAGTATATTACAACAATGACACCTCATGTTGTTTATATAACCAACAGTCTTCTGTGCTAACTTGCTTTACTGTACAGTATAGTACAGCAATAACACCTCATGTTGTTTATTTAAAATACAGTTTTCTGTGTTAACTTGCTTTACTGTACAGTATAGTACAGCAATGACACCTCATGTTGTTTATTTAACCAACAGTCTTCTGTGTTAACTTGCTTTACTGTACAGTATAGTACAACAATGACACCTCATGTTGTTTATTTAACCAACAGTCTTCTGTATTAACTTGCTTTACTGTACAGTATAGTACAGCAATGACATCTCACGTTGTTTATTTAACCAACAGTCTTCTGTGTTAACTTGCTTTACTGTACAGTATAGTACAGCAATGACACCTCATGTTGTTTATTTAACCAACCGTCTTCTGTGTTAACTTGCTTTACTGTACAGTATAGTACAACAATGACACCTCATGTTGTTTATTTAACCAACAGTCTTCTGTATTAACTTGCTTTACTGTACAGTATAGTACAGCAATGACATCTCACGTTGTTTATTTAACCAACAGTCTTCTGTATTAACTTGCTTTACTGTACAGTATAGTACAGCAATGACATCTCACGTTGTTTATTTAACCAACAGTCTTCTGTGCTAACTTGCTTTACTGTACAGTATAGTACAGCAATGACATCTCACGTTGTTTATTTAACCAACAGTCTTCTGTATTAACTTGCTTTACTGTATAGTATAGTACAGCAATGACACGTCATGTTGTTTATTTAACCAACAGTCTTCTGTGTTAACTTGCTTTACTGTACAGTATAGTCAGCAATGACACCTCATGTTGTTTATTTAACCAACAGTCTTCTGTGCTAACTTGCTTTACTGTACAGTATAGTACAGCAATGACACGTCATGTTGTTTATTTAACCAACAGTCTTCTGTGCTAACTTGCTTTACTGTACAGTATAGTACAGCAATGACACCTCATGTTGTTTATTTAAAATACAGTTTTCTGTGTTAACATGCTTTACTGTACAGTATAGTACAGCAATGACATCTCACGTTGTTTATTTAACCAACAGTCTTCTGTGCTAACTTGCTTTACTGTACAGTATAGTACAGCAATGACACGTCATGTTGTTTATTTAACCAACAGTCTTCTGTGTTAACTTGCTTTACTGTACAGTATAGTACAGCAATGACACCTCATGTTGTTTATTTAAAATACAGTTTTCTGTGTTAACTTGCTTTACTTTACAGCATAGTCAGCAATGACACCTCATGTTGTTTATTTAACCAACAGTCTTCTGTGTTAACTTGCTTTACTGTACAGTATAGTACAGCAATGACACCTCATGTTGTTTATTTAACCAACAGTCTTCTGTGTTAACTTTCTTTACTGTACAGTATAGTACAACAATGACACCTCATGTTGTTTATTTAACCAACAGTCTTCTCTGTTAACTTTCTTTACTGTACAGTATAGTACAACAATGACACCTCATGTTGTTTATTTAACCAACAGTCTTCTGTGTTAACTTGCTTTACTGACCTCTTATTGCTTTTCACTTGTATGTAATATAGGTAGAATTTTTGAGGATATATCTGTTTTGAATAAAAAAAGCATCCATTTTTTATCTTTCTCATAAATTTTATTCAACGTATACAAGAGAAAGTAAAAAGGTCTACAGTACTTTTTTGATTGTGAAAAGTCATTATGAAAGAGTACACCTATAATTTTTGAATTTTTTTTTGTCCTTAGTTATAAATTTTTTGATTGGAGACTTTTTAATTAATATATACATATCTTGAAGACTCTCTGTGCCTATCCGAAGTCAAGAAAAACGACAATTAAAAAGTTCAGAAAACCTATGTAACAACTGTTTTAAACAAACTTACCTTACTGGATAAGAACCCTTGATGTACCAATACAGTTTTAAAATTTCCTACAAGGCCTTAAAACCAACTTATAAGGATTAGATTAGAGGATCTGCTTGTATGATGGTGTTGTATAAGTGGTGTTGATGGCTCCAACCATCTTGTCGCCGTTTCTAAACAGCATCTCCAGCTGTTTTACTTCCATACTCGATACTCAATATTATATTGATTGTTAATTTTATTTCAAAAACTGCATTAAAAAAAATTAGGTACCCTCCACAGATAAAGTAGACTACTCTAGAGAGTAGCTTATACTCTCTTGTCTGTGTTTCCATTATGCAATAATTTCAGGAATAAACTAAAATACGCTTCATCAGTGCTTGAAGTGTAGACAGACGGTCATAACCAATCAAAACATGAGTATTGACATAAAACACAGTGGTTATTTAAGCTGTATATTTAATTAAAACAAAATCAATGACCTTATTGAATTAATTTGCGGTTATAAATAAATAGGACTTACTAATATAATAGTATTATTCATAATATTGTATTAGCTAAACGCATACAATTAGGATCCTTAGTTCTAAAAAATTAAGAGAGTTCATACCTAGGTTAACAATGTCTCGACTGAGTAGCTATGTTTCCACCTTTCTTTAAAACTCAAAAAGGGTTATTTGTTTTGAAATACTCATTATACACGGTGTAAAAACTATTCACGGTCGATTAAATAATTTTTAAACTTGGAAAGGGTTATTTTATTAACATTTTATTAACATATTATGGTAGGTCTAATTCATTATACCCAGTGTATAAAAAGTTCCGAGTCTGTTAACAACTTACTTGGTAGAATGTTGATACTGAGGCTGAATGAGTTTTGGCGTAAACAAACTATTTTTTTTTTTTGGCATAATGAGATATAAATTCACCCCCAACATGAAATTAAGTTTTTAAGGGGTAACTCAAAATTACTAGGCTTATATGTAAACCAAAAACTGTTTGTTATTTTTTGAAGATTGCTCAACGATTTTATTCTATTTTTGCTGTAATAATTTTATCTTATTATTTTGAAAATTGGATTTTTGTCCGGTCGCCATTTTGGATTTAAGTTAGATTTTGAGACCTATAGTTTGAGCAATTAGCCTATTTTCTATTAAACAAGATCTGTAAAATGGCACTCGGTTTAGTTTTACTTTAGAAAATATTGAGTTTGACCCCATTTTAGGGTCGTGATGAATTTACTTTATCAATAATACCTAAAATTGCTTTTTCGTCATACTGCATCAAAAACAGATGTTTAAAAATACACGCATTGAGATGCTAAAGTTGTTCTTTTTAGGCCTAGGATCTAAAAAAAATCAGCGGAGGTCGAGGTCATCAGCTGTTATTTCGTTTATACGAATTAATAACGATTGTAAAGCATCTACGAGTATAAAAACAACCGATACTCTCGATTGTAAATAACCGTTAAAACCGCCGTTACCATCGATTTGAAGGTAAATAAGTTAAAAATATAGTTCATCCTTGGAAAAAGAAGCTTTTCGATCCTCGCTTAATTGTTACACTTGAGCTTTTATCGAAAAACTTCACTTTTGGTTCTAGTGATGAAATATACAATTATTTACGTCAAAAGAAAGATCTAATTTTCTGTTTCTACAAGTTATTTAACCACCCCGGAACGTTTTTTACACATTGTATAGTTTTCGAGCTGTGTACTTATTAACTCATAAACAAATACATTTGTAAAGATTAAATAACTGGAAATTAATCGTTTCTCTAAAGTTAAATTGTATCCATTTCATTGAAGTAGGCATGTTGAAACATTTTGAAATCAAACGTTTTATAAAATACTAATAATGGGGATGATAGGTAGCGGTCCTTTAACAACCCATCAATGTCAGGTCCATACAGAGCTCGAGGTGGAATCATTGTTATGTTACACAAAAATATTGAGAAGAGAGTTCCCAACACACTTAACATAACACATCACCATGGTCACGGTAATGCATTCCTTTCAATGGTCCTTTCTGTCGGAATCTTTCAAGGAGTATTTTATGAATGGACTTGGAAATTGTAGTAAACTTATTGTGGGTGGGCGCCCTTTTCAATAGATCTCATTTACATTCACTCTGTAAAGAAAAGAGTACAATTTTCGGCTTCCGTCTGTGCATTATTGAAGAATATACTAAACTACTGTGATTTAAATTTCAAGGGAGTGTCAAAATATTATGTAAGGGTTGGGTTAAAGTGATGTGTGGGCCTTAGGGAATTATTGTATATAGTAACAGAAGTTTACATGATCTTCCGCATGATAATATTATTATCAAATAAGTCTTAGGCAGGAACAAACAAAAAGGTAGTAATGGTATAAATATTTTAGTAACTTTTCTAAAAAAAAAGGTCAAAAAGCAATTCAGAATCAACAATGGTGTTTGGAGGTTAATATTTTATATCGTCATTATTTTGTTGTATAAAAAAAGTTATGTGGGATGTATCCGTTATGAGGAATTCTGAGTTTAAAGATTGATTTTTGAAATAACGTCTGTCAGGTTATCTGTTGACTTGTGGTTAGTCTATGCCCCTAAAAGTTGTTCTGTGTTTGGGAGTAGCTTCCGTTCAAAAAGTATAATAAAATAAAATACGATTTTTCTGTATTCATTTTAACGATTTTTTATATGATTGTATGCTCAAGATTATTTAGTCTCTAGGCATACATACATGCCTATGATATAAATATTTTACATTTTGTTTAACTTGACTCAGTGAAGTTGTAATTTAAATTAAAGTGTGTTTGACAATTAAACGGCCTTTTACAAATCAAAAGCTTTAAATTTGATTTTGTTTTATAATAAACCAGTTTAAAAAATACAAAAGGCTGCCATTTTAAAACTTTCCGATAGTTTATTCATATCATATTCAACACATAATAGTATCTAACGACTTTTAAAGTATGGCTGGATGATTTTTAAGATTATTTTAATGTTACGTTTTAACAATTTGTTATTTTAAAAATAACATTCATCATTGAAAATACATTTAGACTTTTGAGTCGTTATAAGAAAGATATAAAGGTGAAGAAAAGTGCCTCTAGTGCGTTTATTAACAAATATATAGTTTACACTTTGAACTTATCATGGTTTTAAATTACTCCATGGATATTTCATGCTTTAGGGTGTCAGCATTTCCATCATGAAGATTGCAGTTCAGTAAAAAGGAAAATGTAAAATTAAAACCTCCATACATTTAAGAGGAATAATTAAGTAAGTACATCAGAGAACACATATTTACCTACGAAAGTGTACTTAATACTCTTATTTACTGAAATGCTTTACGCCTAAAATTTCATGTTTAATAAGCGGAACCAACAGGATTCTGTCCGTTGTACCATATCCGTGTTAATTACGTTAAACTATTCGCGTGCATTATTTGAAATTTAAATTATAACGTACAAACTGAAAATATCAATGAATAAATATCGGGACGCTGGCCGAATTTGCAATGTGTATAATAAACATTAAAATCACAAATAAATAAATTTGGGAATTCTTGTGGAACGTCCAAAAGAATAAAAAGAAAGGTTTCTGTTAATAAATAAATATCAGCACACACGGCAGGCTTGCAAAAGAGTGAAAGGAAATTATTATTTAAAATAATTAAATTATGTACTATAATCATTAATAAATACAGACAGGCTAGCAAGCACTGGGTGTAAAAGAGGGAAATGGAATTAATATTTTAAAGAATTAAAGTATTGTATATACGGAAATTATAAATAAATACATGTCGGCTAGCCAGAACTGGGTGTAAAACAGGAAAAAAATTTATATTTTAAAGAATTAAAGTATGTAGGTCTACTGAAATTATAAATAAACACATGCCGGTTAGCAAGCACTGGGTGTAAAAGAGGGAATGGGATAATATTTTAAAGAATTAAAATATGTAGGCCTACTGAAATTATAAATAAACATATGCCGGCTAGCAAGAACCGGGTGCGAGAGAGGGAAAGGGAATTATTTTTTAAAGAATTAAAGTATTGTATGTACTAAAATTATAAATAAAATAATATATACCGGATAGCCAGTACTGGGTGTAAACATGAGAAGGGAATTTTTGTATAAAAAAATTAAGTATATTATGTTGAAATCATTATTAAATTCATTATGGGTTGCAAGTGCTGTTTGTGAAAGAGCGAAAGAAATGTATTTTATAAAAAAAATAAATACTGTACCTATGTACTAAAATCATTATTAAATACATCCAGGCATGCAATTGTGTGCAAAAACAGAGAGTCAAAAAAGCTATTTTGCTATTGTTAAAATACTATATAATTTGTTTACCAATCAAATTTCAAATAAGTGATTCTACAAATATATGTTTAGCCTATGATAAAAACACCAGCTTGTTAAAGAAATCAAACAAATATAAAATAAAACAAAACGCAAACACAATCCAAAATCGTATATATTTATATTATTAACTGTAAAACTTTCTGCACTTTTGTTTAAATTGAATCTCTGTACTCAACTAATACTTGGACATACATTACAAGTTAAAAATCACATTTGGTTTATGCAAAAGCTAAAACTATTATTTCTGTTGAAAAACATATAAAAAAAAATTGCCAACATCAAATACGTTTTCTGTATTAAGGTTCATAACTTAAAAGTTACACTTCAAAGGACAAAATATCACTTTATAAATATAATTGTTAATATTTTTCTTGAACGATATATAAATAAAATGTTACATAATTTTATTCTCTTGTTGATTTACCTTAGATATAATCATAATTTGCATAGGTTTTATCTTTGAAATACAAATAAATATAATACATCGTAAATAATACATTCTTAAGATTACTGTAGATTAGCCGTCTGTAAAGAAACATAATTCAGTACTACAATGGAACATAAGTTTTCATCAAGTTGTTGGCAAACAATATTACCTCTATAGTTTAATGGATATTTTAATGAAATATTTATTATAATAGTGACAGTTATTGTCTATTGATTGTATTATATTGCTTGTGTGAATTGTTATAAGTTTAATAATAGTAAGTGGATAAATCAAGAATTTATTGCACTAACGTTAGACCTATAGTTTAGATTTATATACAAGGCATAGTTTAATACAGTTTGTGTCTTCCAGGGCTTTTGAAGGTAAACAAAGAGATGAAAAATAGGCCATATATTACAATAAATAATAGGTGCAAAAAATATTGCACTTACTTTCTCTTACATAATATAAAGTTACCAGTAAACTAAACGTATTCTTTACAATTTGTCATTAAATAATGATTTCTTTATAGTGATGCAGGTAAAACTAGGTCTGAATGGAGGCAGTCTTTAAAAATCTCGAATATTCAAAAACTGCACAAATTATTTCGATCAAATTATTATGAAATGTAAAACAAATTCTATACCATAACATAAATTATTATAGTTAGCGAGTAGTTTTAAATAAGTTTATAGAGGTCATCATTGTACTTACCCAGCCCATCTTACAATGTACTACAAGCATATCCTCTATACGTAATGCCAATACAGTAGTTGGTTTCTCGGGCTTTGTAGGAAATGTTAAATCGTCGGCTAGTCTGTAATGGAGCTCGTAAATGTGGATGTATTAAAAAGTCAGCACTCGCTTAGCTCGTGTCAGTGTCCTTGCCCTAACAACCCTCGAAACTGTATGATTCGGCCCTGCTGGATCCCGTAACAATACTAATATCACATATTCTTGGGTTTGTAAAATTACATTTTGACAATAGCTTCACTACTTGTAATCGTAGACTACAGATGTGAGGTAGATCCCACTCAAGATTGAGATTTGAAAATTTGTATCTAATGAGTGTTATGAGTTGAATAACAAACAAGATAAAAAGAAATTGATTAAAAATTAAAAAAAGTAACACTCTTGACTTTTAAATATCATTCCTGACTTTATAGATTAAATTATCACCTTAC
This sequence comes from Aphrophora alni, assembly GCA_963513935.1. NCBI lineage: Eukaryota > Metazoa > Arthropoda > Insecta > Hemiptera > Aphrophoridae > Aphrophora > Aphrophora alni. The sequence continues at coordinate 69,941,313 of OY740771.1, read as the reverse complement.
TGGTTTTTCTTATCTATGTAATATAAATTCAATTTTAAATGAAACAAATAAATAAAACTAACTAAATTATTTGTGTTCTATTTGTTTGGATTTTTAAACAACTGTCCCCAACAACCCGTCATGAGTGTTACTTCAGGAGTGTTACCCAATTAGAAGAAGGAAAAAGGGGAATATTTGTTTTGTTTGGTTGGTGAAAAATAGCCATTTTGTTTTTAGTTTCCAGCAATGTGGAACTGTTTGCTGTATGTTTGAAGAAAAGAAAATTATACCCAGAACACATATTAATAATGGTAAGTATTTTAATTCATTGTCAAGAGTGTTACTGTACCTGTATTTTTATACATCAAACATACTTTGAAAATTGGTATTTAATATACATTTTTAAGTGTTGACGTACTGTAGTTCTAGACCTAACCTCCAAATTCTAGCCTTCACTCACAATGCATTTACACAACTAAACTGTTAGATTTTTCCAAAAGTCATATCCCTGGTGTAATTTTTGTGGCACATTATCGTGGTTACTTACAGACAACGACGGATGGATGGCATGTGGAAAATCACTTGATAATCACGTCGAAAAACGTGTAGGTCGAATTTTGTTGCAATTACCAAAACTATCATTACTATTTTGTTTACTGTGTAAGTAAGATTACTAGAGCTGTCATTTCGTTCACATTTCACAACTGTGTGCTTACGTACAGAAAACGACGGATGGATTCCATGTCGAAAATCACTTGATAGTCACGTGATTAATAAGAATTATTTCTTCACACCGTTTGGAGAATATCGGATGATCTTAGCAGGAGCTAGAGAAAACATAAAAATTACTTAATATTGTATAGGCCTATTAGCTGGGTGAATATTTTCCTCACCGGTTTTGTTATATCAATTGGAGACCAACTGATCTTTCATAAGTTATTACATTATATGTTGTTTAAATTTTTCGGCTGCCATCTTGGATTTAGTTATTTTACTTACCCAGTTTATGTCAGTTTGGTAATTATTTTCGACTTCCGTTTTATGACAGATCTTTACCGTAGGAAACCAAAAGGTGATTTTTGACATACCGTCCGTCCGTCGATATTCTCATTGTCGTGCTGTATACGATAGTGGTCACACAAATTATAATAGGAACATGAAATGTGGTATAGAGGACTATTATGTGGTCACATAGAACTTTATTCAAATTCAGAAAATTCGAATTAAAAATCTTTAGAATAACTGTCATTTTAAACAGTGTTTCGTTCACATTTCATGTGTTATTCAACTTATAAGACTACATTAGATAACAATTTGCAAATAGTGAAGGTAATTCTCCAAAATGTAATTTTAAACCCTGATCTCCCAAGAAATGTGATATTCTCATAATTATAAAAAACGTCCAAAAAACCAACATGAGCGTAACGCCACATATAAATCTCGCCAGGGCCGAGACACTAACCCGAAAGAAGGAAGTGGAGATTTTAATATATAACATATCTACCAGACTCCAGTGTCAAGAAACTAGTGGTATACGAGCTTTAGAAGGCCTGTGAACAATGGTTTTAAATAAAATACTGGATAAGACTCGTTGATCTACTAATAATATTTCCTATAAGGCCCAAGAAACCACATTTTAGGCATTACATTTAGATTATCATGTATTAAATTGTATGACGGGGCTGGGTAAGTACCATGATGGTGGTCTCATCGACTTTATTAATGATAATATAGTTGTGTGACACATGATTTAACATTGTTTTCATAGTTGAGTTGAGTGATCCAATCCATTTTTAGGGTCCGTCGGTAAAACCATGGATTCTTATAATTTCAAGTGCGTGTTGTTCATCTGTCTGTAAGTCACAATCAGTCTACACAGATAAGATGATAAATCCAATATATTAAAAAAAATTTGCATTTATGAACTTTGTATTGTCCCACATATTAAGAAAAAGAAACGACCTTGGGTTAGTTAAGAAGCAAAAACTATCAAGTTGAAATATTATGTGTGGGGGTATCAAATAAAACTAAAAATGATTAAGATTAATAATATGTATGTTTATTTGAGAAAATAATTAATATGTTGGCGCTAGGACAAATTTCAAGTGTCAGATATCATGCTCCCCCTCCCCTCTAACTTGACTTACAAATATGTAAAACAAAAATTGCATTTCAAATTAAATTAAAGTGCGAAATCATATATTACAGTTTTTTGTATTGGTGAATACACTTTAATTTAACCGCACAATGAGAAATGCGTAGCGTATAAGTTTTAAAAGCCCGGTGTGACCTACAAATCTGGAAAAAATCACAAAGCTACTATTTTTGGAAATAAACATTTTCTTCGCCAACATTAGCAGCAGTTTTTGATTTATGGTGCTTTAAATCTTCAAAATTTCTTTATAGATACTGTGACTTTTTTTTTAAGTCATTAAGTAAAAGATTAGAAATTGTTGGGTTTATCTCCAATTATAGTATAATTCAACTTTTTAACTATGCGTTAAAATCCGTATTATAGATTGTATTTTAGATTGATGTAATATATGATCAGTTCTATTGGTATTTTCAACATAATTCAGACAGTTGTAATATCTAATCATTTGTACTGATTTCGTGGTTAAATTTTATAAATATTTGTTACAATTTATACTGCGACTTAAAAGTCTTCTACTTTAAAAACTGTACCTATATACCTACGGACGTGTGTGGTTTTAGCACACGTTTGGCTCTTTATTTGATATTATTCTCCTATGTTTTGCTACTTACGAAAAACGACATGATTTTTTTAGTAGCCTACTTCAAAAAACACATTGAAACTATTTCTACAGATAATTTTACTGATCGACTTTGAGGATGGATCTCTGATCATAGCACCATCTCAAGATGACGTCACCACTATCATTTCTCCGTTCATATTTATAAATTATGAAAGAAAAGTAAATGTCATTAATTGAATAAAGGGTATTTATATGGACATTAAAACAAATTAAGCTTACAATTGTTATTCAAAGACCTAGATAAAAAATAAATGTAATATTTATAGCATAGTTGTAGGAGTGGGTACTTTTTGTTAGCTCCTTAGTCCATGAATCCTAATCCAAACTTAATAAGTTCATGAAGTGGACTCTGAGATGGATCAAACAACATTCCAGGACCGGACCAGACTGCATGGTTCCTAGAAGAACCCCCTGTGGACCAGTTCTTTTGTAACCGTAGCCAGGGTGTGGCTAACCCCCCAGTAGTCTTCTCTTTTCTTTGCAACACTTTTTGTTGCTATTTTCTAAATAACAATGGATTTAACCACACGCCTGAATTCATTCCTTATTCATGCTTAAAATGAATTCTTTTGTTGCTATTGTTTGAGTAATAGTTTTCGTCGAATAGGACTTTCTTTGAACAAGGACTAGGGCAGGACTTAATATGGCATTGCAGAAGTAGTCAAATCGCTCCAGGTGTTCTAGAATGGTTAAACATATTTGTTTAGACTCGTTCGATCAATCCCAGAACATCACGTTTTTAAGACTTAATATGGTCTTGTGCAATACATTCATGAAACATTGAAATCTAATAATTATACATGTTTTAAAGTACTCCTAATTGTAACTCCAATCTCTGGACAGGCAACTGATCCGATTATATGATAGAAGAGAATTTATTTTGTGTGGCTCTACAGTGCGTAGTCTTTAGGCTTTAGTCATGTTAGACGGATTTTCGGTTCGGTAATCTTTGGTTAGCACATCGAAATTCCCGTCATCGTTGTTATACCATTCTCTACCAGAGTTCGCTAATTGTAGCTTGCCAATAATTTCCCACGCTTGGTGGGTAAAAACCGTAAATTTGTGAGCCCCCACAGGCAATGAACCCGCAAACTTTCCCTCGTGAAGCGTTCTTGCTAATCATTAAACCAGCTGTGAGTCTCTGCAGATCCAACCTTGATATAATAGATTATGCAGATCTCCGAACTGCACAAAATGAGCCATAGAATTGATTTTGCACACAAAATTTATTTATAGTTTGTAAAACGAAAGAAAACGACATGTTACCTGACAAAACCCCCTCTCACGTACGCTCTCTCATAGCCGTCCTGCTCCCCTGACAAGCTGCGTAATTACTGACTTACCCACTAACTTTTTTAATACAAAGACAAGCTTCTTAATTGTTAAGTAATACAAACTGAACTAGAATATTCATACAATATTAGAACGATACCAAACAAACATTTGTTAAAACATAAGTGTGCAATAATGTGAATAAAAGAGAAGTAGAATAGTAAAGAAAGAATGTTGAAATATCATTGAAAAAACCGTATTGAATAATTACATAATAAACGACGACAATATTATCTATCATGTCCTAACTAAAAATATAGACCTAGGCCTATACATAACCAAAGCACTAAAACTACACCTTTTCCTTTTTTTTTTTAACTGAAACCTCGTACCAAAAACATAAAAATAAAAAATATTGGTAGGTATGATATAGAAGAACAGCACAGATATCAATTGATTATAAATAAACATAATCCATTAAGCTGCACAAAAATCAACCTATAAATGGCAACATCCTACAAATTTTACACTAATAGACTATTTCTAAACGTTAAAAAAAAAAAAAAAAAAAAAAAAAAAAAAAAAAAAAAAAAAAAAAAAAAAAAAAAAATGCTACCAGGAATTTAATTAAATTAATTTCCTATGCAATTTTAAATTAGGAAAACATACATAAATTTTGAAGCGCTTATATAATAGCAAATATATCTCTAATTAGGTATCAGATTAAAAATTGCCCCTTGTATTAGACGACACCAGTGCAATCATCTCCTTAGACAAGTAATGGACAGCGATTGCTTGAAATTGGTTGTTGTTTGGGTATCATTTATCCTAAAACATTCAGCAAACAAAATTAGTCTTTAACTTGGACGGTAAAAAAATTGATTTTGGAATAAGTTGAGTGGATTAGTTGAGTTACGCTGGCCGCCAAGGGCCAGGAATAATCTCCTGTGTTTGTGTGAGTGAAGCTGCTTGTGTGTTAGTGAGGTGACCCTCCCGTCATTATTAGTTTTACATACATATACATTCAATAGTCATAGATAAGAAATAAATAGCAATAAGTCCAAGCATTTGATGTATATATAAGCAGTTTCAAAGCAAACGTGAATGTGAGGCTTCAATATTTGGGTTGAACAGTTGTAGTTTTGTGGGTTCAGCTTCAGAATGTGTTAGTGTGGGAGCAAGTCATTTGGGATGTTATCTCTGAAAAGTGGCAGTATTAGAGCCTTTAATTTCTGAACTATACCATGAAGATAGCTTATCTATATAATATGGTAATCAATGGATCTAGGGAAGAGGAAACATCAAAAACTGTAACTATTTTTATTCAGTCTTATTTTAACCGTGTTTTCAATAATATATTTTTTTTTAATAGTAATAATATCTATGTTATATTTTTAATTTGACTATGTAGCTACTAGAGTTATAGTTACTGATTTTTCATTAATTTTGCCGTTTTTTTAAAACTTTATTATTTATCATAAAATTTTGTATACTTGGTTGTACATTTTAAAGCTGCGTAAAATGATAAATAATTGATTGAAAAAAACATTTGTTTGGATTTATTCTAATTAGACCGCTAGTTTAAAAACAAATTATTCATATACATCCTAAAGTCTCGGGTTAAATTTATTTATTTTAAGTCCTACTATCTTCTTGACACTTTAAGTTTTCCAAGTGTGTGTCAATATATATTTTTAATGTTTTTTTGAAAACACGATTATGTCAATGAAAATTAACATATTATATTTGATTGATGTTAAAAATTATTTATTATCTTATTATTCTGATTTACGGAATTTGTCCAAAAGAATATATAGACTATTGTTAGTAAAAAAAATGTCGTGGCACGATTAAATGACTTAAAATGATAAAGTAAAAAAAAAAAGTCAAAATTAATGAAAAATCAGTATCTATAGACCTAACTCTAGTAGCTACATAGTCAAATTTAAGATATAACCTAGATATTATTAGACTACAATTTTTTTTTTTAATATTATTGAAAACACGGTTAAAATAAGATGGAAATAAAAATAATTACAGTTTTTGACGTTTTTCTTCCGTAGATACATTTATTACCATATTCAAAATTTTCAAACGTAAAACTGCATCAAATAATACCTCATTTTAAATATCTTGTTTCATAGAAAATAACTACGCAAAACTAAAAACATTATTTCAGTAAAAAATGTACTGTTATTTTATTTAATTAGCTGTAATAATTTGGTCGCCTTGATAATTTACTTAGAGCAGATATATTTTACTTAAGTTAATTGATTATTTTTAAATTATTATACAGGAAGCCATTTTGAATTGGAGTGAGATAGCGATCGCTATCAAAATCTTAAAAAAGATGTAAGTTATTATAACTCAATGGGTTTTTATGTTAGAAAATTTTGTTACCCTTCAAAAACCATAGAGAGATTGGATTGAATTTTAGGATGGTGTGGATAATGTACAAAAAATTGTTTTTTTACACAAACACTTTTCTAGAAAATAATTTATTCCTTTTCGAGTTGAAAAGTTATTTAACCGTCTGGGGATTTTTTGATATCCGATATATAGACTGGTTTTAAAGTTAATAGAATGTTCAAATTATCTTTATAATTTATTTGTAAATTTGACACCATTTGCGTATATAGGCTACAATGAACGACATTTCGAGACTAACTCTCTTTATAAATCCATAACATGAGAAGAGTCATGACATCCTATCTTATTTATATATAATAAATAGTTTATTTTCAACACGATCACATAACAAATCCAAATTGTACGTGAACTATTCCTACCAGTGTTTTCACGCATTTACTCTTACATATATTGCTACTCCTATTGTCATCAGACAATACAACCGATTTCAAAAACACCCTAAAAAGTTGTAGAAAAGGGGCGTTTGTGTGCGTACAGGAAAACACACCTTTTGTGTAAAATCATGAACAAACACTTTTAACAGGCCGGTATTGTGATGAGTTCTTTGTGTGAGGGGTCTTACTAAATAGGTTCAATGATTTTGTTTTGCTGAAGAGGGAGCCAGGAAGGTTTGGACAGACTGCGCGTCCCGCTGTTTGCCTACAATAGCATAATTATAGTACCGTGGTTTCACACTTACAATAGTGCAATAGCGCCTGCTATTGTATGAACGCTAAAAAAAATGGCTTTGTATCGACTCCTACTCAAATTACAATGTTATTGATCAGAATGGTTGACTAATATTTCACAAACATTCTATCTTCTTTGCAAATAAAGTTAAAATCTTTTGGACTAAATCAATTTTGTTTACAGAAAAATTATTTTCAACTGATTACTTAATTTCGACTCTGAAGTTAATTTTAATAATTTTCTTCGTCTACCTACAAAAAGTAGATTTCTTGTTATTAAATTTTGTATATTATTGGTGTAGCTCAGTTGGTTTAAGGTGTGAGCTTATCTCGTTGCATTTCGACTGAAATCGCCGAATCGCCGAAGGTTTCGTAAATTCGATCTTGTTTGATGATGTTATGTTTGTCCATATGTTACTACTCCTTTTAATTAGGCAAAAGAGTATGAAGTAAAGGGGTATAGAAAACAAAACAAACATATCAACATTTAGAATGATTTCATGACGCCCTCAAATTTTTTAAAATTAATATTTCTTGCCGCTCTTTTGTACATAGCGCTTAAAGCCGACATTTAGGTATTATGGTAGTTAGTGTCTTTCGCTCTATTGCACGCAGAGGTTGCGTGGAGATATTTAGTTTATATTGATTTCAGTACGTACTTTATTTAATTCTTTGGAATAATATTTTTATTTCAATCTTTTACAAACATATTATGACTGCCGATATAAAATCACTAGTCTTTGAACGTCTTTAGAAAATTCCCTTTCGCTCTATTGCACGCAGAGGTTGCGTGGAGATATTTAGTTTATATTGGTTTCAGTACGTACTTTATTTAATTCTTTGGAATAATGTTTTTATTTTAATCTTTTACAAACATATTATGACTGCCGATATAAAATCATTAGTCTATGAACGTCTTTAGAAAATTCCCTTTCGCTCTATTGCACGCAGAGGTTGCGTGGAGATATTTAGTTTATATTGGTTTCAGTACGTACTTTATTTAATTCTTTGGAATAATGTTTTTATTTTAATCTTTTACAAACATATTATGACTGCCGATATAAAATTACTAGTCTATGAACGGCTTTAGCAAATTCCCTTTTGCTCTATTAAACGCATTTGATACGTCCAGATATTTATTTTATAATAATTTCATTACATGTTTTAATTATTCGAAATATAAATTCTCTTTTACTCTAACGTACGGAGAGTTAATATATTTATTTTATTTATAATGATTTTATAATATTAACAATATTTATATTATATTATATAATTAGCCACATAGCCATATTTACATAGTATTTATTTTATAATTATATCAGTAAGTACTGTATTATACATACTGTAGTTCTTTGGAAAACTCTTTTTCACTCTAATGCGCGCAGAAGTTACAGCCAGATATTTATTTTATAATTATTTCTGTACGGATTTTAATTATTTTGAATGTATTTTCGTTTTGTTGTATTGCAGTATTCCACGTAGAATGTACATGTATATATTTATTTTATAATGATCTCTCTACGTATTATAGTTGATTGGAAAACTCCCTTTCACTCTATTAGACGCAGAGGTTACATGCAGATTTTATTTTATAATTATTTCCGTACATTTTAAAATCTTTGATTATAAATTCCCTTTCGCTCTACTGCACGCAGAGCCTACGTGCAGATATTTATTTTACAATTAATTGTTTAAGTAGGCTATATATTTCAATTCTTTGTGATATAAATTCCCATTTTCTCCACTGCATGCAGAGCTTACGTACAGATATTTAAATTATATTCATTTCAGTTTATATTTTAATTCCTTAGAATATAAATTCCCTTTTGTTCACACTATTGCACGTAGAATGTACATTTAGATATTTATTTTATAAAGATTTCCGTACGTAATATTGTTTTTTTGAAATATTCCCTTTTGCTCTATTGTACGCAAAGATTACACGGAGATATCTATTTTATAGTTAGCCTATTTCAGTACGTTCTTAATCCTTTAGAATATAAATTCCCTGCTTTCGCTTAATCCACCCAGAATTTTCTGCCGACGTTTCTCTTCTGATTATTTTAGTAAGTATTTTAATTACTTAAATATAATTCTTTTTTTCACGTATGCTCATTTATCTTGTATGCCGATATTTATTCTCTAATGTTTTCAGTAAGTAATGTATTTCGGTGAAATTTATATTTCCTTTAATTTTAATAACGCTCGCAAGTAGGATCACATTAATTAACACACACTGGGGGCATGGTACAATGGATAGAATCGTGTTGACTCTACTAATTGCTATTAAACATGAAATTTTAGTCCTAAAATATATCCATGAGTAAATAAGAGTATTAAATACATTTTCGTAGGTAAATTTGTTTTTGGCTCAATTCCCTTATGCACTCACTTAATCAGGCCTATGTCTCATACGTGTAAAAGATTTTAACTTCACATTTCCCTTTTTATCAAATGTGGAACTCTTGAGATCTCCCTGATTGAAACACCGAGACTATGAAATGTCCATTGATCCTACATATGGCAATAATTTGGAGCACTCTATATACAGAGTGTAAAATAAGTCCTGATATACATACGTGACTAAAATTTAATCTGCTTGAGATATCAACAAGGATCTCACCTATACCTATTATATGTTTAAGGATAAAATAAAGCAATAAAGCTTAAAGTTTCAAAATATTTTGAAACCTTACACTTTATTGCTTTATTTTATCCTTGAATATGGAGTTTCAACAAGAAGTATCTGCTGTTACATTAAAATTAAAAAATATATATTATATGTTTGTGACTTAAAATGTAGCAACTTTTATTTTTTTAATGGTAACCCTTGTCTTGTAATATGTCATTGAAAAAGTTTATTTAGAAGAAAAACAATAAAAGTTAGAAAACGTCTCTGAGATACCCCTACCCAAGATTACAGGGTAAAATTATAACTTCATTTTTCGGCATATCCTGAAAATTCGTTTAAGGATTCGTTCACTATGACAGAAGAGGACGCAGAGGAAAATTAACATTTAAAAGCATTATTATATTATAGCTATTTTTAATAATTACAAAAATAAAGAACTATTACTTTCATATCCTTATTCTCTTGTAAGTAAACTATATGGATCTAAGAAGGGGCGCTTAAGCAGCCAACAAGATCTGAGAATATAGTCTAATTGAATATCTTTTTGTACCAAACGAACCCAACTGATATCCATGACCAATAGGAGGTTTTACAAACGGCTCAACCCATTCCTAGATTTGGAATACTGTAAATTTGTACATGCTTCTAAAACATTGCCAAATCACTCTAGGTCAATAATTCCAGCACTTGTTAAAACAGATTCGATTTTCCCTAATTTCAAAAAGCACATGTTTTGCATTACAGTGATAATTTGGGTCTGTAATTTTGGTTAGGGATTTCTTAGAGACTTTTTAAAGTGTCATTATTGTTCTTTTAAATGATCTTTCCAATTATATGTCACAAGAGGATCCCTTCAAACGCTACAGGTGTCAACCAATACAAGTTTTGCTATTTTTAGTTCTAAGCCCGTGTCAAAAGATACACGTCCGGTCAGATAATGTAAAATAAAGTGGACCTGTAGTAGTTGAACCTCTAGCGTTTGACACTCTTATAAAAACTAATTCTTACAGATTATTGTATGTCAACTGATAGCCTACTGGTTGGACCGGATCTGTTAATACTTACAATAGACCTGTATTGGTTGACACCTGTAGTGTTTGAAGACCTCTCGTCACAAGATTGTCGCCCTACTTTACCCCCTTTTTAACACCCAAAAGTCACAAAATCGGCGTAGGTCATCCGTTGATATCTCAGGCATTTTAAATTGTAACTATAAGTGTATCACGACTCACTTTACATTTCGTATAAAAAACATTCAACATATGATTTAACTATAAAAATAAACTAATAAAAACCAAAACCCTACAACATTTCTTTATTCAAAGTTTATTGGTTATACATACGTATAATTGCATTATTTTATTAATTTAAAAATCTGTATACTCTCTCTTTTTGTTGCCAAAGTACGGTAAATTAACATTGCACACAATTTCTCACGCATACAACTCCAAACACAAATACGGACCAAATTAAATTATTAGTAACAAAAATGACAGTTGGTTAGTTGTCATTCAAAAACTGAAAACGATACATGGGAGGCGTTATTGAAATTTATTTATATATTAAATAGTGCTTCGCTTGTATCTTAAACGCATCATTAATCGTGTTCCATTAAATCTTAATGTCGGTGGTCTAGCTTAATTTTAGTTTCTTAGCGGTTGTTCTTGAACCATAATTTTTAATTGCGATTTTGTACACGGGTTTTGATAATTAATTTTGACATTTCCTTAATTTGAATGGAATCTGTAGAGTCAATTTTGAAAAATTATGTCTTTTATAACAGTCCAATGAAATGCAATAATTTTGAAGAGATTGTGACTAATACAACCGTTTGTATCCTTAAACGGTTGAACAAATTTTGATGAAAATTGTTCGAGCCGATTTTGAGAATATTGTTTTTTGCTTTATATGGCAACTACCCTCAAATTTCTAATTATTGACGAAAAGAAAAACGTCTTAAGGAATGGAGATTTTTCGCTGATAATTACCGAATTAAACGTTTTGGCAGACGATTAATTTTGTTAGTAGGTTTTAGTTTGGTTTTGGAGATGAATGAATGAAAACAGTTGTGAAATGATTTTGTAGACAGTTTATTGAAAATGGTTTTAATAATCTTTAGAACCAAACTTCTAATTATTTAAGTTTTGATCTAGGACAATTTTACTTTACAAGTGATATTTTAAGAGCCAATCAACTTCTAGATTAATATTTAACGAACCGTAGAACCGATTTGAGTACATCTTTGTCCTACGTGTTGTGGGATGTACGGCTTCACTCAAGATTATTTATACTAAGAAAATAAATAGTTTGCATGTTTGGTTTTGATCTCACGATATCACACTACATGAGGATTTTTTGTAAAATTGTATTATGCTTCATTCTATGATATATTGGATCACACTATATATAGAAGCAATGATAAAGTACTGTTAGAAAGTTACAAACCTGTTCTTCAAATAAATATCAGTGATCTGATGAATAAATACAATCTATGAATCTATAGCTCGGAACCATGTTGTAACCTTTAAGATCTAACTGGCACAGGGCCAAAGGTTTCATAACCTTACAAGAAATCAAATTATATCGTACAATTTTCTTAATGAACGAACTTAATAAAACAAGTTAAGTATTGACACAAGTTAAAGAGGTCAATATCTGTGACAATGCCATATCTCGGCTTTGGTTGGTTGTTTGGCCAGCCACAACCAACACAATCGCATCATTATAATACCCTATGAATACATTAATCCAAAGACCAATTCATCATTCTCTGCTAACAAAAGATATCAATGAGAAAAGTAATAAAAGTTTATTATTAATGGGGTTAAGAATGGCCCAACAACACCTATGTAACAACAAATTTTCTCTGCCTTTTATATTATCATAATCCAGCGTACGGTTCATAATTTCAGACTGTTCAAAGAATGTTCATTTTTCATTCTAGTCGGCGGTGGAAGGGGACATTACATGTAGGCTCTGGATAAATTATTACTTCATACACTATTGTTGTACTATATACACAGGCTTAACAATGTAGGCTACAGTTATGAATTTCACTGGTCAATCCATCTTTGTCTTCCGGAACGTGGGTTCTATTTATTTTATCACAAAACGATCTATTGTGAAGCAGATTTTTAACAATTATATATTATAATGGAGCACTTACGTGGTGATACTTGTCAGTATTGTGGTTGGATTTAGCACGTCTAAAGGCTGCCAGTATCAGCAAGATTCATTTATTGAAGATATAATATAAAATCTGAAATGATACAAGTTTAGGTTTACTTATTTCAGACGCAAATTAAGTTTACGCTTTTCAAAACTTCTGAACTAATTAATAAAAATTAAGTTGGTCATGTTTTTCAGACGTACGAATCTAAGAATAAATTCGTAAAGAAAGGAATGAAAGAAAAAGAAAAAAACAGGGGATCGACTGAACGTCTAGATGTTTATGTATCCACAACCCAAACTTCGAATTTCACACCGTTGCATTTTTATTTTCTCACTTTAATGTTATAATATTCACCAAGAGAGACCGTATTTTTATTTTTAATGTTCTGAAAATGAACATGTTAAAAAACAATACAAATTTATTAAAGCCCATTTATATTAGAAGTTTTTAAATTTTCTCCCCATTCCAAATACATAAAATACAAAAAAATTTGAGAAAAAAACGACGATTAATAATTAAAAGTTTCTTATAAAGAGAAAACGTATTATTATCATGCCTAATAGTTAAGATCCTAATCTGGTACTAAATTTCTCAACTTTTTTATTACTAGTTTATCGTTTAAAGGCTAAAGCCCTGACGCCTTATAAAAAAACAGAAGAATAGAAAAGTAACGTAAAGTCCCATAACCCTCGAATACTCTAATAGCGTCATGGCCAAAAGAGGTCAAGAGATGATCAGGAGAGACCAAGAGTACAAGAAAAAAAGTATAGATCCTGCTAGGCTACAAAAGGAAGACCTTACTCTCACTACATTGAACCCCTGGGGTCGTTTTCACACGTACTAAAAATTAATGAAACTTTAATAGTTTCTTTTTAGTTAGGGTACATTCCCATTTTGGTTATCTGTAATAAATAACGTACATATATTTAAACATGGCTTAAGTTATATATTTAAATAATGGACAATTATTTTCTTTCCTCTTTATGTCCTTAAATATAAAAAATCGTTGTAAATATAATCCTTATAATAATAATATTTTATTTGTAGATATATTTGCTTTTAAATTACACGGAATTCAGAATTTAGAATTAGTAGCGCCGATTGTGGGCAACGTAGCTACCTTCAATTACATTTATTGTATTCTTTGTGATCATAAAAAAAACTAACTGCATATTTTAAACATTACCCATTGTGAATTTTATCAAAAGCGTAGAACTAAATTATACAATAGTTTAATTAAAATTATTTGATCCTATTAAAAAAATTTGGAAATATTCCCAATTTTTAAACGCCTTCAAAATATTTCCAAAATATGATCATGTATAAAATTTTTTTGAATAGTTTGGTATTACTCGGTTTATAAACAGACAGATCAAAATAGAAAAAAGTCATATTTCAAATGTAAATTTTTTCTTTTTTAACTAAAAGACATTTAAAATGGTTTACATTATATTCTTTGGCCATTTAGCGAATTCCCTCGAAGGTTAACATATCGAAAACCGTTCTTCGTAGCCATAAAAATCAAATATTACCCATTACATTTATAGTTATTTTATACAATAGTCTACCAAGCACCATAATAGTCTACAGGAAAGTTTTTAAAACTTTCACAAATTTTTAATGTAAAAAATTAATAGACTACGTTTTATTCAATTGCAACATTATTTTGAAAATTATCTTGCTATCAGACTCACACATACACATACATACATGTTCCTCTACAATATGGATACAGTTATTAATATTTGTTTAGCTATTATGTTAATTATTCTGGGATCTTCCAAAAATATCTGTATTGTTCTTGATCAGTCTAACTAAGTACCAGAATTTCATTACATTTACTATAAATTGAATATAGACGAAACGAGAGGTTGGAAGGACTAATTTTCTTTCAATACATTTTCTTTATTAAGTCCATTTAAAAAGGAAACCTACATGCGAAAAGTGGAATAGAAAAATCATATTTTTTCCACGTCAATATAAATTATTTTTATATTTTCTCAATTGCAGTTAAAATAAAATGGCAGTTCAAATTTATTAGAAACATATTTTGTTGACGTTAATATAATTAAATTAAAAACCATTGTAGATGGGTTTTGTTCAACTGTTAAATTGTTTGATATTATAAATAGTCTTTTTACATAATAATTTATTCTAAAATAATTTGAAGTTATGCTTAAAATGTAATTATTGTTATTTTTCTTGCGTTAATTTTTTTAACTGACGAGGAACTTCTCTGGTCTGTATAGAGAACCTGTAAGGCGACTCCATGTCTAGGATGAGAGAAAGAGGTTCATAGATTCAGATTCATCCCTGAGTGTCGTCGAAGTGTCTAGATCTTCCTAGCCAGCTTGGCGCCCTCACTAAAACCCTCAAATAACTTGCTGCGGCCACTCCTTGACCCAGCCCACTTTACCACAGTCCTGTTCACATGCGTGACGTTGTGTAGGCTGAAGAAAGCACTACTGTTTTTCAACAAACACAGGAATATATAAATGTTGATTGTAAAGTTTCTATCCTTCCAGAAAATTTATTTTGCAAAATAAACACAATTGTTAAAGTGTACCCTATTGTAAGGTAACTCAAGTACATATTATTATTATTTTTTAACTACTAATCTGCAATTGTAAGTATAAGTATATCCTTACTATAAAAATATGAGTCTATCAAGTAAATACGAGCATGGCAATCCCGAGGTACCTAGCTGAATCTACTCTTTTTTTCGCGTAGTCTTGAGTTAGGTACGTTTTTTTTCATCTTTCTTATCTAGTCTCTGTTGTCCAATTCTTGTAATCTTCCTACCCTGATGGTATTAGAGTATTCGAGAGTTAAGGGGGGGTCTTTATTTTAGGTTAATTTTATCCTATTTTTATAAGACGATCATCCCCGTATGTTGAGCCTTTAAACAACAAAAAACAACTTATAAAATACAGTGCAATCTGGACTGCAATCAATATAAAGCTTTAAATCACAAATACAAACTATTTCAACCATTGACTGAATAATATTAATCTCTTTATTATCATCGCCTTATATAAAATAGAGACTCCTAGCCTTTGAATACTAGAGTCAGGGTCAGAATAAAACAAAAGTTGGTCAAGATAGACGTGATTGGAGAGAAAGATCTTACCCTAGATTAGATGAAACAGGCGGACGCAATTTTGACATTATAATTCGATTTTTCTGAATTTCGATTGTATATTCTATTGAGCACAATATATAGTCCTCTATATCAAATTTCATGTTCATCTGAATTTTTGATGCTGATAATGCAGCTTATATATAGATGACAACGGTCGGACGGAATGTTAACTTTATCTGTTTTACTGAGGTCATGAATGAATCGTGAAAATACGGAGGTCTAATTTTTTTTTGAATTACCAAACTTAGGCCTACTCTATACGTCGATTACTGGGTAAGTAAAATCTCTATCAATTTCTGAAATATGAAGGTCTCAAGGTTTTGTTCTCTTCAACCGTTGGACCACTTGATTGGTATTTTTAAATGTTCACTTGTTGAAGTAATCAGTTTTGGCGTACTTTTTTTATTTCTTTCTTAGCGGTACCCACCTCAAAATCTGAATAAATTGCGGCTTTTCTCACGGACCAGGAGTAATGACAATTAATACTCCTTAAGTTTCATAGAAAGTGTGAATGAGATCTATATTGCCCTTATCTTACTGTCCAGAAGAGTTTCAGTATTTCCACGTATTGTAGAAATTTATTATGTAGATCAAGTTGGTAGTGTAGTCCACATTTTCTTGCAGTTAATGTTAAGTTTCTTTTTTTTTATTTGCATGTATCGAGAATAATATCAAAGAACTTGATTGTATTTGTGAATGAATTCCAACTTTTATTCTATTAATTTCTTTATATGAGTAAATTTTTATTTGTTTTAATTTTACCAGCGTTTTTGTGTTCATGTGTTAATTTTATTGATGGCTCTTTAGAGCCGTGTTTCTTTAAAACAACTTTTGAGTTGATATTTCTCTTTGAGAGGACATTGTGAAGAATTTTGTTTTGTAAAAACTTGCTTTGTATGGCCTTGATATCGGATTCAACTAGAATAATTCTTTCAATATCGTTGAGTAGTTTAATTTTGTTTTTGCGATTTTTGTAAATGGCCTACTTTGTTTGTTCTTATTTCTTTTAATAAATTGTTTTTTGTTATTTTTTCAAAAAGGGAAAACCATCTTGGTCATCATCACCTTTACAAAAAGAGGATGAAATAGAGACTCCCTCTATAAGTCTTGGAATACACTAATGGTGTCAGTGTCGAAAAAGAACAAGAGAGATCTAATAGGAAAGATTAAAATATAACTCAATATTAAATGAAAAGATGTGTATATACAACTATGCAACCAATTACACAATAACTAATCTGCATAAGTTGATATCGCAGCTTCTCTCATTCTCTCATTCTGGGGACATCGTAACATTATTTTTGAATTTTTTGACATTTTTGTTTTTTGTAGATTATTGTAATTTAGACTTTCCTAAACACAACGATATCTTTATTTTGTTTCTATGACAATTCTAACCTAGCAAAACATGAAATTTAAAAATAGTTTGCACGCAAATTGTTGGTAAACAGCGGGCTCTATACTTACAAGTTGTTTTAATGAGTATATTATATTTTATATTATTTTCAAGGATTCATGAAAATAATTCTGTTTCTTGGGTTGGATAGGTTAGGTTAAATTAGGTTAGGTTAGGTTAGGTAGTGTAAGTGGATTTTTCATTTATATATCTCTCAAATAAACAGCTTTTATCTTTAAATGCGTTTCCTGAAAAGAAAAAAGAAAAAAAACTTATCATAACAAATGTTACTTTTTCTCAGGAACCGTTAGAGCTATTAACTTCAAATTTTTACTGAATTTGTACCTTATGTATATGTAGGTACTTACTTAACCAGGATAATGTACATGGTCTTAAAAATTAAAAATGTTTTCGGGCCAAAATATTTAAGAAAAAATGTATTAACACAAAAAAATTTAAAATACAAGAAAATGTAAGTATACAATAACATTTTTAGTTACACAGCTTTATAACAGTATGAAGTAAAACCACTGAAAATTGTAAGCCTGTACCTCATGTAATGTCTGAGAAAAAGGAACATAAAGTTGGCCAATTTAACATGGCGAAGATAGGGGGTACGAGGTGCCCTTAAATCAAGCCAATGAAATATCTTAGCTAGTAAGTTAGATAAAACTAACTATAATGACATATTGAATTTTGTTTTTCTGGTGGAATTAAGACGTAAAATACGATCAATACTAAATACGAAATGATTTGTAGTTGAAGCCTCTACTATCCACACGACTTGCTACCTAAACAAATATGTTAAAGAACTACATGTGAACTGATCGTTTTGGATGAGTCAGAAGGCAGGTGCGAGTAAGGGAAAGGACTGCCACCTCCACAACTCATGTAAATTATACAACATCATAAAAAAATACTAACTTTGGAATGTGAAATAGGGCTGGATTCTATTCAGCTTATAATATCCGGGTCGGCCTATAAATAACATTTTGTATTATCTCTTTTAAAGCGGTGAATAACATTTAAATGTGTTTGTTCCTTTGGCAAGCTGTAAACTTGCCCGAAATTTTCTGATCATATTTAGATGAGATCGTTCTCTAACACGAATACTGAAAGATTTTCGTAATAGGTTTTTGCAGATTCCAGGTAAATAGGCGGGCAAATATTTTGTCCAATGTGTTAAAATATATGCTTCGTTTCATTTTGCTTCCAGTCGGAAATATTGTTACAATTTTATTACATATAAAATAGATTTTATGGTGTAATTTTAATTATAAGAATGGTGTATTTTAAATATTTTACACGGGTAATTGTTAAACAGTAAATAGTATCACAGCTACTGTCAACTAGATTAAAATACCATTCACTGGAAGAAATAATTAAGTCTGTGTCATTTTTCTTTTGGATAATTTTACCAGAATACTGTAAATACGAGCATAGAAGAAGGAATTAGAATAAGAAAGTCACAGCCCATGTTAAACAGCGTGATACAAAATATCCTTAGTTTGGCTACTGGACAACAGAAAGCGCTAGTAGCATCGGGACAAAAAGGCTTGGCTACTGTATCACAAGCCCTGTTGGATACAAGCGCTTTCTGTTGTCCAGTAGCCAAACTAATGATATTTTGTATCACGCTAGAGCCTATACCTGTGACTTTCTTATTCTAATTCCTTCTTCTATGACGGGACGTAGCATTCCGTAATAACCGTAACTGGATATACCATTTTTGTCGTGTAGTTTTGGGTTAGATCCCTTTCTTTCATTTTTTCCCAACAGGTCTCTTTTTATCAATCCTTGCCGTCCTCCGGCCCTGACGCTATTAGTGTATTCTAATGTCAGGGATCTCTATTTTATGTTTTTTTAAGGCTATGTTGATAAACAAAACAACAACTGAACCGTAGGCTAAAAGTACGGACAGATTTTGTTTTTATTATTGTGGTATTGTGAGTAGGTGCGCGAGTAAGTTTGAGGAAGATTCTGTAGGTCTCAATGAGCATGCATTACCTGAGTAAGGTTTTGAGTTATGTAACATCAAGTATTCAAGTAACATCTGAACACCAGAGTGAAACTCATAGTCAGTTTGGAATCTGTGTGGTCAGTATACGATATTTGTATAATTCACCCTTTAAAATCGGTGGCATTGGAATACACAAAAAATCAGCCTTTTACCAGTCCAGAAAAGAAAAATAATCTATAATAACTCTTATAATTAACGAAAAATATAGATTTTTTTTGTTTAAAGGTGAAAAACCTCTTGGTCATCATCTTCTTATAAAATAAAGACACCTAGTCTTCGAATACTTTATTAGCGGCAGGATCGAATAACAAGGAAAGTTGGTCGTATAACCTTATAGGGGAGATGAAAGCGGGAGGGGATCTATCTTGAATAAAGGAGTAGATCCAGCTTGGACCCTTGGGATTGACACGTTCGTACTCACTAGAGTGAGCCCTTTAGAGCAAGGAATAATATAGATATAATACAGCTGGATTAATATATGAAGTACATAAAACTTATTTTAGGCTGAAGTGTCTATGGGGCAAAAAGAAAAAGTTTGAGCAATGGTTGTGCACAGTTTATTTTGTTATACATTTTACATTTATCCATGTTAGACTAATAACAACTGTAGGAGAAAGGGGGGAGAGTGACAA
Organism: Aphrophora alni; assembly: GCA_963513935.1. Lineage (NCBI taxonomy): Eukaryota > Metazoa > Arthropoda > Insecta > Hemiptera > Aphrophoridae > Aphrophora > Aphrophora alni. The sequence goes on along the minus strand of OY740771.1, from coordinate 69,921,190 downwards.
CAAACTGAAGAAATCAGTAAACCCTAAAAAGAACCTCCTCACCGTAGGAGACCGAAAGCAAAAGTTATCCTCAGGAACTAGTGTGTACGGGCTTGGCAATCCCCAGTGAACGTAACTGGATCTACTCCTTTTTTCAGGTCGTCTTGGGTTACATCTTCTCTTTCATCTCTCCCATCTGTTTGTCCTTTCTTAATCAAGTTTGGTTCTTTTCCGATTCTGAAGCTATTAAAGTACTCGAGAGCTAGGAGTCTTTATTTTAGGCTCTTCAGTTTTTGTAAGACCGAGCATTTTTTTTTTGCCAAAAAGAGAAACCTGGAGTCATCTAGACCTGGTTTTATCCAATTGTGTCACGCTGCACCTCAGTTGCATTAAACCAAGGTTGAAAACTGTTAAAAAAAAGTTTTCATGTAATTATGTGTTTTCACACGATACTGCTTATTGATTTTCATACTAGGATTGTTATGCGTGTTTGTTGCACACCAAAATAAAACAAAGCAACTTTTACCTTGAAATAAATGATGACAGGAGCTTAAACACGTTATTGAAAACTTCTGTTTATCGTCAGACAAAATGTTAACCGTTTTATTATTTACTGTTCCCTTTATCCACTTATTGTAAATAAACAAACATAAAAGAATGAAATGAAAGAGACTTTGTACCGAGGATTATGGATATGCCTAGACCTTCAGGATGTCTGTGCCATTGAGCGTGAACATCGCATTAGGCCTAAACAATTCCTTGCTATGGAATTAGAAATAAGATTTAATATTTCATGAACATATGGTTATGCCATATTATTGAGACCACTTGAACATGGGTTATAGAATACAATGTCTGTCTAGTGAACCATTTAGTTTGTACCTCTTCATTGGAACTAACAATATACAATAGAATTCTAAGAAATGTTTAATATATTAAAGAAAAAATAAATAATAGTTGAATTTAAAGTGTTTTGTCAATAAAATGTACATCGATTACAATTATAATAGAACTTGATTGGGTGTGAAATTTTAGGGTAATTTAGTTGTTGGAAGTAATGGTAATTGGTTCCAATTATGTATTTACAATGTTTATAAAGCATATTTAACAGTGATTTAAGTGGTTGATCCCTGTAACGCTCGTACTACATTGTTAACAAATAACCGTGATTCTGTTAGTGAAATAACTTTTAACGCAGTGAAATAAACAAGTTAAAAGTTTCTTTTATAGCAAAATTTGTACAAATTGCAATTAATAACTCTGTCGTATCAAGATTGTAAACATTTTAATTTTTACTTACTTAGTGTAGGGTTAGTTCTGTATTCGAGAAAAATTTCGATCTCCGTTTTTATTACTGATCATCACAGTTCACGGACTTAGGAAACTGAAAAAAAGTTATATAGTCGTTCTTGAAGCCAGGAATATGTAATTTAGTATACGGAATTCAAGTGTTGCCTTTAATAAACCTATTGAAATTCAGAAAAATTAAAATATGTGAACATTTCATACATTTTCTGTGAAATTTAGAATAAAATGCAAGAACTCGATAGGCTAAGTAATGTTACGACCAGCATATTTAAATTATTGTTATTTCACAAATAGCCCCAATGCGTATTGCTAATAATTAATAAAACTTTAAATATTTGAGCTAAACTCTTCACCCTAATAACTTATTTTACCGATTTAAAGAGCTTGAGCAACATTAGTAGTAGCAAAAAAAAAATATAAGTATAAATTAAAGATCGTGCAATATTTCGAGAAATGATGATTCAATTTGATTACTTTTTTCATCGAAAATTCTAAAAATTTTATAAGGGGTAGGTTACTATTTTTAAGTTAGGGTTGCAAGGGAGTGGGGGTGAGTGCGTGAGTTACTTAGAGTACATAAAACTATTTCCGCTTGAGGATATTAACGGTTCCTGCAAACCGCAGATTTATGTCTCTTTTAGTTTTTTAATAAATTAAGATGCAAGTTTAAAAACAACATTCTGTGTATGGGAAAGTAAAACAGTCTTTATGAAGTGGCTACAAATTTACATGTTTTTTATTTCGATCAAAACGTAAAACAAAATTTACAAGAATATGTAAGAAACTCAATGAATTTTGCGTATTTCTATTTTTTTACAGTTCATAATATGAATTTTGTAAATTCTCATAATTTCATAAAAATAGTAAAAAGCTAAACTAAAGAGAATAGGTTATTTTTAACTAACAGACAGAAATACGTGTATTAAAATTAAATATAATTAATTATTGTTTCCTTCTTCTTCTTTCCAAGGGTGGAATATTTATTGGTCGCATACCAAAGTTATAACCATGACTCAGGACCGAAATTCATTTTGAAAGGAATAAAAGACGATGAATGGCGAATGAATTAGTAAAATATTCGCAGCCCTTGAGGCTTTATTGGGGGTTGTTTTACAAGCTGTATGATGAATCGTTCCAAGTGACATTTGACACACATTAAGGGGCGTCTCCCTCCAATTAATACATATAGATTTACATTACAACGCATCCAAGCGGACAATTCGAGGACTGGGATTTAATTAAATCAGATTTCTGTGAATTCAGCCAGCGACTTAAGTATGCCTCGGTTAAATATAAGGCTTGTTTATTTATTAATTAAATTTAATTCCTACTTTTTTGATTATTTCAATTAAATTTACATATTTTGAGTTTTGTTTTAAACAAAACAGATTGCTGTTATATTGACCACGTTTAATCAATGATGTTTACTCCCACATTTAACCATTGATGTTTATAGAATAGATTAATTAGTATATTGAGTAATTAACACGAAGTATAATTTTATTCCATTCCTGCTGCTGTCTTCGTTGACGCGTTTCTGATTAATTCCATCTTCATGAACTATATATGTACTCCTTGACCAATGCTATGAATGGTAGAAAATTTACTTGAACTAGTAGAATATATTGTAAATTCTAAACACTAAATTTGAGTAAATTTAACTGTAACAGCAGTAACTACTTGTTGAAACTCCATAATAAGGATAAAATAAGCACTAAGCTACAATTTCAAATTGTAGCTAAATAAGTTAATAAATAGGCTACATTTGAAACTGTAGCTTAGTGCTTATTTTATCCTTACTAAATTTGAGTGTTCATGGTTTGCTGTATTTGTAAGCACACTAATAGGTTCATTAATTTCATTCATTGCTTTAAGAAGTTTTGTGAAATTAATTAATACAAAATTAGTTTCCATTATTGTAATTTTATTTTTCGTTTCCAGTGCTCCCTACCTTTCTATGTTCTCGCAGTGGTCTAATCCAAAATCTCTTGCGTATATTGCGGTTTATTAATTTAATAAATGATAAATATTTTTCACAAATTTGTATTTACAAATTATGTATTATAGAAAAATATTTGTATATTGTTTATATGTAAATTATATTTATCTACCTAGTTTACAAGAGATTAACATACGAGTTTTAACTGTGACACCATTCTCGTCATTTAGAAATATTGGAAAATAAATATTTTCTATAAAACCCACTAGGCAGTAACAAAGTTCTTTATGGTGTTCATTTTTTTATTTTAAAAAAAAGGTTTTTAATAATTTTTCCATATTTTACTCAGTTTTATTAGGAGAACAATTTCCAAAAAACTTGTAGAATAGTTCATCAATCTACAACATACGTTGATAATTTTTTTTATTAACAAATTTAATTAACAGGAAATGGATGGTGAATTCAATTTGAAAATAGTACATATAAATAAATTTATCTGGATCAACTTTTGTTGTTGAAGATGACGTAAAATTAATTTACTAATATACGCGCCGTTTTTATCAAAAAACAATATTTTTTTCAAGATATTTACGTAAAACACTTTAACCCTTGTTTCACCCCCCTTCAAATAAAAAAAAAGTTAAATGTTTTTTATAGAAGATTTAGCTCCAAGGAAAGTAATTTTTTTTTTAATTGAAGCAAATTTGTACCCACACTAGATTAGTTTCATGATTATAATTCATTTTTACTTTTTCAGTATAGCCTACATGACAAAAATATAAACATATAATGTCTAGTGTTTTAGCGGCTGTAAGCACTCGTTTAGAGGTTTCTTGATCATTTTGAAATGATGTTTTTCTGTTGGCTCAATGTCATATGTGCATCTACAGCACTAAAGAATGGAGGGATTATAATCAAATGAGAATGTTGTCTTAATTTGGTCATATCTCGAGAAGTTTATTCATTTTTTAAATAACTCAAAATGTTGAACATATTTGTTATTTACAGGACCAAATAAAAAACATTCATAGAAGACTTAATTTTTAAAAACATTTCTATAAATTTTGTTAATTTTTGTGTGATGTGAAAATTAATGACCGAAACCATTGTTCAAAATTGTACAATTATTTCTCCCCTAAATGTAGTAGAGAGACGTTTTGTGGAGATAGCAAAGTAGGCTCAATATTATGATTTATTTTGTAGATTAGATTATTTTTGGCGTGTGAGAAAATTAGTGCAAAATTTTGCGCTGTTCATTTTTTAAATTATTTTGTAACCATAATATTTAAATGCTACAGTTTACAATCCATATGTATTCAGACCCGTTCTTACAAGATCAAACAGTCTCACGATTTTCGCCTTTTATTCCTTCTATTAAATTGCCATGAATAATTTGGAGGCTACCTTCTACCCCTTTGCAAAACGTATAAATACATAATTTAATTTCCGCAAAATCTGATCTGTCAATTCACATAATGTTACTTTTTATTCCAGTTAACCCTAGGGCCTAGGGAGTCACTGATAAACATATTTTGAAACGCGTGGCAGTATGTAAAACATTATAGGCCCTATCTATTGTATTAAAAGCTATTTTGGTAAACCCACAGAAGGTAGCCTCATTGTTAACACCCCTGTTATATGTATTATGTATTCTATATACTGATTTGTTATTAACAGTTACATGCTAACTTATGTAAATAATGTAACATATACATTTCTCATTGTGTGCTTGTTTATTGTTGTTATATTAAACATTGTTATGATAATGGTATTTTAAATTAAGATTTCATTCGGTTTCGAATTGTCAGTCATCATTAGCAATTCAAATATGGTTACTTGGGAAAGGTCTAACCCGATGGTAATCATATTATTACACCCTGAGGGGTGTGTGGGGATTAAATATTAATTGCGATGTGAGTTTTAATAAATAGCTTCGTTTCTTGATGGAATTTTATTAGTGTCCGAGATAATATTTTTCGTCATACTGTTTCAAAAACAGCTGTTTTTCAAAACATGCATTAATATGCTAAAGTTGTTATTTTTAGTGATAGGACCTAAAAACATCAGCTGAGTTCGAGGTCAACAGCTGTTACTTCGTTTATACGAAATAATTAACGTTTGTAAAGCATCTATAAAAACAACCGATACTGTCGATTGTAAATAACCGTTAAAACAGCTGTTATCATCGATTTGAAATTAAATAGGTGATAACATTTTAGTTTTGGAGAAATTGTTTTCTTATAATTTTTGCAGTATAACTAAAAACATAGTTCATCACTAGGACCAAAAGAAGCTTTTCGATTCTCGCTCATTTTTCGGCCTCGGAAGTTTGAGCTTGTATCGTAAAGCTTCACTTTGGGTCCTAGTGATGAAATATACTATTTATTCCGTGTCTTCAATAAGTGAAGTTCCGAATTTATAAATTGCGCTGATAATCCGTGACATGGAATGGATAGGTGAGGAAAGACTATGAAGGAAGTTGTAGAAGGAAAATGAAACGTGTAAGAACGAGACTACCTGGAAGAGGATCAGCTGCACGGAAGGTGTAAGAGAGTGTAGTGGAGTAATAGGTCACGTGTTAGAGGTTAAACCCCATTCAGGGTTGTAGCGTCTATACAGCAAGTATTTTGTTTTGGAAATCTGTATGAAATATATTAAGGGAGAACAACATAAATCAACTCATATTAATAACTTTGAAACTAAATCATAGTAAAGAGAATAATGATTCGGTTTTTTGTCAAATTTCAATAATTCTACAATAAATATAACGGTTAAAATATTGAAACGTTAGCTGACATCCTTACCTTTTCCAGTTAAACAAAGGAAAAACACTCTCTTTGTTTAAGAGGAAAACCAGTGTTTGGAACAATTGGCCATGTCGAATTTGTTTTTGTCGTAGAACATGTTTAAGTGCCTACCGCAGCCCTTAGGCTGACATGTTGTCAAAACAAGGTTCTTCGAAATATATTGTCTTAGGTGTCGGCAGCCTCCAATAAATAAAAGTCACTTTGTGTCATAAAACAACTATAGCTATTTGAGTTTTTGTAAAATAAGGATGTCCCTCTTTGTCTAGACAAAATATGACAATATAGTTTACAACCGGTTGTATTTCGTGGAACTATGGGTACAAGGTAGACCTAGACACACCTATTTCATGAAAACACCAAAGTCTTTACTTTGTCTAGATTTTGACTGTTATTTGAGACGTGTCTGGCTTGCAAATTTCAATATTAAAAAAAAAAGTATCTTTGCATATTTTATACAGAAAGACTGGAGTATTTTATAGTATCTTAAATGAGTAAGAATATTTTTTAACAACATCTTATTCGTATAAAAACGTCATTAAAAACAATTTTTACTTTTATTCCAATACAATTAGCTTTTAGATGGAACACATTTCCATTGGCACATCGTCCTTTGGCCGTATTTAAACCACTGTCTTGGAACACTACAAAAGTATAAACAAATTTTTATGCGACTTTATTTTTCTACATAAACAATAGAAATTAAAAAGTAAATATTTGTTGAGGCCTTGGATATATTAATGGGAATTTATTATAATCTGTGGATTTTATCAAAATTAACAATATAGAACAAAATATACAATTTTCTCCATGCAAGGTATAACCTATTACGTAAAAAGATAAACTAAGTTGTATGATTTATTATGAGTAAATTTGAAAATACCAAAATATACCCTGACTTCCATCAACAGATGGACTATATTAAATATTAATTGCCCTTATAACTACATTCATTTTATAATAAATACCTTTTTCCGTCAATTGTAGGCTTCCTTAAAAACTATATTTTATATCACATGGCTACATGTTTCACTGCCACAAGTTATTTTTAAATATGTACATATATTACAATAATTTTATTACTTTACATTAACAACGAATATAAAATAACTTATAATAACAGGGATTTCTAAAAGTACTAACTTACATCCAATTTAAAATGTTAGGGTAATTTAGTGTGAAATCAATTACGCACTCCTTATGACAGTGTTGAGAGGTGCCGTAATTTAAGAAAAGTTTAGCAAAAAAATATGTTTAAACTAAACCGATAATTATATAGCGAATCTTTAACAAACAAAAAAAAACGAGAAAAAGTTTAAAATTGAACAATTACTTACTTACCCACTATACAAAGTGTAGGGTAAGTTTGTTATTGTTAGATAATTTCGACCTCTGTTTTTGAATGATTCTCGGGTTTCGTGGTCTCAGGAAACCCGAAATTGATTTCCGACACGCCATCAGTCTGTTGTTGTCGTTTGTACGTAAGCAAGATAGCTGCCACAAAAATTAAGATAAGAACATGAAAATTGTTTTAGGGAACTATAGCGTGCTTATATAAAACTCTGTTGAAATTCAAGAAAATGGAATGAAAAATTAAAGTTGGAGGCTATTTTAAACAGTTTTTTGTTTGTTACATGTGTTATATAATTTATATTTTACTGTTTCCTGTAAAGGTAAAATCCTCCTGTCATCATCGCCTTACAAACCAAAAGAAGGAAAAAACATAAAATAAAGACCCTTAAATACTCTAATAGTATCAGGGTCGAGAAAGAACAAGGCGTGGTCAAGAGAGACGCGATATGAAAACTAAAAAAGAGGGATCTAACCCAAGACTACATGGACAGAGGTGTAGACCCGGGTAAGGTCCCTCGGGATTACTAAACCCGTACTCACTATAAATAAGCCCCAGAGGGTTTATTAACTTATACGTGAACACCAATCACACCACTCTACAATTAGACACATCTACTAAGAGCCTAGCAAGAAACTATAAGGTTTTATCATACCTCTTGATCTACCAATACAATAGAATGTAAATTTTCCTACAAAGTCCAAGAAAGCAATTTAAAGGATTATTTACATTCAATCGTACGTTGAACTGAACCAAGTACGTCATGACGGCACCAATTTACTTTTATTTAAGTTGGAAAAAAATTATTGAGAAACTCTGTACCTTGCATGAATTGTGGTTACTTTAGCTTGAGGCACAAAATCTCAATTGATAATTATATTTACAAAAGTCGTTCGAACTCCAAAAAGAAAAGCTTAAACGAATGTGTACCTCGATTTTTCTGTTTTTTGTTTACTTGTATCCAATTCTGGACCTAATAATCCAGAATACTGGACAAAATATCAAGAAGTAAATTAGAACTTCCGTAAAGCATTCACAATTTCCAGTTAATGGCATAGACTTCGTTACTGATTTCGATAACACTTTGTAATTTTTTACAAAGTGGAATTTTTCAACACTTTTACAAAGTGGAAAATTACAAGAAAAATTAAATTACCGCTCGTTAGTAATACTAAAAACAAAAAATATTAAATAATAATAATAATAATAGATAAGTTTGTCAACGTGTGTCATTTAAAATGTAATATAGCTATTTTTACTTAAAATTTGTATTTACTTACAGAAAGGTGCACAAGGTTCCTTTCAATGTGACAGAAACCAAAAACTGAAAATCATTTTAAAACCGGATTGTTTTAAAAATCCGAATAAAAAAAATATATTTATCACAACAATAATGGGACTTTGTTAGCATCCAACGCATATCTCCTTTCTCTATTGTTTGTGCGACTCTGTGAGTGGGTTAGACAATGGTGCCAACCGATTCACTGAACAACACAAAAAAAGAAGGTAAAAAACAATAAATTGTCACATAAAATTTCATAGGGGATAGTTTACACGGCTGATAGGCCACAATAGTGAGCTTAGTTTTGTGGCTCGAGTAGTTCTTTGTTCGCTTGGAATTGTTAGAAGTTTTATTTTATTGTTTCATTGTTTAGCAGAATAGGATGTATCAATAAATTACAATATGATACAACAAAAATTATTATGTTTGGTTTGAAGCTGATTTAATTGCAAAATATAAATATTGCAATCTATCATCATAGTAATGTACCCTATACGATACTTAAATAAGGAAATATTTATTTATCATATAACTAACGAAAACATTTACAGATTTGAACTAAAATTATTATTCAGTGTGTCAAGCTGATATGTTGACATCAATATCTTTTGGAATATGGGTTTACTTTCTCGTTTGTCTTAGTCGACCTTCGTATTGATATATGTAGGGACCCCTAGAATAATAGAAGATCGGTTTACCTTTTGAATAATTAAATTTAGTAACCCATTTTTTTGAAACCTTCCTTGTGTGACTATTTGAAAAAAACGACCTAATTTTAGCAATATGAGAAATAAAGATTTATAGTAAAAATAAAATAACTTTGACCGATCTTGAAAATATATTCTATTTTTATTTTTTAAATCATATGTATATAAATTTTAATCATAATTTAAAACGTTTTGTAAAGATACTGAAATACCAAAGTTATAAGATTATACATGAATATCATGAAAATCACCCTAATTAAAGATATTTACGGTGTCCTCCTACTTGCGGTCAGTCCTATTTGCGGTCAAGTGTAGTTTTATGAAGGATGATCAAGGTTCATGGACGGTTTTACCCTTGACCGCAAATTGGACTGACCGCAAGTTGGATACAACAGTTATTTACTGTCACCAAACAAAAACTTAACCCACCTCATCAAAAACCAAACCACGATAAATACATCATTCATATGTTGTATCTCCATATAATATAATTTGTGTAACATGAATAGTGACAGAATTAACATGTTATGTTACGAGGTAAAACAACAGAGAAAGAACAATAATTATGAATTGAGAAAAGGAAGTCTAAATGGTGCAAAAATTGGTGGGATTATTGTGTTCAATGGTTAAGTGATAAAACCAGCTAAGTAACTAATATATAATATTATTCAAGCTTAGACCCAATACTATGAGTGGAATATCCTTCCAGGAATTGATTCACCTTGTAAATTCAACTTTTATACCGAATTCATATACAGTCAAAATTGACAAACGAAATTTGCAAACCTCTCAAAATTCAATAGGAGTTTGGTACCATATTCACCAATCACTTAACCACTTCTATCACACACCTTTTAATATCCTAATTGATTGTTTTATAGTTTTAAGCCCTATTTTATGTCGCGCATCCAAAAGTGTTGTAAAAATAGCCAAGGCAAGAGTTACGGACTATTGAACCCGAAGGAGTATGTTACCCATTTGCATCTTTTGTAACTGAATAATTCTAAAATTATAATTTTAAATAACAATCTTTTTAAACACATACACGTTTTATGAGAATAGTTTATATATATCTTGAATGTTACTTATACCTGAGTTCTCCCATAGAGTTCGTATGCCAGGAAATTGCATAGAAGGGTCGAACACATCATTTTTTGTAAAACAATTTTACTTGAGTTAAAAAAGAAAATACTAACCCAAGAAATAATTCGTCAAAAATGTAAGTTCGGTGATTGTCTGTAAGAAAATGAAAAATAACCATCGACGCTATGTTAGATTTTGTAGATTATTTTAAACGTTTTTCACGGATTTGTATCATTATTCTTCATACCTCACCCAAATTTGAATAAAACGGGAGGAGCCAATTTTGAGAAATTACGTTCCATGGCAGAATTTTAAAATTTTTACCGATACCGCCGGGTATTTTGGGGGAGATGGTGACCAGTACATTTTGTTTTGAGAACATTGGGGGAAAAGTTTATCGAAATCGATAGAACAGATCGAATCATCAAAGGTTCAAAAATGTTTTTCCAAGTTCTTGTTCCTACTAAGCAAGAGAGAAATTAGAAAGGCCTCATAATAATCTAAATCGTCCTCGTTCAGAAAACATTTACTGAAAATGAGACTATTCAATGATGATCCCAATTGCCAGCTGTGTAACAAATCTGAAAAGATTGCTGATTTTTTTATTCTATAATGTGAGGCTTTAGAGAGCAGGCGTTCCCATGTCTTTGAGGATCCTCACGTCTAACAGATCATGTAATGAGGACTTACTACTGGCTTTTCGTATACAACTTTTAGTAACCATCCTAGCAAATCAAATCAATGTCTTGGTAAGCTCTACGACTTCTTGGGTGCTCCGCCCGCACACTAAACAGAAAAAATTACATTAGTAATAGGATACCCTGTTTCTTTAAGACTACAAAATTACTGACACTGTGTACGAAATTATATAATCATATCTTCATATCTTCCATAAGAGTGAAGATTAATTTGTATTTTTGAAAAGAAGTACAGAATTAAATTCAAAGAGTTTTACTTCTGCATGAAAGAAAGCCATTACTGTATAACCTAGCTAGAGAGTGTAAATTTAATTAAATATACAGCTGCTCTCAAATCCTCCTGTTTTCTTTTGTCTGAATATGTTTAGTCTTTAAAGAGTGTTTGCAATCTTATGTTTTTTTATCTTTAGAATTGTGTCGTAATTCTTAACATTTGAGGACAGAGTTTTTAAAGACTATGGAAGAATGAACATCTTTACGTACTATTCTACATTAAGTTGTCTCTTTAAAGAAGCCAACGAAAGCCAAGGCAGTACAGTTGTAATTATTTATACTCAGTAATGAGATAAAAGAAGTTTTGCTTTTATATCATGTCCTCTCTGTTCTTTTAAAAAAACCCGAACCGTGTATTAATTACGTCAATTTCTTTAAAGCAAACATACTATGAATGTACATACTGTATGTAAAAGGGTTCGTAAAGGCCAGAGCCTACTTAAGAGAAGCGGTATTTTCTTTCCCCGCTTCGCTGGTTAAGCTTAGTTAGCTTGTATTAAAAAGATTCCCAATTATACACCGCTTCAAACTCTAACCTCGCACAAAGCCTTGCCATTAATTATCAAAACTAGCCTACATAAGGTATAATACACTTTCTAGTCATTAAATTAGTACCCATCACTAATTGCTAAAGTCAAAACAAAAACGTACGGCCTAGAGTATCTATAACCTCACCGTACATTAACTCTTAAAAAAAGTAGCCCAACATTGAATAACCGGGGCGTTATACGGATCAAAGGGTAAAATTATTGTAAACTTCTTATTTTAATTTTTAATGAGTATACATTTCAATTCATCGCGGGTTCAAAGGATGACGGAATAATAATCAAAAGCATTATGCGCCATCTCGTATTACAAACAAAAAGGTGTTGGCTGTTGTTTTTAGCACTCGGCTTATTCACCAGAGGTGGCAACGCCAGTGAAAGCTATTTTGTACAGAAAGCTGCACTTTGTTCTACTGAGAGCTCAAGTTAATTGCATATAAATTAAACAATCATATGTACTTTACAATTCGCAAGCGCAAAGAAAAATACCAGTTAAAATTATTGAAATGGACTTGGTTACTACACTAAGCTTTCATTTTGGAAAACTGAATGTAAATATGCAGATTTATATTCATTTAAAAGAATTAATTAGGACTTTAATTTAGGTACTGTAATGGTGTTTATAAAAACAGTAATTATTAAATCATAGTAAATGTGAATGATTGCGGTGTACATATTCGTAATGAATTTCGCGGATTTTTTCACAAAATATGACAATTAATTAATAAAATGAGTTACTGAATGCAACAGAAATAAGTAAGTATTGTTAATCTCCAAATATTTGACCTTTGTGTTTTCACGATCTTTAGTTTTCATGGCATCAGGAAACCGAAATATTGACAGGTCTGTTCGTCGTCATCGTCATCTGTAGCCTACGTAAGGACAGTAGCGGTAAAAAAAATAAAAAAATGAAATTTGGTATAGGGGACTATAGTGTGTTGACATAGAACCATAAGCAAATTCAAAAAATTGAATTTTAAAAGTAAAAATGGCGGCCATTTTAAACAGTTTTAATTAATATCTCGAGTGTTTTCAAATTATAAGATATACCAAATAAATAAATGTTTGCAGATTTTAAATCTGCATGTAAACGGCACCGATTACGTGGGGTTGGCTTGACGTGGGGTTAGCTCGACACTTTGGGGAAATAGGGTCATCTGTTCAAACTCCTGCTTAATGAGCAACCCTTCTTGGAATTGGAGGTGTTTGTTTGTTCGGTCAGCCGAAGAGCGACACTCAAATGACGAGGTTCGTTGTCTCAGAATAGTATGACTTATTATTCGCGGGTAGTATCCCTCCTAACCTAACCTAACCTAACCTATACCCGCCCGACTGGTACCAGATCCGTTCACATTTCCATTCACTTCCGGAGACTCTCTCTACTCATGGGGAAGTTAGTGTTACTACGTATGTATGGGTGCTCGCTATTACCCTTAATCTGCTAATGAAGAAATTGTGTGACTCCATATGCTATGAAGGCTCAGGGCTCAGTCCTAGACTCTCTGCTAATGGGGAAGTTAGTATTACACCCAATGTATGGGGCTCACCCGTAGACTCTTTCTACTCATGGGGAAGTTAGTGTTACTACGTATGTATGGGGGCTCGCTCTTACCCTTAATTTGCTAATGAAGAAACTCGTGTTACTCCATATGCTATGGAGGCTCATTCATTGACTCCCTGCTTATGGGGAAGTTAGTATTACACCCAATGTATGGGGCTCACCCCTACGCTCTCTCTGCTAATCTCACCCTTAGGCTCTCTCTATTCATGGGGAAGTTAGTGTTACTTCCTAAGTAATGAGTGGTCACCCGTTGACTCCCTTTACTCATAGAGAAATTAATGTTACTCTATATGATGTGGGCGCTCACCAATATGTTCCCTCTGTTAATGGAGAAGTTAATGTTACTCCTCTACGCTTTTGGGGCTCACCCATATGTTCCCTCTGTTCGTGTAGAAGTTAATGTTACTCATCCACGCTGTTGGGGCTCACCCATATGTTCCCTCTGATGTGTAGAAGTTAATGTTATTCTCTACGATATTGGGGCTCATCCATATGTTCTCTCTGTTCGTGTAGAAGTTAATGTTACTCATCCACGCTGTTGGGGCTCACCCATATGTTCCCTCTGATGTGTAAAAGTTAATGTTACTCTCTACGCTATTGGGGCTTACCCATATGTTCCCTCAATTCATGGAGAATTTAATGTTACTCTCTATGCTAAAGGGGCACACCCATATGCTCCCTCTGTTCATGGAGAAGTTAATGTTACTCACTATGTTAAGGGAGCTCATCCATATATTCTCTCTATTCATGGAGAAGTTAACTCACTATGTTAAGGGAGCTCATCCATATGCTCCCTCTATTCATGGAGAAGTTAACTCACTATGTTAAGGGAGCTCATCCATATGTTCCCTCTATTCATGGAGAAGTTAACTCACTATGTTAAGGGAGCTCATCCATATATTCTCTCTATTCATGGAGAAGTTAACTCACTATGTTAAGGGAGCTCATCCATATATTCTCTCTATTCATGGAGAAGTTAACTCACTATGTTAAGGGAGCTCATCCATATGTTCCCTCTATTCATGGAGAAGTTAACTCACTATGTTAAGGGAGCTCATCCATATATTCTCTCTATTCATGGAGAAGTTAACTCACTATGTTAAGGGAGCTCATCCATATATTCTCTCTATTCATGGAGAAGTTAACTCACTATGTTAAGGGAGCTCATCCATATATTCTCTCTATTCATGGAGAAGTTAACTCACTATGTTAAGGGAGCTCATCCATATGTTCCCTCTATTCATGGAGAAGTTAACTCACTATGTTAAGGGAGCTCATCCATATATTCTCTCTATTCATGGAGAAGTTAACTCACTATGTTAAGGGAGCTCATCCATATATTCTCTCTATTCATGGAGAAGTTAACTCACTATGTTAAGGGAGCTCATCCATATATTCTCTCTATTCATGGAGAAGTTAACTCACTATGTTAAGGGAGCTCATCCATATATTCTCTCTATTCATGGAGAAGTTAACTCACTATGTTATGGGAGCTCATCCATATATTCTCTCTATTCATGGAGAAGTTAACTCACTATGTTAAGGGAGCTCATCCATATATTCTCTCTATTCATGGAGAAGTTAACTCACTATGTTAAGGGAGCTCATCCATATATTCTCTCTATTCATGGAGAAGTTAACTCACTATGTTAAGGGAGCTCATCCATATATTCTCTCTATTCATGGAGAAGTTAACTCACTATGTTAAGGGAGCTCATCCATATATTCTCTCTATTCATGGAGAAGTTAACTCACTATGTTATGGGAGCTCACCCATATGTTCCCTCTATTCATGGAGAAGTTAATGTTATTCTCCATGCTATGGGGGCTTATCCATGTGTTCCCTTTGTTCATGTAGACATTAATGTATCTTACTATGTTATGGGAGCTCACCCATATGTTCCCTCTGTTCATGGAGAAGGTAATTTTACTCTCTACGCTATGGGACCTCACCCATGTGTTCATGGAGAAGTTAATGTTACTCCCTGTGGGACTCACCAGTATACTGCCACAGATCATATGGAATTTAGTTATTCTCTAAGTTTTGGGGCTCACCCTATACCGCCATTGCTCATAGGAATGTTAATAGTATTATTATTTATGCTTATACTGACTTCATATAGAGTCTGCCTCTGTTCACGAAAAGAAACGTAATATTACTCCCTAGACTAAGGGGGCTGACCTCACAGTCTTTTCCTCAATAGGGACGTTATATACTCTACTACATTACGAAGATCTATATAAATAAGCACAAAATCTGTCAGTAAAAATGTAATAGTTTCTCCATAACAACTTAACACGAACTCATCAATGAAACGAAATATTATATTTATTTGAACAACTTTCCGGTAGTTATAAATTACTGTTACAAATTCTTTGTGATATTTAAAGTTACAACAAATGTTATTAAAGGTATATCACGATGAAATGAGTGAGAGAAAGACATCATGCCAGACAATCAAAATAGTATTTCTCCCTGGACCCGACACGAAGAGTTCTTTAATGACCCTCTGAAAACAGGACATATCAAAATGTCTTCATTCCTATACAACTTCATTAAAAACAAACCATTAAAAAGGATTTTTTTCTCGTAGAAAAGTGAGATCAGCACAATTGAGATGAAAGAAGTCCGACACAATGGTATTCTTTCTGTGATGTTGTAATAATAACCTCAGATTGAAAAGAAGAGCCCAATGAACATGGTCCGATTGTGTTCGCTTGAGTTTGTTGCTTTTTAATGGCTATTAACATCACAGCAACGTGTTATAAACGAATAAAATTGTAATAACAGCATGTTAAAACATCGTTATAACTTACATACTGTCAATGCCGCTTTGGTTTATAAATAAAGCCATCTTATAAAACTTTATTACAGTTGAGAGAAGTATCGGCAAGGCGCTAATTTGTTCGTCTACGGAAATCACTTTATGATTAGCCAATGAAGGAAAGATCTTCATTTGTTTGATTATACCTCCCTAGGGGTTTACACGGACCTGCTGCCCAGTAAATCTTGTCTTCCATTTATGTTTCTAGTTTTTTTGTGAATTTTAAACATGCACCTTAATATGATATTAAGAATTACTACTACCACAGATATAACCAAAGTAGCGGTCTGTTCCATAATTAATAAAAAAATATATAAAAATATTAAAAAATTACATTTGGTCTAAGTATTCAACTTCTTCGTCCTAAAGTAGTATTTTCCCCTCTTAATTATTTTTAAATATCATTATGTATAATTTCAAACTTATTTTATACAAGATGTTTGGAAGTAGGTTTAGGCCTATATGTAAATTTCCCACATATTACAACAATTTATTTTTAATTTCGACGAACCTTTAGGAATGTTCACATAGTGAGTACGGCCGTGGGAATTCCAAGCAATCTTAGATGTATCTACACCTTTTTTATGTAGTCTTGGGTTGGTCCTCTCTCTTTCATCTTTCCTATCAGGTCTCTCTTGACCAAATTGTATTCTTTCCCGACACTGAATTTACTTGAGTATAAAACCTTCATTTTTTACACGAGGCGATGATGACTCAGAGGCTTTTCGCCTTTAGGCAACAAGGAAAACATATAAATTTCGATGAGAAAGTTATACGATTGCGTATTTCTACACGGATAATTTTCGTCATGGAACGGCGCAAACGTAAAAGAAAAAAAATTGTTGGTATGCTACTGGACTGTTGTTTATGAACTTTGTATTAAATAAAATGTGGAGCAATAAGTTTAATACATTACTTCAGTTTACATAGTTTAATTGCATCCCTTAAAGTAAATACGGCGTCTTGAACCAGTGTATATTAGAAGGGGCAGATTCGGATAGATCTGATAATTTACTGGACATTGAGGGTACTGGACGTAAATGTTTAATAAAATACGTTATTATTTGAATTTGCTCGCATAAAAACATAAGATCCAGTAATTTTGTGATAAGGCACCATTATTCACACTTTTAGTTTTTGTCCATAAAAGTAATTTAAAAAGGTACCCAATTGTTATATTTCAATATGACGACCATTTCAAAAAATATTGGACTCTATCTAAAAATAACGTACTTATTAAGCAGGTATTCTCTTTTGTCAAAAATCCAGGGGTTACAATACAAAATATATATAAAATAAAGTTTTTTTTTTTAAATATAAAAGTTGGGAGGTTTATACTACTTTTAAATTTAAAAGTAGTATAAATCGGTAATTGGTCTTTTTTTTTTCAAAACCTGCGAGTTTATACATATACCTTATTTTGTTTTATGTAAATTTGGGGGATCGGGAGTAAATTATATATTATGATCGAAGTTTAACCAAAATTATCTTTAATTTGATACATCACCAGGAATTTTGCCATTTTTTTGGACAATTTGTCCCAAAATTTACATAAAATAAAATATATAAACTATATCCAAGTTTAGGTATAAATTACCTTTAATTTGACCAAACCAAACACGGATTTTTACAATTTAAAGAAATTTTACCCTCCCCTTTCCCTCCAACTTTTATATTAAAATATATATATATATATATATATAAACTAAATACTTTTTTACAGAACCTTTAATATAGAAAAAAATAATAAATGAAATACCTATGAACTACTTAATTACACCATTTTTAAAAGGTCGCCATATTGAATGCTAATTTATATTTGTGTGTAGGCCTTATCTAAAATGACTCGTATAAACATGCAAAGTCGCACCTTCGTATCACAAATTGCCGGATGCATACGTGTACAGATCGGATCATAGGGTAACTGGAAAAATAAACTTGGCATATGGATATCTTCAAATATACTGGAATCTGAGAACTATAGTTTAAGTGCTTCTAAGAGTTTAAATTTATAAAATCCACAATCGGTTCGTCTACTATTACGGATATTCGGGGGCAATATCTTCAAATGTACTGACCAATGAAAGATAAACTTGTGTTTAGACAGATGCTTCTTCTACTCATTCATTATCCATATTCCCAGATTAAGTTTCAACGCCTAAACCAAACTAAATACACTGTGTAACGGACCAGTTGAGGTAACAATACGAATCAGTAAACGGTACTTTGTATTTCACTATAAAATAGTTCTCTCTCATGTGAAAGCAATTTTAACTTTTGTATTTTTGAACAACTGGCAATTTTCCGCGTTTTATCCGAACATCATTGTCATCGGTTGTTGTATTTGGCGCCAAACTATAGAAAACTGTTTCACGGGAATCGAAACTATAATTACGCCCGGCACGGGGTGTTCTCTGATTGGCTTAACCACGACGAATTCGACAAAGAGATGAAGAGGCTTAACAAAGTTATGAACAATTTAAATTGGACACGCATCTCATGGCTGACGTGATCAATTGAGTCATCGAGACGGGTGCTAAATAAAGACGTTTTCTTTTATTGCTGATGCATGTTCACCTGCATGCTCATATAACAACCAGTCCTCCATACAACAGCTTCGTGTTTGTCATACATATTTTTGATTTTAAACATATAAGTTATTATGATATATATCATAATATTTTAAGGCAGAATAGTGACGTTAAAATTAATATATATTACATGGATATGCATCTACCATATTTCCCTCTTTTTAAAAAAAAAAAAAAAAAAAAGGTAGTAAGAAAGAATTATGACGGAACAAATTTACGATTTTGCCAGTTTAATAGAAACTCCAAAGGTTAAATGACTCAAATGTTTCTGCATGTCTTTAACACATTCTTAAATAGTGGATAGCGTTGTCAAGACCTATACTCGTTTAACGTTTAGTTGGCAGATTTGAAAGTTTAAGACAATGAAGCTGCACTATTAAGCACCTAAAAATATCGTGCTAAAACAATACAGGGAATAAGAATAAAAATTACACAAAACATAATAAAAAAGCATGTTTTCTAAAGAAAATACCTAAGCTATCAAAGTAATAGTAATAAAACCTGAGTCTTAAGTAAACGTATGTGTGACCACTCTACTTTTACGTTATGGTTGGTATTATGGATTTATAAAACTTTGTACGAAACAGTGTATAGCATGGTCATAGCAAGTTGAACGAAAATTTTTACTATTATTAGTTACAGTAGCCTCAGACTAGGACTGTGTCTGGTGTAATGGGCGTGTCCTTCCTTAACCTGACTTACTAGGAAACTAGGTACACAAATTACTGCTTAGCTACATCTACATTTAATTCGTAAAGTCTTATTATAAGTTAATTCTTAAAAGTTTAATTTTGTAAACGTTTTATTCTTATTTAGACCGATAAAAGAAACGAAAGTAGAGTAGGCGTTTAAACAGAAGCAATTTTATTGTGGTCTATATTATTTTATTGGGGTTGTACTGCTGAAAACAAACGCAACAAACGAAGTGTGAGGGCCTCTCTTTTCCTCTCCACCCCAATCACATTCCTACATTGAGGATACTGTAAATCATGTAGGTCTGCCATTTTTTTTCGAAATTGGTTCATTGGTATAACTTAAACGATAATCATACATCCACATAAAATTTAATTTCTAAAAAATGATAAAACAACTCTAATATAAATTTTTTACAACGATTCACGTAATTCAACTATCAACGACGATTAGACTAATCATACGTCCTGATGAAAATTTTGGTCCTTAAAATATAAAGCAACAATATTAACTAACAATTAAGTGAACAATGCAAAATAAATTGTTAAAAAGACAGATGTTCCAGTAAGTGACCGGAAACCAAAACGACTTCCCAGATTGTTTTGACATTAGACAGAAACCTAAGGTAGTTAATTGGTCACAAAAAGAACAAGTATTTAGGGAATCGATACTAAATTGATTACAACGATTACACGAAGTCTGCAAAGAGAAAGAAGTGGTTAGAGCTTACCAGTAGAGGGACATACAAAGATTATATTGTTTATCAAGAGCCTGAGATGACTTGGCCAGAATTGAGTTCGATTATGGCCGCTTTTGTTCGGTTCCTCTTCTATTGTTCGCATTGCCTGTCTTGCTCATACAAAAGACTTCATTTTAGCTGTGTTTGGAGGGCGGGGGTGCTAGCCAGCTGTCCGATGTTATCGTATCCAATCTGACATAATGCGAGTGGATGCTCAGCCAAAACAAACTGCCAACAAAACAACTTGCTCAACTAAACAATTTTACTTTATTGCATTCAACCACAGTTCATTCATTTTATTGTAAACATCCTCTTTATGCGGTCATTTATATTGATTTTATGTCCTTTCTATCGATGTCAATCCACGAAAATATGGACTTAACACGAATTTGCTCCTTACATGTGTACTATTTAAGTACCAAGGATCTTATTGCGGTTTGGTGAATCTATCTGTGGTAACAGTAGAAATGATATATTTTAGACGAGAGACACGAACGTGTTGTTTTATGGGCTTCATTGAGTAAAAATAAACCGATTAGAAATGTCTTCATGAAGCATATCGATATAGCCTACGTGTAAAAGGTTTCATGTTACATTAAATGTATACAGTATACCTTAATATGCTTTAATTAAAAATATACCGTACTTTGGTGGTGGTTTGGTCCTACCACCTACTTTGATGACTCTTTTTAAAAAATTGTAGAAGGGTTCCCCTAAAATAAACCTTGTTCCAAAGTTTTTGTCAAAGTCTAGTACTAAGGAACTAAAAGTACTTAACAGGACGTAACGCTCTAATTTTGAATTACTGAAATGAGTTTAGTTACTTTGTCATTTTTATCACAGAAAATGTTTATTTGACCCGTAAGAACAATGTTGTAATCACAAAACAGATTTCTTTATGGTTTAGACTTATTTATAAACTAAATTTCTACATTAGAAGATCTGTAACAATTCATGTCAAATTTGCCCGTTAATCGAATTTTGTCATACTTTTATCCGAGACGAAAAAAGTAACTTTATTTCTTTTAATCAATTTTAAAAAAATATGTAGAAAATAAGATATCAATATGAAATTTGAATATCAAAGTTTGGGTAGAAAAACGTATATTTTGCGTTATCAGCAATAATAGATCTTATCATATTTATTTTGTGTAAAAACTTTATTAATAGTATATTTCATCACTAGACCAAAAGTGAAGCTTTCCGCTCAAGTTTAACTAGCGGACAATGAGCGAGGATCGAAAAGCTTCTTTTGGTCTAAGTGATGAACTATATTTTTCGTTATATTGTAAATAATATAAGAAACAATTTCACAAAAACTAAAATGTTATAACCTATTTACCTTCCATCGATGGAAACAGCTGTTTTAACGGTTATTTACAATCGACAGTATTGGTTGTTTTTATACATTATTTACAATTGTTAATTAATTCGTATACACGAAGTAACAACTGATGACCTCGACCTCAGCTGGTGTTTTTAGGACTAAAAAGAACAACTTTAGCATCTCAATGCATGTATTGAAAACAGCTCTTTTTGAAGCAGTATGACGAAAAAATATATTTGTCATAATGAGCGCAAGTATACACGGGCTCCAACACCAACAGCTAGCCCACACTTTGGAAGTTAAATAAAAAAATGTTGGACTGATCAAAGACCAAATGTACACATTTTACAGTCTCCTTCTTAGTCTACATTGATACCTATGATCTTAAAATAGTCTTAGAAATATTCCTTAGGAAGCTTACATAGTAGAATTATCAATACACATACAAAGGCAGGAATGAATATTTTAATTTGTTGACAGCATATCTCAGTATAATATTATACAAAATGGTTTTTATTGATCCATTTTGTTTTTAAAATGGTCCATTTATACAAAATGGTTTTTAGTAATTGTTTTAAATATAATTAATATGGAAAATTTAAATCGTTAAATATCTAAGAATAATAAGAAGTCTAGATTTTATTACGAGATAAAGTACATTTCCGTAACCTAACACTATTAACATTATGTTGTATGTCTTATCATTTATATTTATTTACTTACACTTAAAAGGCGTATACAATCTGAAACTCTTTATTAAATTGTTTGAAGCCGATTGACAACTATTGATGTTTGACAATTTGAAAAATTTACTATAAGAAAATGACTATTATGTTTATATTTGTTTCTGTAAGGTTTTGACTCAATATGTTTTTTACTAAAAAATTTTATCTGTGTTAATTTTAAGGTCAGTTTATGGTTTGAAGGAAATCGTATATCTCGGAATGGACTTTAGAAATTTTGCACTACCTATAGTTTTAAATTTATTTGGCAGAGTGTATGTTGTGTGGCTGAACTATTATTAGGTGTCTAAATATAAAACTAAGTATTCTGAATGATAAAAAGCTAAACAATACAAAAAAATAATGCAGTCGTCCGATAATCTTTATCTTTAAACATAAAGGAAGTGCAGGTGAAAATATTAAACTGAATGTTAGAAAGTAATTTTTCGTTGTTTCTTAAAGGCGAAAACCCTTTCAGTCGTCAACCTTAAAAAAGGAAAAAAGGAACGTAAAGTAAAGAAATCTATAAGATTCTATAACAGTGTCAGGATCGGAAGAGAACAATATAGTGTCAAGAAAGACATGATAAAAAAGATTAGAGTTTAGAGGAAGGGATCTAACCTAAGAATAAAATAACAAAATGTGTAAATCCAGGAAGGTTATCTCGGGATTGCTATGCCTGTACTTATTATAATGAGACCCACAGGGTGTATTGTTTCTGTTTATAGAAATAATACAAAAAATGGCTTGTAGGAAGTTAGCCACACTCCGAATGAATGAAAAAAATTGTGACATAAGAATTTTGGACTACCTATAGTTTCAAATTTATTCAGATTTGCAGTGAGATTGATCTATTATGCGTCTAAAAAACATAACAAATGGCTGTACAATCCATAAAACTGCATGTATTCTGAAAAAAAGAAAAGGCTAAACAATAAGAAAATATACAACCGAAAATATTTACCTTCAAAAATGAACGTACAGAAGAAAATAATAGAACAAAATATTAAGCTAAATATTCACCCTTTAATGTGATGAATGTTTTTTAGGATAGTAGATATGTGCCCTGTCAACCTGCAGTGCTTGCGTACAAAGACATTTAAAATCTGAGCTTCCCTTACATGGGTTCTTGTCTAATATTATCTATATATTATTAGGGATAGTAGGTCTCTATTAACTTAAAGACTCAATGCATCTCGTACATTGCCAAATTAAAGTGAAACAGGGTATAGTAGGAAATGCTGAAGCTCACGAATATCTTGCCCTGAGCATAGACAGACCAAGATGTGGAAGGAAATAATGTTTAAACAGAAATAAATGTTGGGTAAATATTGGACAGAAAGTTTGTCAAGCAATTAGTAGCCTATATGTGATTTTTAATGCAAATATTTAATTCTTTTACTCAATAAATATTTTGTCCACAAAATCCAAAAATAAGATATTTATAATTATCTACATTTTTGTACACTATTGTATTCTACAATAAAAGATGTTAAATCTAGGAAGACAATGACGGAACAAAACATTGTCCTACATCAACGAGAAACAAACAAAAGATAAAAGAAAGAAGAAGAAAACTCTAAGAAAAGATGGATGCAGTTGAGAACAGGTGTCGGTATGACAAAAGTTGTAAATATTCATAATGTTATGTAGAGCTACCGTGTTTTCAAACTAACTTATTGTTTGGGATAATACTTGCTTTGCACGTCGTGTTGGGTGGTACTACTGTTAATAGTTAATTATACACCAAGAATCCTTTTCACTCATTGTTTCACGTGGCTATTCAAACGTCAAAGTCATTTATCTTTCTTGAGTGCGGATTGTCATGCAAGCTATGTTCTAACATTCTCATGTTGATTGAGAAGCCCGTGTATTGTTGTACATCGATTTATCAAACTTTTCCTTAAGAGCTTCGAGTCGATTGTATACCAAACACCACTTGTCCGGATCATTACCCCAAAATAAATGAATTCATTAATCACATTCTGAATTATTTCTCGACACATCTTTAGTAACAATACGTTTTGCTTAACAAGAGAACTGATTATTGAAGTATAATACACAGTTTCTTGTTCGAGTCTTTAGCACTGATTAGGTGTATTGTTTAATGCCTACCTAGTCAGAACCCCCTAGTATAAGGTGCGGTTGTAGATGTTTAACACTTGTAATTATATCTGTAGTAATATTTAGTCATAACATCCAACCTCATAATATAATTCAATATATTTATCTCTGAATTTAGTTTTACAAGTGTTAGCTTTGTTTCAACGTTGTAAAGCATTCGGGGACAATTATTTCCTTCCCAACATTTTAAAGAACTTTGCGTCAATGGTGGGTGATATCGAACAGGTAAATTGATGTAACTCCACTTCAAAATGCTTGTGGTGAGAATGCTACAATTAATATGTAAATTCTCTTAGCGATCGGAGTAACGGCAAACTTAATAAAAATATGAAGAGTGATATTAAGGAACTGAAATGATGGTTATTTGTCCCTCACAAGGAAACAATTGTTTTAATTTATAATTAATAGCAGCACTAGTATATCACATACACTTTGTTGAATTCACTGTATCCTGCAAGCATTCAAGGAGAACCCCCCCCTTTATGCCCTTGTGGGGATAATTTTAATTATTTCACAAATTAAAAAATAATATTAGGTGTTCATACAATCCTTACAATAACTAATAAAACTATATAATTTTTATGTTTGTATGTAGTCTATATATGCAGTTTTGGGGGGGAAGAGAGAGAGAGAGAGAGAGAGAGAGAGAGAGAGAGAGAGAGAGAGAGAGAGAGAGAGAGAGAGAGAGAGAGAGAGAGAGAGAGAGAGAGAGAGAGAGAGAGAGAGAGAGAGAGAGAGAGAGAGAGAGAGAGAGAGAGAGGGAGAGAGAGAGAGAGAGAGAGAGAGAGAGAGAGAGAGAGAGAGAGAGAGAGAGAGAGAGAGAGTTTCGACTCCTCTGTTGCTTGAACCATAAGGACGTGGCTTATAGTGAATAATAAGTGTGACAAACCAGAGAGAGCTGGATCCACACCGTTCTTCAGGTAGTCGTGGGTTAAATCCCTTTATTTCATTTTTTTATTAAGTCTCCCTTGACCAACTTTTGTTTTATTCCAACTTTGACGATATTAGAATATTCAAGGACTAAGGGTCTTTATTTTAAACTCTTTTCATATTTTTTGTATAAGACGAAGTTTTTCTACACGTTCTTCGTCTTTAAATAATAATAAATAAATAAAAATACTTGCCTGTATTAGCATAATGATTTATCCGAACTATAAAATTAGAGGACGAAATTGAACTTTCATTTTAAGAACTTTGTTTTTAGTTATTTTAATATTATTTAAGGTAAGCACATACGATTTGGAAATAAATGGAGGAGGGATTGTCAGATTTACCAAGGAAGGGATATTGACAGATTTCACAGTGTAAAAAGTTCCTTGCGCCACCATAGCCAGAGATTTAAGGTTAGTGTTCACAACTTTGAGATCCTTCTGATTGAAGTTTCGAATTCCCGTTCACTTCACATTATTAAGATTGTTTTATTATATTTATTATATTATTACAGTTCAATTCTCTATTGAGACGGTTTTCAATTTTCAACAGTCTTACGAGCATAATAACAACAAAAATGAAAAAAATTAAAGCCTATAATTTTGAAATAATCACTTAAAACCCGCTTTAGTTAGAGAGTAATTTGTGAGTTCGAGTATAGCTCACACTGTATGTGAATAATATTGTCCAAGTATTCAAAATAATTTAATTGAAGTATTTTAATTTTATCCCAATTTAAATTTAAAAAAGTCTTATTTTAGCGAACATTTGTTTTATCAGGTAAAGTATTTAAATTAAAAATAATAGATAAATTTTAAACAACTGTTTCTGATACTATTTCCTGTCTAGATATTATAATCAGATTAAATCCATGGTACATTTAATGTTTAAATATTTTATTGCTAAGCTTAATTAGAGACCGAAAACTGATTATGAGTCTAGATATTATTATAAATATAAGTGTTTAAACGGAATAAGTTTTATGTTTCTATTTAATGTTTTTGTTACTATGCTTTAATTTTTGAATTAAAACTAAATATTATAACTTAAATATTTTTGTTATTTAATCTTTATACTTTCATTTTTGTTTGTTTCGCTATTGTAGTAGGTTCATGTATTTTGCATATTAAAAAAAAAAAAAAAAAAAAAAAAAAAACATTGTTTTGCCCTAACAAACGTGAAAAATTAAATTAAATTTAAAAATCCTAAGCTATTTATGGAATTGGTTGGTTTTTCTCTAGTTAGGTTAAATTGAAAAAAAGGAAAAAGGTTCTTATCTGACCTAAGCAATTGCTAAAGGATAAATTGAAAAAAAAATATCAGTCAGCTTCCTGCACAAAATGTACAGTAACAAGATGATTTAAGGTCTGTACACTCACAAGTGACCAAAATTAATAAATTAAATGCTATTATCATTTAACAAATAAATAAATAAAAACAATAAGAAGAATACATATATTTTTGTATGACTGAAATGAATATTTTGAAAATTATAATGAATTCTAGGAAACCAGACAACCGAAGTCGAACTTGTGCAAACTTTAAACTGCTCTCAAATCCGAACCTCAGTTAGTTAGACGGGCGGCCAACCAACTTAGGCATAATCCCCTGGTAGTTACAACCAGAAGTGGCCTATACTGTTTTTCCTCTATAGTTCTGAAATGAGCAGATCGTATATCAAATCACAATGGTATAAGGTTATTAATACTGACCATTGTGGGAACCAGGATATGTATTATCTATTCTTACCTTTTTAGGTCTGTACAATCCTTTTATTGAACATGAAATTACCGGTTTCGACAATCAAATGGTCATCATCAGATTTCTTCCATTTGCTTCTAATAAGCTTCAGTACTATTTAGAACACATAACACTACACAAAAACTGTTTGTTTTAACATGCGGTGTGTTTACTTAGATTTGTTGTTGTCATTATGTAAAATACTTACAATTGTGGAGTAAAAACGTCTAAATAAGATATTCTATTTTAATCCTCTGAGAATAATATAAAACTAGCAATGCAAAATCTCTAGTTATAAAAAGTTAAATTGTAGTTTAAGGGTAGGAGGGTTTATCACCCTTTACAATATGGTGTGACCTCTACAGTATTGTCCACGCAAACAGGATTAGGCTCCAGCAGAACAATGGTTTCAATTGGGACAATGGACGCATTGTAGATGGAATGAATTGGATACAACCACATCACCACAACCATTATAAATGTCTACTCGCATACAATGTTTTAGTTTTGGGCCTGCATAACGGACAAACACGGAGCTTCAATAGAATTACCGAATACAATTGTTGTATGGAAAGGGCGAGATTCTCCACCCTACTCCAACCCCTATCCGATTAACCTGACCAGATTGATGTTGTACATGCTCGATCAATCTGTACTTTGCCCCTCACTGTCATCATTCAAACGCCTCATTCTCATTATCAAATTAATCAATAAACGCGATAATAGCCATTACAAATAAATACAGGCATTGTGCTCCCAGTGTTGCCACTATTGTAGTTAAAATCCCTGTCAAACACGGTGCCGTATTATTTATCGGCCGAATAATCTATTTAGACCATGACACTTGACTTTCACAGCGGTCTATGTATTGTGACAAAATACAATCAAATTCTCGTTAACCTGATATAATTACCCAACATGATCACAAAAGACAGTTTTATGTGTACAAAAACTGTCAACAATCTTATCAACAATTAATTTTGTAATCGTTATTCTCTTCGGTATGCAATATAAGAAAAGCTTACTTTAAGACATTTGATGAAATTATAGCCTATATTTTGGAACGGACTTCTGGTCTTCATGGACAAACTTTTCAGAAGCTCACTGCTTTCGACCCCTTGATGGAAACGAGAGTAGGCTAAAGCTGTACCGAAATATGTCCAGCGAGTGCTGATAAAATGCCAATCAGATTCATGGGGCTTAAAAAAATGGAAATTCTTTACAGCAGCAGAGATTCCAGTACAGGAGTCACAGTCCATACCCCTAGATTATTATTAGTAATATGGTTTAATCAGACATTTGTCATCGATTGTGTATATAAAAGCGAATGTTTACACGACGTTTCGAAAGTATAAATCAACTCTCGTTAACAAGTGTAAAACTTTAAAGAGAAAAGCATGAAAGAGAACAACACTAACCTAGCCTAGTGGTGTCCGCCAGATTGCTTACATGTCTATTTATTTTGTTGGGTGTGGGGGTGTGGTACCTGTGGAGGAGTCCAGATTGCGAACACATTCCGGTATGTTCCTGATAAGCAAGGTAGTCTCCGGCGCTTGAGTAGTCAGTCACACACGGCACAATTGTTGTCTTTCTGCTTGTATAATACAAAGCTGCTTTTATATTAACAGAATGATCTGACTTAGGTTAGGTTAGGATAGGTTACACGTGACATTCCAAATATTTGTTCGCAGTCTGGACAACCGTGGATGAACGACGTATGACATTTTTGGGGTGTTCGCAATCTGCACGATTATCGTCCTGTTCGCAATCTGGACGGTTCGCAATCAGGACACAACCGGCCTAGTACGCTAGGGCCATGTTGGAAATAAAACTAAATGTTTAACCTAAGAAAGGAACTCGAATCTAAAACTAAGCCTGAGAAGTCAAAGCTAGACTAAATACAAACATGATCAGATAAATCCACAAAACATAGGCATATACTACAAAATGAACGTTAAGCAACTGATTCTTAAAGGGATGAAGCTAAGAAAAAGTTAGGCTAACTATTTATCGGACTTTTGCCATCTCTTTCTAACGTTTAGTCCTATATCGCGTCATGATTCCCATTTGTGTATTAAAGCGGGAAAGTTTCAGTCTTATTTAAAATTAGTGTTTTTATTTATAGCCAAATATGAACAACTGTTTTCCATTTATCCTTTAGACCGAATCGCGTGTTGTTTTTATGTTTATTAATTCTTATATTTAGAGATCTTTTTGTCCAGTCAATATATAGAATGTCACATTCATATTTAATACTGTAAATACAGTTTCTTGTATTATGAGTGTCATTTTTAGGTTTGGTTACGAGATGTTGTCTAAACGTGTTTTGATTATTAAAAGCTGTACTTATTTTATATTTCCTAGCAACAAGCTTAACGTTACGCAATAATCCCTGCACATAAGTGATCTTACGTATGATAAGGGTTTATCGTAGTCTTTAGTCTCTTACTCATCCAAAAAATAGTTGTTTTTTTTTTTTTACATTTACAAATTATGAATTTAGTGTAATCATTGGTAACTAAATCATCCCTAATACGAATTAGTTCTTGATTCTAAATTGTTGTTATCAGAACAAATATTATTAGTTCTGTCAAGCAAGGTATGAACTATTATTCTTTTCTTAACAGTATAAGGATGGTTAGAGAAATAATTTAGGTACCGACCAGTGTATTTCCCCCCCCCCCCCTGTAAATCGAAGTTTTAAAGACGTTTCTACATATCTCGATACACACATCTAAAAAATGTATTATTTACTACGTTTTCCATAGTTAAGGAGAAGTGTTTAAGAAATTGAAATAAACTCATTTCATTTAATGTCGCCAAGTTTAGATTCTTCATCTAGCCTGACACTGGTTTAAAAAAAAATAATAATAACGTATTTTGCTATGAATATTATCTTTCTTACCTCAGGTTTTTAAGATCCAACAAATCTCCTTCACCTAGACTCTGTTGTCTTACAATCAAATATATTCTTGCATGTTCATTCACCTACCTTCTACTAATATAAGAGATCCACCATCAGGGGATGATTTCTAAAATGACCAGTAACGAGGGTGACAACTTGTTTTCGTTTTATTTTCTCTAGCCTAATGAAGGATTTGGTTAGCACTAAGAAATGACTAGAGATGAGGCGGTTGTTTAATTCACGTACAATAAATAGTTTGCTGCCATCTACGACCTTGTTCTTATCCGACTTATTTGTTGACAGTAGTTTTAGTAATTGAACGGCTAATCCAAACTCAGTTACAACGAAGAAAGTCTATAGACACACCTGTGTAATAAGATAAAATATATTGTTTTTAAAAGGTTTTGATCATCTCGCAGTTATTAATTAATGTTTTATTGGTTATTTTTTATAAATTTGTTTGTAATTTTATAATTTTAAAGTGCAAAATTTCGTTGTTTAGTTGGGTGAAAAGCGACATCAAACTTTTTTTTTTCGTTTATCTTCAAGTAACTAACTTTTAATTGAAAGTTTCAAACAGGCAATGCCTAGAAGACTCCTATATTTGTGTTTTTTCACCGTTTGATTAATGTTTAAATTTATTATCATTTTAAGTAGAAATATTATTATTATAATAAGATAAGATATTGTTTTATAGGGCTTTGATTACCTTCCCGGTCGTAATTAATTAATTAAAGTTTTATAGGTTATTTTCTTTAAATTTGTTTGTAGGGTCTAATATTATAATTTTAAAGTGCAAAATTGTGTTGTTGAGCTGGGTGAATGGCGACATCAAACTTTTTTTTTTCATTTATCTTCAAGTAGCTAACTTTTAATTGAAATTCTCAAACAGGCAATGCCCAATATATTGTTTTTATAAGGTTTTGATTACCTAGCAGTTATTAATTAAAGTTTTATTGGTTATTTTATATAAATTTTATAATTTTAAAGTGCAAAATCTCGTTGTTTAGTTGGGTGAACAGCGACACCAAACCTTTTTTTTTTCATTTATCTTCAAGTAGCTAACTTTTAATTAAAAGTCTCAAACAGGCAATGCCTAGAAGACTCCTATATTTGTGTTTGTTCACCGTTTGATTAATGTTTAAATTTATTATCATTTTAAGTAGAAATATTTTTATTATAATAGGATAAGATATTGTTTTATAGGGCTTTGATTACCTTCCAGGTCGTAATTAATTAATTAATGTTTTATTGGTTATTTTCTTTAAATTTGTTTGTAGGGTCTAATATTATAATTTTAAAGTGCCAAATTGTGTTGTTGAGCTGGGTGAATGGCGAAATCAAACTTTTTTTTCATTTTTATTCAAGTAACTAACTTTTAATTGAAATTCTCAAACAGGCAATACCTAAGAGACCTCTATATTTTTAATTGTTCACTGTTTGATTAATGTTCAAATTTATTATTATTTTAAGTAGAAACTATTGTTAATATTTTTTAAGTCAAGAAAAAATTGTTTTTATTTACGTTTCGGTTAACATTTGTATAAGGATGTTTAATAGTGAATAAATAAAATTTAAAAAATAAAAAATATGGTAAGTTTGGTGATTCTCCAAAACGTGGATCTCCATTTTTTGACTAATATTTACGTCTCATAACTTTAGGAAACCAAAAAGTTCGTCCGAAGTGGTTGTAGTCTGTACTGTACGAAAGCAGGAGAGTGACCACAAAAATTTAGATAGTTACTTAAAATTTAGTGTTTTATGCTCTTACAGAACACTATCGAAATTCAGAAAAATTGAATTGAAAATTTAAAAACAGCTATCATTATAAACAGTTTTTGGTTCATATTTCATGTTATTCCACTTATAACACACAAAATTATTTACAAATATGAAAATTTCATTTTTTTTTTTCATGTACTAAACCCACCTCTCTACGAGTACAAAAAGCAAAATAATGTCAAAACTAAAATTTAAAACCCTGACTCAACAAGAAAATGTGATAGTCTTATTGTTACGAGCGTAGCGAGAAAGTTTCGTAGCCCGTTAGGGCCGAGACACTGAATTGAGCGAAGCGAGTGGAGACACGTTTATGAGCCCCCCTAGAGCCGAAGTTCAAGTGAGTAGTGATGGTACACGACTGTCTTAACAACTCCTGGGTTATAAACAAACTTACCCTACTTCTTCATCTACCATTACAATTTAACAATTACACTGAAGAAACCAACTTTTGAGCATTACGTTTAGAGGATCTGCTTGTATTACACTTATGATGGGGTTGGATAAGTAGGCCTACCACGAACTTGTTTCCTTCAAACTAACGAAATATAAATACATTTTATCTAAGTGTTACTATTGTCATAAATTTCAATTATTTTTTCTTGTTTTAAAGTGGTTTTATATGTATTCAATTTTGGCTGAATAAATCTCCTTTTGAAAACATCAGAACTGCACCCAGTAGACAAGCAAATATGAATAGAAAAATTATTTTCGTTTCAGTATATAAATATATATTTCATTTTAAATATAAACTCATAAATATAAATGTTAACTCAAACAAGTCAGAACCCCCCGTAAGTTGTAAAACATGTCTAACAATACAAGGTATTATTAGTCTAACATTGTCTTGAAGAATCTATAAATTTACCGGCTATTACTTGTCAACCAGGTAATGGGATTTTCAACACGTTTTATTACCGACCCAATATCTGAGCAACACCTTGGATCGACCAAAACATAACCTATTCATCGTGAGTGGGAATCGTATGCTCAAGTTTTATGAAGGCCCGGGTGTCAAATATGCATTTCCCTTTCCTCTGCGCCTCTTGTAGTAAATTATGATTTCGAGCTGTTTCTAAGTATTTATTCATAACTTGGTTTAGGACATTTTTATGATATATTTTGTATTTTTTAAGCAAATTGTATGGAAACCTGTATCTTATGTATTTTCTTAATATCAATTTTTGTGATATAACTGAATTGAAGAATTTTTCTTTTAGCATTTTAACATTTAAACGTTTTGCCAGCGAATTTACTATCGAGAATTATTAATTTTATTAATTAACTTTCTCATATGTAGGCCTAAGTAATAAAGAGAAAGGTGTGGTGGTTCAAAGTGCCGAGATTGTCGCGGAAATATTCGTTTTGAGGTCCTTTCAATTTAAAAAAAAGTGTTTTTTTTTTAATAATGTCAGTCTGTCTATCGTCTACGAAGTACTTTATCAAACGTGTGGACAGATTTTAATAATTTGGTAATATTTTGACTATAGATCTATTTCTGAACTTTTTTTTTCTTCTATTTTTTAACTAATACAAAATTTTAAATATCTACCAAAAGACACTAACCCAAAATTCTGATTTTCTCAAAATCTGCTTAAATGACAATAAAATTTTGTCAAAGTGTAACCCTTAAGTAAATATAAAAACGTTTTTGGTTCCCATCCCTTCAAAAATGTCAGTTCTTAAGTACTGAGTTATTAGTAAAAACTCGAAATCGGCCATGGAATTGTTTTAAAAGACGTAGGATAATTTCTCAAAATCTGCTCTACAGATTTCATTTAAATTTAATGATGTATGAAGATTAACACACACTTGTATACAAAGTTGCAAATAATAGATAATTGCCGCAAAGGAATATTTTCTAAAAAATGAAATCGAAATTGAGGGCTAATTTGGCTTTATTTCGGAATCCCACCCCAATTTTTTCGATAACACAAAATTTTTTATTGTATAGGCCTACTTACCAAAAGACAAATACTAAAAATTCTAATTTTCTCAAAATCGGTTCTGATTTTGATCAAATTATGCCTAATTGTACTTCCAGAAACGTATTTGTTTTCATCTCTCCCAGTTTGTAAGTTATCAGTAACAACTTAAAATCGGCTATGGAACTGTTATGAAAGACATAATTTCTCAAAATTTTCTCTACCGAATGTATTCAATTTTAGTGAAATATGAAAAATAATAGAAAATTCCCGTTAAGGAATATTTTCTAAAAAACGAAACCGAACCTTGACCCTCGTCATTAAACTTGATTTCATCCATCTAATAATATTGTTGTTGTTCCTTTACTTGATAGAATGAAACAGGAAAACAATTTCTCACAAATAGTACGTTTATTTATTCAAACGGGTTTCAACTACAAAGTGGCCATCTTCAGTACGAGCTACAATAACTAAAATGTAACTATATTCTTTATATAGCAAAACTATAAACACTCTTACTTATATTTTACCAAGGTTATATTTTTCATGTATTTAGGTTAAGGAAATTTTAATAATGAAGTATAAAAGGAACCCAATGAAATAGTGAAATGTAAAAAGGCTATTTGTTGACTTTTGTCGTGTGTCAGTAAAAGTGAGAGTTCCAACTTCTTTAAACTTTATTGTCTTTTTCTTTTTTACTTACCATTATAGAAGTTTGTGATCGAAAAACATTTCGACCCTCAATTTT
This sequence comes from Aphrophora alni, assembly GCA_963513935.1. Classification (NCBI taxonomy): domain Eukaryota; kingdom Metazoa; phylum Arthropoda; class Insecta; order Hemiptera; family Aphrophoridae; genus Aphrophora; species Aphrophora alni. Next base: position 69,886,612 of record OY740771.1, on the reverse strand, counting down.
GCCTTCCTTTCACGTTACATGACCACAGGAAACCGAAACTAGAACCATCACGAGAACCAAAAGTGAGGCTTTTCAATACAAGCTCAAGGAAAATAAGCGAGGATCGAAAAGCTTCTTTTGGTCCAAGTGATTTTTTTTCGTCTTACTGAAAATAATATAAGAAAACCATTTCACAAAAACTATAATGTAGGTACAATATAACCTATTTGCCATCAAATCGCTGATGACCTCGACCTCAGCTGATGTTTTTAGGTCCTAGGACTAAAAAGAACAACTTTAGCATCTCAATTAATGTATTGAAAACAGCTGTTTTTCAAGCAGTATGATTTTCGACATGACGTCCGGCCATCGTCAATTTTGTAGTTGTATTCTCTACCGTTAGTGCCCTCAAAAATTTAAGATAGTAACTTGACGTTTTTATAGAAGACTTTATAGTGTGATCAGAAATTCAGAAAAAAATTTAAAAATCAGGGAGTGGAGGCTACTTATGTACAGCTTCGTGGCCCACCATGACCTAGACACTGACACGAGCGAAGTGTGTGGAAACAACACTTTTTATATATTTATGCGATTACACATTACGAGGTTCAAAAAACATGTTAAGCAAACTTTGCCCTATGTTTGCAAACCCCCTCCTTGATCTATTAATACAACTTAACATTTTCTACAAGACCCATAAAACCAATTAGATAGCCTATTGCATTTAGGCGATCAGCTTGTTATTATATTGTATGATGGGACTGAGGACGTACCATGTTGGCCAATCAACTTGTTAAGTATTCCATAGGCTTATTATCGTAGAATATATTGTGATGGCATTGAAATTGGGGGCGTGGTCAAACTGTTTCTCTTGTTACATGGATGTTACTGAGGATGGAGACTTAATCATTGAAACGTCGTCTTGCATTTGTATTTCACAAATAAAGTGGTTTTTTTTGGAAAATTGCGTGTTCATTTATTTTGTTTTAGGTTAATGAAAAAGTTTAATAGTAGGTTTACATTACGCTACACTGTTATAGTAGTAACAAATGCGCTATAGTAGGTTTACATTAAATCCACAAAACGTAATTATCGATATCTTTACTTAATGTAATCATACAGAATTACTATATTATAACCCCGAAAATGCTGTCTATTTTGGCTGTGGTGCCACGGGTGGTATTGTAGGCTTATAGTTAAAATATTTAAAAAATTGTAAATTTTATAACTGTAGTGTATGTTGCTATATATATATCATGTAGAAAAAAAAGATGCAATCAAATAAAATACTTGAGACATTTTTCAGAATTTCAACGCCACGATTTTTTCTTCTTTTTTTTTATCGAATCATTTTCATTTGTCATGATGTACTTAATACTAGAACCATCGCAAATATGTTAGTTTAGGTGGTTAACCATGGATACCCGCGGATAAATGATAAGCCAAGTCAATATGTAGGCTACATAACCTGCTTAACCAATGTCGTTACAACTTTGTACTTTGTTTAGTCCCTTATTTATTTACGTTCTTATTCTATATACATTCTATAACAATACCTATAAGAAGTCAAATTAAAAACAGTAAAAGAGTCTATGTAAACCATGGAGTAGCAATATTCATTTCTTTATTTTTAAAATTAATTTCTCTGACTAATTTTCAATTGAAAACAACACTTTACGACAAATGAAAGGGATTTCATTATAAAAAAATGGGGTTAACTTTCGGTAAAGATCTAATACTTCTTTAGAACATTGTACATCTGCTTTTTTTGAGAAAATCAAAATACTTCAAATAAATTTCTAAAAGTTAATTATGAACATAAAGTAAGAATTTTATATGTATTTTGATTTAATAAAATGCATAAAACTGGTTTATTATAAGATACCTGTTAAAATCTACCTGTGGAGCTGCCGTAAACCTCAAATTTTCTCATGCCAAATAGGGCATAACATTTTTTGTGAAATGTATTGTATTAAGGCACAACGGTTCTTCATACCTGTTATGCTTCCAAGATTATAGCAGTTATCGCTAGTTATTATAACAGTCATTCAGCTGCTTCCACATCCATCAAAATAATGCAAATGTCATAAAGGTTGAAAGATTCTACTCTATTCTTTCAATCTGTGAAGAGTTGAATACGATATAACCAACAGTTGTCATATACAAGCTTAATTTTCGAGAGTTCAGTTATTTAGTGACCGATGATAACGGAGCAAAAACAGACAGAAATTGCCACTTGCGACGATCTTCTGTTTAGCCCTACGTTGGGCACCACTTGCGACGATCTGCTGTGCATCGGGGTCAGGATATTTACTAGCATGCGAATCCTAGCTCTAATACCCAGCCCTTTTTTACAAAAAACAGAAGATCGAACGCAAGAAATTACCGAAATACAACCCTTGACCCGTAATGTATACAACGAAATCTTATAAGTAAGGATTTTAATGAATTTTTTATGATTTGAATTTTGCTTACGCAGTGTGAGCCGATTTATGAGTCTCGCTCGAGTCGTGCCATTTGGAGAACTATGATCCCTGAATTAAGTTTAGTTTTTATGTGCGTGTGTGTGTGTGCGCACACACACAATAATAATAACTTCTCTATTGTTTGCCATGACTTAAGTTGTCGATACTCTTGAATCAAAGCATTTATAAGCCTTTTGAATTTTGTCCCGTATATTCCCTATACTTGAATTGTTTAAGTTATAATCAACTATAAACAATACCGACTTCAAATGTCACCCTTTGATTCGGCACTTTCTGACGCCATATTTGAATGTGACAGTTGTTCTTAGAAAACAACAGTAGATTGTTAACAAAGTTGACCATTGAAATAGGTTAGGTTAGTGTCACATGTTTGGCTGCTTTGCTCTCTCAAGTTGTAGGACTTCGTTGTTTGTCAAGAGTGTTCTCAACTCTAATGGAATTGTTTGCAAACATCAGTCAAGAAGCAAACACAAAGCTTTACGATACAACGTTATAATTGTCTATTGTCGACAGAGTTGTGATATTGTTTGTAATTCTGGCATTGATTTATTGTCATCGACGACGTATATTAGTCAACTGATGGCGGATATTCTCTCTGTCAGTACAACTTGTTTTTACAATTCAATTAATTGTTTCTCGTCATCTTGACGTTATTATGAATATTGAAAATTCCTTTCAGTACAATTTACTTCAGTCGAACTTTATTTTACACAACATTTGTTAGAGTTTATTTTACGTATGGTTCATACATCTTTGACAATAACTATATTCAGACACATTGTGTTCCTAATGTACACTCTTTCCTTTGACTTTATTTACATAAAATCCTGTAAGTAACACCACTCTCCAACCTATTATTCAAATAACATTTTAAAGAGGTCCTGAGGAGCTCACTACATTGAGTACAGTAAACGATTGACATTCCCTAGGGCCTAGCTGGATCTACACTTTTTACATAGTTTTGAGTTAACTCTCTCTCTCTCTCTCTCTCTCTCTCTCTCTCTCTCTCTCTCTCTCTCTCTCTCCCTCTCTCTCATCTTTCCACTCTTCTCTCTCGACCAACCCTCTTATCCAAAAGCTCTTACCTTCCAACCCTGACGCTATTAGAGCAATCGAGGGAGTAAGGGATTATTTCATGTTATTTTCTTCTTTTTTTTATTAATAGGCGATATTAACCTATAGCCTAGGTTTAACCTATAAGCTATACATTTGTTTAAAATGAAGTACTGTAGGATGAGTAATAAATGTGAATAAAATTCCACAATCCTGAACACATATTTGACAGATAGCTTTTTTTCTCTTTTTTTTTTAATTACTGAAGTAGATTCAATCGTAATGGTCACATTACTCGTTCAAATTGTTTTAGAATCAGTTAACGAAAAAGTCATTTTCCTTCTCATATATATAAAATCAATTATCCTTATGTTTTAATTTGGAAGGAAAAAATTATTTTAGAGTCATGGTTTGTTACAGAATGCAAGAAGTTGCAGTACGTTCCTCAGAAATCGGAAGGTGTCTTGTCTATTAAAATATGCGAAGGAGGGTCTGTTTACATTACAGAGAGGACAAACTCAATTTCGCGGCTGTTACGTCGATAACCATTTATTTTGAAGCCCCCGACAAGTTTGTTGACATCCTCCAAACCCTCCTTTCACACCCCTTTTCATCACTTAGCTATCGGGACATTTGCTTAAGTGTTCTTGTGAGATGCAATTTAAGGGGTTTTAATTTATTCTACTTTTTGTATTCAGTGGCAAAAACCAAATATCCATAAAAGTAATTTTATACTGGATTTTACTTTAAAATCTTCTTGATACGATAATTTCTAATTTTTATGAAATTTTTTATGTTTTCATAAAGATTTAAACGATCAAGAAGTTATATTTCGTTATAATTTAAAAAAAATTAAACGAGAAGTAATCAAAGAATGCAATTACTATTCTTTCTATTTACTATGTCGAATAACAGAATTTGTTTAAAAATATTCGTCTGTTCCCAGGATAATTAGGGCGTTCAACAATCTATTATTTTAATTGATATTAAAGGATAAAATAAAGCAAAAGCTTAATGTTTCAAAATATTTTAATAATAATAATAATATATATATATATATATATATATATATATATAATATAAATTAAAATTAATTGATATTAATTATTCGCCTAAAGTTAATGTTTGGTGTGGTGTGAGAAATAAATCGTCTGATAGGGCCTTCCTTATTTGCCGAAAAGACAATTAATGGAATTGTTTATGTCGATATGAATCAATTATTGCTTTCTTTAGCTGGATGAACTCGAAAACATTCAACAACTTCATTTCCAACAAGAGGGCACCCCCCCCCCAACTTTAGGTGCATGTGTCACAGACACTTTGAATGAAAAAATTTGGACATCGATGGATAGGCCGGCAAGGACCTATACGCTGGCCTCCAAGGAGTCCAGACCTGACACTTTGCGATTTCTTCTTGTGGGGGTACATCAAAATAATTGTTTATCGAGAAAACATTCGTGACCTAAATCACTTAAGGAATAGGATTAATGAAGCAATGACAACCGTTCATTAATCGACATGTTAACTAACGTTAGGACAGAACTTGATTATTGATTGGACATTTGTCGAGCGACTAATGGCGCACATATGGAAATTTATTAGTTATGTAAAAAAACTGTTTCAGACGACAATTTAAATAAATAAACAACACCAGTGTGAGTAATTCTGTTTTCATTTAAATCATGTTAAAAACCCCACCATTCTTTTATGATAACCTGAATATTAAAATTAAAATACTTGGCTCATTTCAGATATAAAGATTTATTTGTTCTTTCATACAGTATTCATGGACTATAAAAACGATTTAGAAAACAAATGTGTGTAGCTAGATTTAGATTATATTGCGGCACTTGGACTTGAGGCACTTGATCTTCAACCAAAGCTTTTTTTCTCCCTTGCAAACCTAACATAACAGGCCTTAAACGTGGCTTACGTCACAGGCCTTACGTCAGGTATGATAACAACGAAGAAATACGTATACCCTCAGTGTCAGGATAAAAACCTCACCTGGTTGAGAAATGGCATATTTTCTTAACCTCCAACCTCACATAGTCCAGAATAATGTGTTTGACAGTCTCATCGGGCTGTTTTATAGCATTTCCTTAATAATGCCCCATTCAACCATGTCTTTTCTGAAGTGGTCTTGTTCAGTAATAAGTGTAATAAGTGCAATTACTTGCTTACAACGTCCTCGGCTCAACCCAATAGACAGCAGGTGTTTCAAACACTTGGAGTTCCAACAAGTCTTGAGACCTTCTTTGGACCATTTTGTAATGACACTATAGGCAGTTGATAATGCCACATACAGGCTCTGGTCTCATGAAAGGTCGCGAAAAACCTCCTCTGGTCAGCTTGTTGCCCTTGAGACTTCTGTGCTCTGACATCCATCCAATGTGCATCATATTAACACAGATTAATGTAAAATAATTTTGAAAACATTACTACACAAGCCTGGAGAATATCTGGATGGAGTAAAGGGCCTTGATGGTGGCTTGACTGTCCGATATCATTACGCTTATTATAGTATCTATCAGCAAATCCTAAGTTTTGCAAACCAAGATCGTAGAGATCTCAAGTAGGAAAACAGTACAGTTACTTCCAAAACTTGCATTAACGGTTGTCTTGGGTGACAAGCTGTACACATAAAAACCAGATTTCTGATCTATTAGTGAACCATCTAATATCATACCAGGTGTCTTCCTTCATTGACCCGTCCCTTGTTCCCTGTCCAACCCCTCAAATGGTCTATAAGCATGAGAGAGCTTCTTTATTTAAATTATATTTTCATTTATTTTTTGTGGATAAATGTGTTAATTAAAAACTTTATTATTATTGTTATTATTATTAGTTTCTATAATAAGAGCATCAGTTATTCTCTTTTACTTGGATTAATATTTCAGATAAACTTGTTACAGAATGAGCTGTTGAATTGAATCATGTCAAAACTCTCAGTCATCTCTTCGACTTAATTCGGCATTTTCAGAGAAACTTGTTTCAGAGTGAAATGATGAATTGATTCTTGTCAAAGTTTGTAAGTCTTCCCTTACACTTGGTTAACACTTTTAGAGGAATTAGTTCCAGAGTGACATGTTGAATCGATTCTTATCAAAGTTAGTGGTCTTCCCTTCCTCTTAGTTCCGCATTTTCAGAAAAACGTATTCCAGAGTGAGATGTTGAATTTATTCTTATCAAATTTATTGGTATTTATTCCACTTGGTTCCGCATTTTCCGAGAAACGTATTCCATAGTGAGAGGTTGAATTGATTCTTATCAATGTTAGTGGTCTTCTCTTGCACTTGGTTCAGCATTTTCAGAAAAACTTCTTCCAGAGTGAGATGTTGAATCGATCCATGTCCATGTTAGCAGTGTTCTCTTACACTTGGTTCAGCATTTTCAGAAAAACTTCTTCCAGAGTGAGATGTTGAATCGATCCATGTCCATGTTAGCAGTGTACTCTTACACTTGGTTCAGCATTTTCAGAAAAACTTCTTCCAGAGTGAGATGTTGAATCGATCCATGTCCATGTTAGCAGTGTACTCTTCCACTTGGTTCAGCATTTTCAGAAAAACCTGTTCCAGAGTGAGATGTTGAATTGATTCTTGACAAAGTTAGTGGGTCTTCGATTACACTTGGTTCCACATTTTCCAAGGAACTTATTCCAGAATGAAATGTTGAATTGATTATTGTCAAAGTTAATGGTCCTCTCTGCCACTTGTTTTTTCACGTTGAGAGAGACGGTATTCCAGAGTAAGATATTGAATTGGTTAATAAATGTCAAAGTTATTTCCATGAGGTCCTCACCTAATCTAAACAATCCCATCGGGAGCTATTCGAGTGGGGTAATCCCGAAGTAGCCTAGCTGGATCTTTAAATTTCTTCATGTAGTCTTAGATCAGATCCCTCTCAGGTTCTTCATGACAAACTTTTGTTTTCTTCTGATCCTGGCGCTATTTGAATATTCGAGGGCCAGTGGTGTTTATTTTATACTCTTTTTTGTCTTTTTGTAGGCGATGATTAAAGGGTTTTCGCCTTTAAACAATAGGTTACCAATAACAACAAAATACAAGATTTTACAATATCTGAATTATGCAACGTATACACAGTAATAGTCTGTGAAAATATACCTCTTCTTGACTCAAAACGTAGTCTAAATTCCATTCGAAATTATCAAATTATCTTTTCTTTCCTTTCTCAATACTCCGTGTTTACATTTAGTATGGAAGATAAAATAAATACAAAAATTAAATTTACACAGGAATTAAATAATTAGTTTCATTGGCTAAACCATGCGTATTGTTAACCCATATCAACTACTTTGCATCGATCCTTGTAAGTCGGAGCAGTGAGTTGTAGAAGGGGTGGGGGACATTTCGATATAATGGGTTTCCATTTAATTAACTCAATCAACAATAGCTCGTTCATAACCAAACTCTTGTACAAAATAAAGTTACTATATGTTATATTGAAAGCCAGCTATTTAACTGAGCAAGGGTGCATTTTGTTCAAGTATTCCGTTCCCGTGCATTTGAAATGTATACAATTCTTCAAAACGCATTTTGATATTGACGTTCCATGTGGGATATTTCCATTGTGAAGGGAAAACGCGAGTATAGCAAGCATGCACTTAAGGTGAGCCTATTGAAGCATGAAGAGATTATTTCGTGTGAGGGAACTCAGACCTTGCATGTGAAGATATAAGTCTTGAGTATTAAACGTAGGGCTTACTAAATATTACAAACATTTTGATGGGACCACCATAGTACCTACCCAGGCCTAACTTTTAACCAACCTGTAAAAGACCTTAGTAAATTTGGGAAATATAATATGGTACAATCGAACCATTGTAACTCGACATTCAAGAAAAAGACAAATTATACAACTTAAGGAGGTTTCGTCTTAAAGAGGTTTTCTAGTTATATTGATTCGATTGTATGAAATTCTATTTATAGTGTTTTTGTTTTTAATATGTGACACTTATGATTTTTTCCACTGCATAGAGGTTCTAAAGAACTAAAATATCAAATTACAGTTTCAGTTTTTTAAAAGGAACTAGAACTATTCACGTTTCATGGCCTTGGAAACTGATAAACTCATTTTGACATCTCGTCCTTCCGACGTTGTTCTCGCCTTTGTCGGTGTCGTTATCATCTGTAAGTTAATGGCCACATGATCTGTAGGAACATGAAATTTGGTGTTGAAGATTATTTCTAATCCATTATTGATAGATTTATATGATCTAAATCAATTGGCGGTATTTTAGTTGCTTTTTGAACACTCTCTTTATTAATTCTTATCTTATCTATTAGCAGACCATATTTTTAAATATTTTAAATTTATTTACCTTTAATATTTGTAAAATTCGTCAATATTAATTTTATTATAATAAGGTGTCACCACAGTGGAACAATTTATAGAATGTAAACATTATGAACTCCCCTTGACTAATTATTATTAAACCACTGATAGTTAAGAAGCAAACGCCTTTACAGTAGCAGTATGAATTTAAAAGAACGGATGATCCAATGTGATTACTTTTTTATATAAGGTACCACAGGGGGTAGGTTGCTATTTAAATTTTTAAGTTGGGGTTGTATGGGGGTTAGTATGAATGAAAGGTTTAGTCTACCTAAATTGTACAAAATTAGTTCTCTTTGGGTGTAATAACGTTTCCTTCAAAACACACATTTATGTCGTTTAGTTTTAAAAAAAAAAATAAGATGCAAGTTTAAACAAGAAAACACAGTATCGTAGTATAAAGGAAGTTATGTGATGAAAAAAAAATATACATTTTTGAAGTTTTGCCGCTATACCTTTTAAAAAAAATATACATATTCTTATTGAAAAAAAGTTACAATTAAAATATATATTATACCTGGGTGTCCAGGTACTTATATTTATCGTCCATTCAGTGTCCTACATTTCTAAAACCGCTATTTAATTGGTTACTGAAAACAATATTGATTGATTATTATTTAAGACTCTCCAGAGCCGATTTTAAGACTTAGGGTAATATGTTGTGTATATCACTACTTATAGCCTGACCAGTCTCGTAGATGTGTGTGTATTGAAGAGTCTCCATTCGCTTCGCTCATGTTAGTACACATGTTTTGTCTACCCTTGAAGGTGTACACACTCGCTAGTGTCAATGACGCTGCTCTACCGGTTCAGAGTTCGAAAGTATATTTTTGACTTAACCTAACTTCGCTATTTGTCATCGTAGAGGTGTGGAATAGGTACCATTATGTGCAGAATTAAATTGTAAATTTGTATCTAATGTAGAGTGTTACAAGTTGAATACCCACGAGATGAAAAACAGTTTAAAATAGCCGTAATTTTTCAATTTTGAATTTGATTTTTATGAGTTTCTTTATATGCGACTATATGATCACAGGATAGTTCCCTAATTAAATTTAATATCCCTACCTTAATTTGTGTAGCCCCAATCGTTCTTACTAGACGACAACGATGACGGACGGACTGCATGTCGAACCGCTGTCATTAAAAACTCGATTTCGATCAAATAAGAAACAAATTTAAGCCCTATTTATAATTATTTTTTTCAAAAACGACATCTGTCATTTTTTCCACTTTTTAAATGTCATTCACGGTGACAAATATCTTTGTTGATATTTATTTGATGGAATAAAACTGGAACACAAGATCTCACAACAATTACGTTTGCTTAATCAAATGCGTTTCAAGGACAAAGTCGCCATCCTCAATGATACATGAGCTACAGTAACTAAACTATAACAATTTATCAAGGAAGATGGCGACATTGTCGTTGGAACGCGTTTTTCAGTAAACGTAATTTTTGTGAGAATTTGTGTTCAAGTTTTATTCCATCTAATATTAACTCACAAGTCAAGCTCAATATTTAATTATAGATATTTATTTGTTTTGGGGGATGGGCGAGGGAGAATATTTGTGGTATTTTTTTGCACCGTTCATTTATTTGAAGTCTGGTTATAGCGTATTATAGTATTCTAAGTTATATTTATTCAGGCTGAAGCCTAACACGTTCTTCGACAGAACATAAAATATATGTTCTATACATTTCCAAAAACGCTACGCTAAAAATGTTCCCAGTGTCAAACAAGATTATTAATAATTATACTTTACATACCACATACTCTAAGGAGGTAATAAATTTTCCTTAAACAATCTAATTTTCAAACAAAAATCATTAAAAAATGTCTAATTAATTTAAACCAAACTGTTAGTGATACATGCATGACTGCTACTTGAAGACCATTCGCTAACATTAATTGGAGGGTTGTAGAGTATGTAAAACTCGCCCGTTCCACCCCCTCATTGGAGGATTAAATAATCATTGTTTAAACCTCACTGAACTGTTTAATTATTATTACTTTTCTATGGCCCCTCCTTCTCTTGACTTTTGATTGATCGTAGAATATACATCTGCTACTTGACAGTATAGCTTATAGTTGGAATCAATTGCTATTCTTATAACCACATTAATAAGGACAAAAGACTTACGGACAATGACACACTTAACGAGTCTTTAATGCACGCTGTGGGGACCCTATCCTTACTTGTAATATTGACTTTATTGAAACGTTTATTGTGTTTCTTTTCTATGCGTTTGTTTTTCATGCAGCTGACGAGCAAAATTGGTAGAACCTCTTTTGCATACACAAAAGTGGATTTGAGGGTTGACGTAGAGAGATAGACTACATATAAAACGTAAAATTTAATCAAAAGAGTATTAATTTACTTTCTTACTTAGAAGTAATATAGAGAAAGGTGTCTGATTGGTCAATCCGTAACCAATTCGACTGCAGATTGCGCATTGCTGTACAGTTCAAGAGAGGGAAATTAGTATGTGCACCTATTTTTGTTATATCTCGGGTAATTTTTGGGAAAATCATAAAATATCGATATTGGTAGAATTTTTGTTTTATGTCTTTTATGATGTTTAAATTTATGTCAAAATTAATGTTTTACCACATTAACAGCTGGTTAGATTGTAATAATTACAAATCGATCAAATTACATTTTTAGGTATATATATATTGAATCCAAATTCACGTGGAAATACATCGAGAAATTACACAAACAAGTGCCTCCTAGTACAAGAATGTTCTGTTTTTTTTTTAAAGTAACTTATGTGAAACAAAAATCTTCGAATGTTGTATCATGGATACATCCATTTCATGATCCAATACGGAATTGAATGTTGGGGAGGCGCTACCAAAAATACCCTTGAACATTTGTTTATAACACTGATATATGTTATTCGTATTATTTTATACAAAAATATAAGGTGATGATCTTTTCCTTTGTTTACACAACTAAATACTATTATTCTAAGACATCCTTTTAACGATAAATATATATTTTTTAAGTGGAAATAAGTAAAATGGACAGCTTAATTACTTGATTAGAAGTTCTATGATAATGAAACAGTTCAAAAAACCAAAGGTAAACTGAAAATCGTTCCAGAATTCATTTTTATTTTTGAACTACTACATGATGTCAAATATGTTAAAAAATAATAAGGAGATATTTGGTCACTATTAAAAAAATGACTTTTTGGATATTACAATATTAATGAATTAGAGAAGGTCATTCAATAAACCATTATTACGTTTTTGTGAATGTTATTATGGATCCGTGACTTTCGATATCCTGTATCCACTGTACTCATCGCCAATTCTTCTCTCTTTTTTTGTCTATATATATGTATATATTGATTATGAACATATATTATATAGGATACTTATAGTTAGTTATATCACGAAAATACTTTTTTTAAATTGTACGTTTGTATGAGTATTTGTGTATATGTACGAATGTATATATACATTATATTACGTGAATGTATGCGTATGTAATTAGGTTTGAGTGCTTGTCTCCTTGCCTTGGCAAGCAGATTTTTTTAATGTAGCCATTTAAAAAGAACAGATTTTTTTTAAAGATGAGGGAAATGCATTACACACAGAATGTGGTACTCCCTTCGACTAATTCAACAGTTTGAGGTATTACCACCTAAAACTCACCTCGGCCTCTTTCAGCCCTATTCGACTTGCTACGGTATCACAGCTAGGCATAACTTCATAACAAGCCGGGACTCGAATTAGCTGGAGACTATCTCAGCTGGACTTCTCTTCTTCTTATCACATTCTGGATCAACTCCTCGATAACCATCAACTTTGCCTCTTCTGCGACCATAGACTCTTCGAGATTTTCGGGTGAGAATGGCGACTCCTGCAGGCTCGCCAGAACCTCCCTCTCCGTCCTCCGTCTTCTGCAGTGGAAGATTCATGTTCTGCGTCGTCCTCTTCCACCACGCAATACAGACAGCTTGCTTCATCCAATCGTCTGATCCGGTGAAGATACGCCCTAAAGCTACCGTGCCCCGTCAATGCCCGTGTCAGGTGACAGCTCATCTCACCATACCCCCTGATCATCCATTTCTTCGGACCTGGAATCAATCTATATGTCCATCGAACGGCCTCCTCTATATCCCATCTGTCCTTCCACTTCCTGAGAAGTCTATTTCTAGCATCTCACTTTATCTGAGATATCTAAACTGTCCGGCTTTTGATTCCTCAAATATATCCTGTCTTTCCCATACTAGCAAATCTATGGGGGTATGCCTGCCTCTAACAATACCGCAGCAAAAGGGCAGATTAAAGTTTATGTTGTTTTTTTATTGTGTAATAAACTTAACTGGAATTTAATATAGATGAAAATGGAATAAATAAAACATAATTTTGATAAGATTTAAATTGATGGTTAAGGGACATCTATTGGACGAACAGTTTTGTAGAGTATTTGATAGTATACCTACTATAGTATAATTTTGTCTTCTTTTTTTTAAATTTGTTACTTCTTAATGTCATTTAGTAAGTATATCTTTTTTTTATTCTTGTTGCCAATTCTATAGGTTTATTAAGGGAACTGAGGATTATGGTTATTTTTAGTTTTATGTGTTGTAATTAGAAGATAAAGTTAATATAGTGTTTTATTTTTCATCATTTGTTAACATATTGCTAACATTTTACTCAATTTTTGTTTATTATTCACTATTATTAAGTGTCATAATGATTTATAATTTTTGTGTTTATAACTTATGTTATGTTTCTCCCTCTCCCCTCTCCCTCCCTCCCTCCATCTCTCTCTCTCTCTCTCTCTCTCTCTCTCTCTCTCTCTCTCTCTCTCTCTCTCTCTCTCTCTCTCTCTCTCTCTCTCTCTCTCTCTCTCTCTCTCTCTCTCTCTCTCTCTTTCTTTTTTTCTCTCATTATTTATTTACGAGGTGAAGTTAAAACATAAATTACACTTCACGTCAAAACAAAGCTGCAAGAAAATTTAAGATAAAAACTTTCCGTTCTTAATTTTAAATTTTATAAAAGTGCCGGTAGTTGTCTGGCAGTCATGCACTTGGGTATTTATTCATTCTTTCTATACATGTAGGCTACAATGTGTTTTTGATAGTGAGGAATGTGTCGTCCGCCGAGCTTACAGAGTTCATAGGTTACACAGCAGGGAGTTTAACCAGAGTTGAATCCAAGCGAATAGTTGGGTAGATAGAAGGTAGGACTTATGGTAAATTTATTTCAAGACAAAAACATTTGTATCCATGTTAGCTATGATAAATCCAGAGCAAACAATAACAAATTTACAACTTTATTTAGTTTATGGTTTTTTTCTCGCCTGAGGTGTTGCAATGATGAAAAAAAAATCAATTTTAGCCTTGAATTCTGAAACAGTCATAGTCTAAGGAATTTAATGGAATTAAACAAACCTTTCTGAAAGAGACGAAGTAAGAGAACTGTAAAAAGTCGTTTGTGCTTTCTTACGTATGCGGGGAAAATATTTTCGTTCACTTTTCTACTGAAATGTCAGTTTTGATGTAAGTACTTGTAGTCTACAGCATAAACGTATAGTAATTTGATTTGTGGGCATACTTTGAAAATATATCGAGAGTTTTTAATCTTTTTTTAAATGACTCAATGTTTGGGCGTACTTACCACAAGACTAAATCTCAAAATTTAGATTTTCTCAAAATCAGCTCAAATGTACCCTCTAAGGATGGAATAAAAGTTATAGAATCTTCCCAATACATTCGCTTGTGATGGTAGGTTAAAAATGAAAATGAAACAAAGATTCTTTATATTTCGTTAAAATTTTGTTAAATATGAAGATTAATAAACTCTAAAAAAATTTAATAAATTAAAATTGAGTGTTCAGCAAATATTGGGAAAATAAGAAAGTGAAGTTTGACAGCTAACGTTAAAAATTAATTTCAATAAAATATAATTTACATGATTAGATACGAGCGAAGCAAACTTAGGGCCTATTTAATTATTCTAAACAATTATTTTTAATTTTGAAAAAGTTGATAAAGACAAGGGTAAAAATGATCTAATAAATAATTTCACCTTCTCGGCTAAAATTAGTAGAATATATATTTTTGTTGGATAACGTCAAATATTATTTTTGGTTTTGTGGTGGATGAACGTGTGAGAAATTTGGAAAAAAAGACAAATATTGTTGGCATCACACTACAAAGAATTGTTTCTACAAACTCGTGTTAAGTAGCCTAAATTATTATCTTGTTTTGTATGTCTATGTTGTTCCCTTATAATAGAATTGCCTATATTGACTTACAAAATAGTTTAAAATCGTCAGGTACGCGTTTAAAACAAAGTATTTTACATGTTTATCATAAAGTGTTAGATTTCCTTTCATTCCGGAAGTAATTTTTACCAAATCTTTTCATGGACAAGTTTGCAGCGCCAAAAATATAAAAATTATTACTAAAAGGATAAAAAGTCTGTAACTTCTCTCTTCGTTATATTTTGTTTGTTTTGTAAAGAATGGTAACTAAAAGGATATAAAGAAATTATTTTCTTTTTATTTTACGTAAACAGTAAACGTCGTTTGGTAATATCAACCAACGTTTTTTAACCAGTTTTAACGCTTCATGGCCTTGGGAAACTGAAGTGAGTTGAAGCACCTTCACAGATGTACAGCTTCGGGGCCTTGTTAGGGCCGAGAAACTATTACAAGCAAAGCGAGTGGTAGCTTTTTTTAAATATCTATAGTACAGTACACAAACCGGGAGTGCTGATGGAGGCCAGGTAGCCACGTAGACCGCACACACACAAGCGCAGGGGATTAGGATCGGCCGTATTTCCGCTCCGTTAAGTCCCCTACTATACTTGACCAATCAAAATATAATTTTGTTTATTTGTAATTTTCTTTTGACTTGTTTAGTATTTTTGAACTCTATAGATTATAACAAGTAAAATGTTACCAAACAACGTATATTTACTATAAATTGTATACGTTGTTTGGTATCATTTTTCACATTCCACATAATCCAATAAATATATCAATCCTCAAGTTTTTCAGGTTTATAAAAACTCAAACTTGTAATGTAATCGCACTATAATTTATTATTCAAATGTACTGTACTCAAATAGACTATTATTTAAATAATATATAGACTCAAATTATGTTTACAAGTATAATTTACAAATAATATTCACATAATTTATAATAAAATATATTACTAAAACCAGACTGTCATAAAATAAATGTTTCAGACTACAGAGGAGGTTATAAGGACGTGTTACGCTATTTTGAAACACAAAATGAACAGTATAAATTAAAATTAATCAACAAAAAAATAAGGTTAAGTATTAGCCAGTGTTTTGTATTAATCATTGTATTGTGATCTAAGGTCTACTAGAGTAAATATTCATACTATGTTTGGTATCATTTTCACATGAAATGTTATGTAGAATCTGTGGTATTAATTTTTAAATAAAATTAAGTAAAACAAAAATTAATTAGTAGACTGAAGTATACTAGGTGACTCATAGGGTTAGAAGGAAGGAAGGTCAAATCCCTTGCGACAGAGGTGCGTGCGTGCGAGGGGACTTGACATGGCCTTCATCGGTGCTCCCGCTTTACTATTACTATACGAAATATATACACTTCTAGAATGATAGTTAGGGCTACACACAATGACAAGGATCAGAAAACCTGTGTTACAACTGTTTTAAAACTAATCCTATTGAATAAGACACCTTGATTTACCAATACCATTTAATATTTTCTACTAGGCTCATGAAACCAACGTTTGGGCTTTACATTTAGAGGATCATTGAATGATGAAGCTGGGTAGGTACCATGATGGTTATATTCATTAAGATAGACCAGATAGATTGCTGTTATAATATAGAAGCATTAAATGTAAGTAAGACAGACGCATCGCCTACTTAGATGTGTACTATAATAATTCAAAATTTATGTTGTGATTTCATTTCCAGAAGGACGTATTGTTATAATAATTGTAAATCTAAACATGGAATACTTTTACATGAATAGATAATAATACTTGAAGCGTGTGGAATGGATGGAGGGGGTTGAAAATTGTTACCAGGGAAGGTGATTTGCATCGTTAGGAGGGAAGGGAACCGTGGATAATTAATAACAAAAAATCTTGGAATAACAACAAGCGTTAAATTAATTAGATAGCTTTGTTTATTTAGGCCTATCAATTTATGTCTAGGTTAGAAATTTGAATTAAATAATGTTTAATAGATTTAGTAAACGGTGGAAACATTGCACAGACGTTATCACGCACCCATTCACAATCGAAAAACTAACCAAACAAAAATTTGTCTTTAAAACTCGTCTTAAACATAAATATTATGAACTCAAGTTGAAATGATGGGGTAAAAGGTCATTTTAGTTTTGGGAAATTATTACTTAATGACACAAATTTTCCAATTTTACACATTGGTTTTCGTCATTAATCTTTACAATTAACCAAAATTTAAACGTAATTTTAGAACCGATTGTAAGACAAAATGCGTCTTGTTTAGCTGCTGCTCATGTCCAATTATTTAGTATTTATATCGAAATTCACTAATTCCGGACTTATAGCGATATTTACACGCACGGTTAATACGAAAAGCAGAATTTTCTTAAACTTTTCAGCGACAACATATATTTTTTCAATGGTAAAGATATATGATTAGAGCTTGCAATTGTTTAAAAATCGGTGAAGTGGTTATCAAGTTATAATCATCTTTACTGTTGAAAAGTAGGAAATCCAAAACTTTCATTACATTTTACTCATTTCCAGCGGCAACATGTATTGATAGAGACGATATTTATTAATGATTTAAACGGTAATTGGAACCGAAAACCATTTTAAAATATAAATATAAATTTTAATAGGTGCAGCAGTTCCTAAAGTTTAAATATTTTTTTGCTAGGAATTAAACTGGAAATCTATATTCTCATCTATATTTTTGATATTTCAGTAACAATATACACATTGCAATAAAAAGTTGGAACAAAATGTAATAATTATTTATAAATATTAAAACAGTATCAAAGCTATACATGGTTTCAGATAAAAAATAGCTGAGGAATGTGATGCCAACACCAATCAGAAGATTTGTCGTAACACTTTCTCTCCATTTCACACCTCACTTATTTGCTATCTCGTAAAAATTACGTACTTTGTCTAGCTTAAGTTTCTAAAATGTAAAACCCACAGATCATCTACTCATAAGAGAATAAAAGAGTAAATAATTCACAATTATTACACATGTAATTAAAAAAGAAAATCATAAACTGAACAAAGACTTTGCCTAAGATTATTATTATTATTATTTTTTATGAACGGTTTTTGAAATGTTGAGAATATTATTAAATTATATATATATATATATATATATATATATATATATATATATATATATATATATATATATATTAAACATCATTTAGGCTACAATGATGGGCTTTGACAAGCCTAAGTCAGTTTTTTATAAAAAACATTCAAATTTATACAGAAATGTAGGCTAACAGCAAATTATCTGAACGGTTTTAAGAATTTCTAAGGCGTACGAATTGAAGAATTTTTTAGATAGTAACAAAGGCCTTTTGTCAGTTATTATAAAAAAAATGTTCAAAATTACACAAAAATGTAGCAGAAAATTATCAGATATCAACTGAACGATGTTCAAAATTTCAAACGCTTACGATTTGAATTATTTTAGTTAATATAAATTATGCTAATCAAAGAGCTTTGTCCGGCCTAAGTTCAATTCAAATATTTTTTCGAGCCTACGTAGATATTTACCTACAAGAAAAAAAACGAGTTATCAATAAAAAACACTACTACTCCTATAGTTTAGAATTTTTATTAAAAATTTCATGTATACTCCTATTTCTTGAATCTCACACAATAGTAGGATATATGGGTGATGTAATCAATTACGAAGAAATGAATTATTTTTTGTTAATAATAAAAATCTGAATTAATTATGACATATCAAACTGAAAATTAAAAGTCCCGGTTTGATATTGTGGCTAAGTGCTGTGTGTAAGAATTCCGGATACAATTCCCGTGGGATTTAAAAATATTTCAGTGTTGACCGTAGTAAGAAAAACGGACATCATCTTAAAGTTAAAATTACGGCGATAATGACAGATATGAAAATCAGCTCTTTTAATAACCACGAAGACAAAATTCATAAAAATTGCTCTTGTTTAAATGTTTACATAATGTAAAAGTAATTAGTGTCCGTAGCTAAAACCAAGGACCCTTATAATTTCACGCGCGTGTCTATAAGTCACAACTACTCTACACAGCAAGACAATAAATCCAACATGTTTCAAAATTTGTATTTATATTATTTGTAGTCTATAGTCCCACATATAAGAAAATATACCGGTAACAAAACATACCTTGGGGGAAGGTAAGGAGGAAAAACTATATAGTTAGTAATGTTTTACTTAATATTATGTTAGGGGTAACAAATAAAACAAGACGTTATTCTGATTTCGAATATGTTTATTTAACGGAAAATTAGTTAAATTAATTAGTTGGAAGTACTGTAGGTTATTTTTAGTCTCAGATATCATGTCTCCCCTCTAACTAACAAGGCGTGACTTACAAAACTGCAAACAAATTATTTAGATTTCATATTAAATTAGAGTTCGAAATCATATATTATTGTTTTTCGTATGACGAATACAACTTGATTTAACCACACAATGAGAAATGTTTAAAGTATAAGTTTTAAAAGCGATGTGAGACAAACAATTCCACAGATAATAAAAAATTCATTTTTTATAGATATCTCTTTATTAGTATGTACCAAAAAATAAATATGTTGACACTAGGATGCTTCAACTTTATAAAACTAACTGTCCCTTAATGCCTACGAACATTTGACTCTTTTATTTTTATTTATTAATTTAATAAAAGACTTAACGTATTTAATAAATACGTCATCATGTTCCTAAAAGTGTGGGTTGAAAAAATAACGAATCATAGATGCCAACGTAAAATCTCAAAAGTTTAAAAATTGTTCTAATTTCGATCACATATTTGTAGAATATGTATATTAATGATACAAATCAATGTGTTAAACCATAATTTCGGAATAAAACCGAATTTGTCGTCGGTTTGAGGTTTAACAATTTACTGACTAATCATAATTTTATTTTTTGAAGTTTGACACAAATGTTTGGGTCGTAAATCTTTGAATTTGATCATAGAAATCGCTGAAGCTGTTTTTGAGATATTCAAACTTCTATCACGTGTCGGCTTTAGCTCAGTGCATCTTGGGTTGCTTTAGGGAGTAACCTACTCGTTAATTGTAGGAGCAAAACGAGACCACAGACAAGAGATTGTACCTCACTTGTCTGTGCTATGAAGTAGCCTGTTATATGGTCTAAAAGCTACTATTATATAGTATTGTTTAACCCCCCCCCCCAATTCAGAATATTTTTAATAGATTTTAATATTTGGCCGAAATTTTTGTTTCATCATATTAGAAATAACATTATAGTGACCGTGTATAGTTTCTTTGAAAAGTGTGTTAATTACATACATTTAAAAAATATATTTATAGTTTAATTTTTAATGGCTGAATATAAAAATTAAACTACGCTATTATTGCCTCAAAAACGATCTAATGATATATTCTATAACACTATACCACATTCTTTAATAATAATTGCCTTTTTTATACTTTTATATGCATTATTAATTTCTGTTATTTCATTTTATTTTTATTAATAATTTATATCTGTCTTGAATTCCTAAATTTTCAAGATCTGCTTACTTTCAAAGAGACTCCTACGACATATTGTGGGACCACATTTTTTGGAGTAATAGTACAATGGACATATGATGCGAGTCAATTTTATTTTCTGATCAGAATACACTAAATTGTAATTACATAGCGGAGAAGTAGGCTATTTGTGAGAAAGGTAAAATACAATCATTGTTTATGTATTATAATTATAGTTTATTGCCAAATTTAGTAAACACATATGACTGCCTCCGATACTCAATTCTATGTTTAACTTTATACGGTAAGCTTCATTTACACAAGGAAGTGCCCCTTACAATTTACGAATGGCGTTTCTAAAATAATTCGATCCTATCATCTTTTACACTTTAGTAGTCAATTACCTTACAGTTTACATTACTCAACCTAGGTCTACAGATGATCGAACTTGCCAACTATGTCTATAAACAAATCCAAACGAATATAGACAGCATTACGGCCAAAGCGGATTAAATCCGCTCGCGTTTGTCGCAATCATAATTCTCTGTAAATGCATGTTCCGCATGATTGAACTTTTATGCAGCTGTCACTCAAATTAAAACAAAGTAATTGGATATAAATGGCGGATGTTTTACAGTTCATTTTGTTGAAAACCTGTAGGACTATATTAAAAAAATGTAATAAATAAATAAAAAAATGTTTAAATGCGTTACTTAATTCACACAAATGATCGCACATTACATATGCGTAGAGTGTCCAGATTATTCAAATAAAAAGTGGAAAAAATAAATACAAATAATAATGAATTTTAAAACATACTAAAATAATATTTAAAACAAAATTTCCTTCCATCGATAATGTAAACATAATTAGGGTAATCCGATGTTTAATAACATAAATTTCAATATTGTATTGATATTTTTCAAATAATTTAACAATTAGTATTACAATGAGGAATGGACGTCCAATCGAGATAATTCTTTTTTAAAGTAAATTAAATAAATTTAAATATTTTTTATTTAAAATCCTCTACGATTCACGGCACATGCACTTTTCCCATAAATAGAAAAAAATAAATATTTTTGTATGGTCAGTCTTCCTCTCAATATATATAAGGGTATCTTACATCGTTATCCCATATAGGTAAATACTTATAGGGTCATTAGATTTTTAAATAATTATATTTCATTTTTAACCCTTAAAAATTTGGTTTTGTATAAAAAATCCTATCACGGCCTGAAGAAATTCAATGCTTGGGTACTTTGGGGTTACTTTTAAACATTTCCCATTCCCTTTATTGTTAGGTATCTAAACAATTTTATACATTTTCCCACTCCCTCGACTGGTAACTAAACAATTTTAAACATTTCCCTCTCCCTCGACTGGTAACTAAAATTTTTAATCATTTTCCCATTCCCTCGACTGGTAACTAAACCATTTTAAATATTTTCTCACTCCCTCGACTGGTAACTAAACAATTTTAAACATTTTCCAATTCCCTCGACTGGTAACTAAACCATTTTAAACATTTTTCCACTCCCTAGACTGGTAACTAGTATCTTTCAATCTTTTATTTTGGTATTTTTTTTTTCTCAACAAATGTTGTCCTTAATTCATCATAGCAAATTAATGAGGATTTTTCGTATTCAACGAAGATGGTGGAATATTAATAACCTTCTGCTGCTCTATGGTACATTTAAAATTAAGTTTCTATCATAGAAAAACTCCGCCTCACCAGAGGCAACAATATTCCCATAGTCTTGTTTGGGTGTCATTCTACAACTCTCAGAGGGTCGGTTGCGCATGTACCCACTCGTCATTACCACGACTACCCTTTCTTCTTCCACAACTTCTATTTTTGGTTTCCGGCGTACGTGGGACGTACCCCATCTGCCCCCCTTTCTTTACGGTTGTACTGACTAGTACTTTTATATAAAACATTTTGCAATGTGTGCATGCCTGAAATCATTAATAGGATTTTCCTTTAGTTAAAACATAAATGGATATTTCATTCTTTTACTGTTCTAAAGTGGGGCACTCTTAGCTGTAGAATAGCTATCTGAATCCGTGTATAATGTAAAAAACTCAAATACCCATCGTTTACAGTAAATGTTTTGGCCACAAATAGTTACCTAGTACACCCCCCCCCCCTTTAGTAGAAACACTTCTCCCACAACGAATGTCATCGCTTACGCAAAATCTTCTCTGTTTTACCTTATTTCCAAGTCATAATGAGATAGAAATAATTTTTAAGTTACCGATAAACAAATATATTATCCATCGACCAAGAGTCATTTTCTACTTCATAATAGGGTTACATTCGTATCTGGCTTTATCTTGTTGCACTAATTTTATACATCAGAATGCCTTTACATTTGTTAATAACTCGAATAAAAATAAATTGAAACACTCGGAATTCTACTTAACTTAAATTGTTATCACACCTTTACCCCTTAAGCTACCTGTCTGATTTATTTTTAATGATTTAAATGGCGAGAGAATCTTGTGTCTATAACCTTTTATATAAATTTGAGAAGAATGACGTACTCTTAATTCTGTTGTATTAATTCAAACGGCAGCTGGGAAAGTTGACAGTAGTGTTTTGCACACTATATATTTGATTGTTTGTAACACGTGGAACAAAATTGTAAACAAACAGATTGAAAATAATACTGATTTTGATATACAGTAATTGTACAATATTAATTTATAGATCGTGAAAATCTGAAAGTACTGTCTTATGGTAAGAAAGTATTTAAAAATAATAATAATTTGAATCATAACGCTTAAAGGTTTTATTTAGCTAAGAAGAGAAGAGGTTTTAATTAATGTGTTATATTAAATGTTTAGAATAAATGGTAAGAAAGTATTTAAAAAATAATAATTTGAATCGTAACAGCTAAAGGTTTTATTTCCCTAAGAAGAGAAGAGATTTTAAATAATGTGTTATATTAACTGTTTAAAATGAATGGTAAAAACATCGGTAGGCTACAAAAAAGTAAAGTCTTTACTACAACTAAGATCGCTAAATTTTAGAGAAAGAGATTTTATAATCCCAAAGTGTATTGCTATAATTTGTATCACATTTACAGATTTACACATAACCAAGACAAATAAACTTCAATCAGTATTTAGTTTTTTCTGGTTAAATCGACGGAAGTTTCATGTATTTTTTGGGGTCATGTATAGACTACTACTTGTCTTTATTATTTCATTTATACAATAAAATAAGTGAACCAAATAAACAAGTAATATTCGCATTATCAATACAAGTAACAAGATTCGTTGTTCATCTTTTTTATCGTAATTTGATAATCTATCTTTAAACAAATACTCGTTAAAGGGAGTGCCTCAAACCCTAAATTGGAGTTACAACAGCAAATATCAATTCTAATCTGTTTGTTTGGGAACAAAGAGCATTCATTTGTCAATATAATGAGGTTATTTTATCTACATTATCGTATCGCTGCAAATTTTTTACAATAAAGTATAACAACACAAAGTAAGAATTGATTTTACTTGTGTGTGCACGAAGACAACAAACCATTGAATTGTTTATTGAGCGCTATCAACAAAATCTAAAGATCTATAAATGTTCTTTTATATTAAAATATTGAGTAAATACTACTTGCATTTTATCCCTAGAAAAATAATAGATTACATTCGGTGTTTCTTTAATGGTTTTTCGTGTCGAAAATATTTTTACAAAGTCCATTGCTCTGAACAACCAGGGCTACAAAATACTGATAATTGTTTTTGATTTCTCAACGTCACGAAATAAAGAGATAGCTAAAAATACATAATGGAAAAGTATAATATTTTAAATATATAGTTAAGTAAAAATTATACTCGGAACAAGAGCAAATATTTATGTAGGCCTAGTCTTTAGTTAATTTTCACTACTAGATTTAGGCCTAACTAAATTTTACCAAAACTAATCAATATGTTTGAAACTTACCCTGAGTTAAAGATTAGTATTTTGTTTCTTTCGAGTACCAAATAATTTTGAAAAGTTTCCATATTGAAATATCTAATGTTAGACCCTCTAAATCCAATTTTAAACCATATCCTGTGTTAGCTCTTCACATAAGGATATAAATTAAGAACGGAAACCATAGTTAATTGATTTTAGTGTTTTGTTTTGCCTTTAAGAGATTAGACCCGAGAAGATGTGATTGTTTTTGTATAAGTTTTAACTTCTAAGGACAATAATTATCTTCGTTTCCTTTTTTTTTAATGTTGTAATTAACTGTGAATGTACCCAAAGTTTACTATTGTACCATTTATAAAAAGAGAACTATTATGGTATTTATAAGTCTATATCTGATTTGAAAAGATACTTTTTAATAGCTCTCACGTTAATTACGCCGAGTTCGCTTATTTATGCTATTTTTACATTAAACAAAGAATTAGATAATACAGTAAAGTGAAAGTATGAATGATTAGGTAATATTAAAAGCTAAAATATATTCATTAATAGTTGAATACAATACATTATAAAGACATATATTTTTCACAATGTACAACACCTACACAATTACTTACCCTCAGAGGGGCTCATTTGCATCGAGTACAGGCATTAAAATCTCCACACCTACCTGGATCTACGGTTTTTTCCCTTGTAGTCTTGGGAGAGATTCCTCTCTTTCATCATTCCTATCGGGTCTCTCTTGTTCTCATCCTATCCTAACTCTATTTATTTGAGTATTCGAGGGCAAGGGGGGGGCCTTTATTTTATGTTCTTTCCCTTATTTTTATTTATTGCTTGAACTAATTCTTCTTAGTTTTGTATGTAGGTGTTTTAGCGAAATATAGAATTACTGTAGGCCTAAGAAATTCGAAAATGTCATTATTGTAAACCTATTGTTTTATCCTTGTACGCGGCTGGACCAAAGGCACTGCTTTTGGAAAGTGTGTTCAAAATGCACTGCTTTTTATGGGGCCAAAAGCATGTAATTTCTTATCAAATGAATAAAAACCCTGAAAACATTAAATATATTTTTACCAAATATTGGAAAATGAAAACCAAGATAATTTTACTATGAAGTTGTAATGTCCCACAATCTTTTAGAGTACTTTACTTTTGAATCTATTGTCCAGTATTTCTAACTGTTATATAAGTTATATGAGATTATATTTATGTGCTAATTTACGTTTTTTATTTTTACAATTTTACACGATTTTACGTATATCTTTACAGCTTATATTATGCACCTGATCAATTCATATTTTTAAATATAATTAGTAATTTAATTACTTTAAGATAATAACTGAAATATTTGTTTCTTGTTTCTAGACATCCTTTCATATTAAAATAAAAATCAACACTATTTGTAAAATTTGAAATAGACTTTATTATTTGTCTAGTAATTTACTCCTGAGAAATCCATATTTCCCACTTGTTCAGATTAGATTAGAATATGGATAGAATATCTTGTTGGAGATCGGCTAAAATATCAACTTTGTATCTCGTTTTATTTGTTCAAAAAAATCTTGTAATGTTTATTCAGAAAAAGTCAAACTGCGCCATTAAGATCTATATTCTAAACGCTAAAGATTTTGCCCTTCAGAGATATAATTATTCTATATTTTATTCAAGAAAAGCTGTATGTTCCCAAACTCACTGAATGTTTGTAGCTAAAGTATCCCTACGACCAAGATAATTATTTTTTTTAGATCCAAAAACAAATTTAAATTATTTTAGATATTTGTATTCTTGTGTTGCTCCAAAATATTTACAAATTTACCTAATGCATTAAAGGTCTGTGGCAATTAAATTTATTTCTCCAAAGTTAAAGTTGTCATGAAATTAAAAACGGTCGATAATTTGTTTTATCATTAGTTGATGTTTCAATTATATTAGATTATATAGTACCAGTTAAGTTTACATAAATACACACATAGTTTTACAAAATACAATCAAACAAATGCAATATCCCATATTAATCTGTTAACCTGTAAAGAAATGTTTTGTTAAAGATTAAACCTCTAGATTAAAATAAAATGTGCAAATTTCAATAACTTCCTTTATAAATTTATTCGAAAGATGGTACACACTTAGTAAAATTAATGTACCTATACTTTTCTTTTTTCTATTGTTAAATTAATTTTTGTTTATTTTATTTTTTGTGAATAAATTTCAATACTTTATTGTATTATTAAAGATAGCTTTGTACCAAATTAAAGGAGGAAAATAAATATAGTATAATATAAGTGTTAGTTGCGCATTTAAAAATGTTTCTTGGAATTAATTTAAACTATTTTTTTTTTTTGGAGAATTTATAACTTAAATGTAATTGGTAGATTTAAAAATGAAAATCATAACTTGTTAAATCTAAGTCAATATGCAACTAGCGAGATCGTAGAGCAAAACCAAAACAGAATGAGATCGATCAACATTGGATTTATCTTATGACCGGTAGTTCATCAATTCCAACCGTTGTAATTTTGTACATATTGTTAGATTTAAATACAAAATTAAAGCAAAGAAAACCAAAGTAAATAATAGAGTCCTCTCCATTTCAACAATATGTAGACTATATTTAGGCCTACAATCAATTTTTGTGATTTTCTATTCGTTAATAATAAACCATATTCAATGCAATTCATCAACATTTTAATAGAATAAACCCTAAAGATAAAGTTGATTTCATTCACTTCAAAAGATATGTGGTTTTAATTTTATTGCCTTGAATGCAATACTTTCATCTACCAGCAGAGTGAACTTCATTACTATGCAGGATTCAATGCAGTCTCCACGAAGCTTTCACATTTTCTTAAGCAGTTAAGATACCCTGATAATGACCGACTTTACCGTATAAGTGTAGTGTACAGATATAATTAAAACAAACACAAAGAAAACTGAAAAGTCTCGGTCTAAAGAGAGGGAGGGTCTTTTCATTATACATATTCACCTCGATCTAAAAAGCCACTGTATTCATTTTTCAATTAAGGCTACACAGAGTGTTGGGCCTTGAAAAGGCAAAATGAAACCTAAAAGGGTTGCAAACAGAAGGGTTGGGTCGGACCTTTTATTTAAGACCTATTGAATAAAGTTTGTAAGGCGATGCAGCTGAGAGGCGACCCCTTATTGTATACATGAAATTTTATAGTCACTTTTATAGAGTTTCACTTGTTTGTTTCAACCCTTACAAAGGACATTAAGGGAAAAGGGTAGCACAAAAAGCTTTCACTGGGAAAGTCACTCTTATGCTGTATTATTTTATTTGAAAACTTCACTGGGCACCGACATTATTTACGTTGCGGGATTTCTTAATTAAGCTCATCTTTTAACTTCAGTAATAATTATAAATATTAATCTTACTTTTACGAGTGCAAGCTGTTTTTGAATTATAGGATAAAAAAATTAATTGTGCACAAACGGAAAACATATCTTCAGTCAAAAAATAATTGCATCCTTTTTCCTGCGTAACCGTATTGTATTTGTAAGTTTAAATTCACACCAATATCTCGATAAGAAATCTTTACCTCATTTAATAATGGCCTATAAACCGACTTTAGACATTTGTTTACTCTTCCTTTAGAATTTGTGGGGAAGATCGAATGACCCCGCAGTTTCAATGTAAATTACGGAAAAAGATTTTGTCAATTTAAAAGTGTTAGAATTTCTAAATGCATGTTTGATCGGGTTTTGCTCGGCTAATAAAATATCTGCAGTCATACAAAACCAGTAACAGTGAAAATTTAAGACGGGTTGTAAAACCTCACTTATCTTTTTGTTTAATGAAATATTCAATAATGAAATTTTGTATTAGCCTAATTAAATAATATAGAATATCTCTTTCTTAATTGAAAGTTTAATCAATAATACACAAATTCATATTCCCCTCCCTCCTCAGGTTAGAGTAGGCTACATATGAAGTTTTTCGTGTTACTCTTCTTCCCATTCTTCATTAGTAAGAATAAGATACACCATTAACAAACAAATGATGAACAAAGACCAGAGCACTGTGGTGACAATATATACAGATAGACTTTCAAAAGTCCCTTACCACACTTGGGAATAAACAAAATAACAAAAAACAAAATTTTTTGTCAAAAGTAAAATGTTTATTCCTATTAGACCCTTATAGCTATTACAACAACAAAGTTGTCATCTTCAGAGGGAATCTTTTTGACAAAAAAAAACTATTTCTTGTTATTTTGTTTATTCCCAAGTGTGGTAAGGGACTTTTGAAAGTGTATCTGTAAACAAATGATGCACAAACCTAAAAAATAAATATATAGACTGAATGTACAAATCCACCAACCAGATGCTTTGTGAATTCTTCATTTTTATCAAACTCCTTGTTAAATATTTTTTCCTCTTTTCACAATTAAATCGGAATACGACAATTAAATTTTGTTAACAGATTAAATTAAAAAATAATTAATTGGTTAAAACGTTTGAACTGTAATTAAAATTATCTTTATTATTTTGCTCATCTGTGGTAAAGTTGTTGAATACAAACTTTGATATTTTAATATTTATGAAATAAAATGTATAAAATAAGATTTATTATACTTTAAATACATTATCAAGAAAAAGTGTACCAGACAATCAAATTGCTGTAACAAAATGAATAATGAAAGTTTAAACAAAATAGGGTATAGTAAAAATTAATTAGGTTAAATTGGAGGAAACAAGGAGTCTAGTAAACACTCTTAAGTAGACTAGATATCTTGTAAATTTGAATTTCCACTCGTGTGAAGTATGATCTTCGATTTTTAAAAAGAGTTATATTAATAAACTTACCATGGTTGTTGATTCTCTGAACATAATTCATTTGATTCTGCAATCCATAATGTTTTAATAGTAGATAATTATATCTATAACACAAAATATCATTGTATTGAAGTGTTTATCATTCTTTCTTTTATTTATCACTTAGCCTTCTCATGGAATACCAAGTATATGTTGTTAAACACAATTTTGTTTGTAACAAATTTCATATTTAAACCAAAAGATATAAATTAAGTTTAAAATGACAAACAAATTTGCAAAATATAGCACTACAAAAGTAGTTTTAAAAATATCAACTCAGAAAACTTCAATAACCTAAGCCTCATTCTGAACTTAAATAGTAAAATTAATTTCATTCATTTGACAAAAGAAGGTAAACAAACTACTAAATCAAAACTCAATACTTTAAAGAAAACATTAACTGTATATTTAATACTGTTTACAAATTGTACAACGTGTATTTAGCCTCAAAAATACATTTATATACATATAATAATAAATACTTTGGCAAATGAAAATTAAATAACATTATTTACAACAATTTACATTATGTAAACAAACACATTCAGGGGAAACCAAGAGTTTTGTGTGATTTTTGCGAATAGGTAGAATAAAGAAGTCCTTGAAAGAGCTTCAAGCTTGAATGTGAGAATAAAAGAAAAACTAAAATAAACGACAATCCTGTCTGTCTGTAGTATTATAAAATACCACATCAAATTATAATTAAATAAACCTTCCATCACAAATATATTTTGTACAAGCACTAAACCCATAAAGAAACCTTGATTTTGTAAGCATACAAAACCAAAAACAATTTAAAAAATCAAATATTTCCCCTCAAGGGAAAAACATACATTTTATATTTATGCATAGTGTTAAGACGAAGTAGCCTAACCTATTTGGTAAAATTTTCATCTTACATTAACCTAATCAACAACTGTTGGCCAATTAAACCACAAAATGTCTGACAGAAAATAAATGCTGTATAATTTTATGTTAATTATCTTAGGTAGGCATAATTAATTGAGATATATAAAATTATATATTTAAATTGGAAAATTAGATTAATATAGGCTAAAGTAATGCCTAAGTTTTTGAGAACAAAAGAAGTATTTCATCAGAAATAATGAATAATTAACTTAGAACATAATCTTGTTAGGAAAACATAATAAACAAACTACATTGAAAAATGTAACTGGACAAGTTCATAGGTATCAACAAAAATAAAAATACAATCAACTGTATAATTGTAAATAAATAATAAATCTGTATTTCCTGACAAGGAAATAAAAAATCGAAAACTAAAATCTATATAATTTCCAGAAAGTCCTCTAAACTAAATGTTCTCTACCAAATAAGAAAACAAAGTTACTGTGTAATGAATACTTTTTAACTTAGGTTTATTATCAATTATTTTTTCTATTTTATTTTAAATAACAACCACTAATAATAAACTCACATTAAAATCAAAATATTTTAATTTTCTCAAGGGAAAAAAATAATTTTGTATTGTCGGTCTTTAACCTATTGTGGTGTTGCAGTCTAAATATTAAAAAAAATAAAATAAAATACTAATTCCCTACAGATTATGTTAAACAATCTATTTAAGAATAAAGTGATCTACTTTTTAATCTAATCTAAAGTTATGAGTTTAAAAAATTGGTCAGCCAGTATGAAGGTATACTTATAGGAAGTGACAATAAAATTAAAATTAGAAAACCTGCGATACAGAATATTACACATAGCCTATTTAAGGTTAATAAAATGATAAATGTAGGTTATTGAAAAAAAGCTTATAACTATTAAGGCTTGAACCAACATTAAATAATGTACCCTAATGTGTATAATGCAACATTTAACAGTGTACAAATGGAGTAAAACAAAAATCTATAAATAACCTATATAATGGTAAAATAGGAAT
The DNA here is from genome assembly GCA_963513935.1 of Aphrophora alni. Taxonomy (NCBI): domain Eukaryota; kingdom Metazoa; phylum Arthropoda; class Insecta; order Hemiptera; family Aphrophoridae; genus Aphrophora; species Aphrophora alni. Next base: position 69,855,352 of record OY740771.1, on the reverse strand, counting down.
TTCCCAAACAAAATAAAAGGAACAAGTTCATTCTTACCTTGAACACTCATAACAACACAAACATCACGATGGCACAGTTTTGTACAAAGGTTACCGTATTCTACACTAACACTTAATAAATAACTGACACAGGTCTTCGAAGTTGTTCAAGGTCTAAATTTGATGAAACGGAAGTCGGTGTAACGGAAGCCTCGCCGGGGCTTGATCCTGGACTTTGTTGACCGGACCCGAATAAAAAGTGGTGTGAAGCCGGTTGGAAGAGCGACGACAAAGGTGGTGGTGGAGGCGGATAAGATTTCCCACTGCCTGCTGAAGGATACAGAGAAGAATAGAAAGAACTGACGACAGCGGCTGCTGAACTGGGCATTTTCTGGGCTTCCGAAGTAACAGCAGCTGCTGCGGCTTGATTTTGTACAAGTTTTGAAAGATGTACAGCGTCGAAAGCGGAACCAAAATAAGGTGGAAGGTGAGAATAGGCTCCTAGTCCTTCCAGATGATGTGGATTTGTAGGCGCAGCGAAGTAAGGAGGAAGTGGAAAACTCGGAAAAGCTGCTGCAGTATTAGGTCCTACAGGATGCATTCCTGGAGACGTTTTACTATGTACAATCTGTCCTGGAGATTTTGGTTTTCTACGTGGCCTATATTTGTAATCAGGATGTTCCTTCATGTGCATAGCGCGCAAACGTTTAGCTTCATCAATAAACGGTCGTTTCTCCATCTCTGTTAACAATTTCCATTCTGCGCCAAGACGTTTAGATATTTCAGAATTATGCATCTTTGGATTATCTAGAGCGATCTTCCTTCGTTGTATCCTGGACCAAACCATGAATGCGTTCATCGGTCGTTTAATGTGCTGTTCTGTAGATCCGGGATGTTCCATACCCGGTGGCAACGCAAAACCACCGTAACCATGAGGACTAGACATCGCCATTCGTAATATAAATTAACAACTTAACCTATTAGTTACCTCTAGAACAGAACTCGAACGACTGACTTGTTCTTGTTAAAATGATTCCTTAGCGCTCTCCCCTCCCGACAAAGTTGGGAGGAGTCTAAACCGACCAATAACGATCGTTGCCACGCCCCATATATTCATTGGGTAGAGTGTGTCCCAGGTACTGAATTGCCAGTGTATTGTTGTTTTCTTCTGTTACAATAGAACAATCGTAAATCAGGTACTCTTCTGTCAGTCTTGTGGTTCTCCGGCCCCAACAAGTACATTATACATGTTATACTACGCTAAGAATGTAAAATTCTTAATTTATATTGGAATAGTTTAGTAGAGATACTGAAAACCACATAACCTACCTAACATAGACCATTATAATTGTATAATTATTTGTAGTCTATCTATACTTGTTTATAATTATATATAAATGTCATAATTATTTTTAAATACATGAATTTAAGTTTGAAGTAATTTTAAATAACGACATACATAGGCTATATTGTATCTGTTTAATCCCCTCCCCCCCCCCTCCAGGTTTGAGCAAAGACGTTGGCGTCTAGTTTTCCAACTCTACTTCATGAGTCAAACGGGCATAAAGTAAATACATTTAACAAACAAAATGAGCATAAACTTTCCTCAGGCCTAGTAATTAAATAAGAAATATTAGGCCTAACCACCATGTTCTCAAAATATCGGTTTTGTAGTTATCAACCTGAAAGGTGAAATTGAACTGTGAAGACTTTCTATAGAAAATAATTTGATAACATTTGTATATATCAATAGAACCTAAATATGCTTCACTTGTACTAAAAACTTGTCTTAAGCGTAAATATTAGGCCTATTTGATTTTTAGTGACGGCTGTTTTTAAGGTCCGTTTTTTTTCTTCCCGATAATTCTTGAACAGAATTTTCTTTTACTTGAACATTGGTTAGGGTCATTAATTTCATTAAAATCGGTTGAAATATTTTTGAGAGTAGCCTATAACAGCTCCAAGTCGATTTTTTATTTCATAACGATAATTTCCGAAATTATATTTTTTTGAGACATTTCAACTATTACGGTTTTGTTCGGATCTTTATTTTCGGACATTTGTCATAAGACCTGAATTGTGGAAATCGAAATTTTCTGTTTAGGTCTTTAGCACATATGATTTTCAAAAAAAAAATGAAATGAACAAAAACAATTCCTAGAGATATGGTCAAAATGGACAATAGGCTTACACTTAGGCCTACCAAATTGTTAAAAACCCTATTACCAGTTTGGGTATAAAACGAACTAGGTAACAGACAAAGAAATGGGCATGTTCCACAACTTTAAAGTTGGGCTATTCAAATATTCAAATAATAATTTTTAAAATACATCTCCAGATAGTCTGCCGTCAAAATATGTTTAGGCCTACATATCAAAATAGATCAAATTTGTCCAGTCATTTGAGCGGTTGATACGGTACGGTCTTTAATAGCCTAACTCATTGGGTTTCAAAACTGATATTTCCATGTTTACTGATAATCGATTTTTTACCTTCATCATAATATTTTCTCTATAGGCCATAATTCATAAAAATAGCCTATAACTTATGTAGTGGAACTTTCTCAAATAGGTTAATATGATGTTAAAAATGTCTGCATATCCAAAACATATTAACTGTAGATTTTTACCCTCTCCCCCAAAATCCAATTCCAGGAACAAATTGAAAATTAATTTGGGCATGAGATAGGCCTAACATTATACGGTTTTTTTATAAATCGGTGTATTTCAAAACTAGAGAACTTGCACACATAATATAGGCGTTACATACTCTATAATTGGAGTAGGCCTACAGGATCTTAGTAGAAGTTTGTAAGGTTTTAAGTTATCTCGAAATCTATTTGTCCGAGTATAAAGATTTTCAGAACAGACCTTGATACTGTATCGTATTTTAAGTTAGGCCAATCTGAGTTATATAAAAGTTCTAATTGACCAAACACTTCATAAATTAATAATAGTTGATTTATTAGAATAATCGTAAATTCAATTTTTGAAGTTAGAATAACCAACTAGTTTCATTAAAGGTTATCATCATAATATAATATAGGCCTAAGTAATATTTCAGATGAGTTACATCACAGTATATACCAAGAAGATTAACTGACATACGAAAAATAATGCAATTTTTGTTTACAAAGAAAGCCTTCTAGCGATTTCGCTAAAGTGCGTCCTTCGCAACACAGGCTCCACTATGTTGCCACATTGTTAAACTGTGTGAAAGTGGTGGGGGAATGAACGAACTGTGTTGGGCAAACATTGATGGATAGGCTTCTGTTATTCATTTACCTTTAACTTATAACACCAATAATCTTTGATAGGCTATTTGAAATATCCTTTGAATTATAAATTAAAAGAATTAAGTTATTCAAAATGTTATACCGTACAATTTAATTAATGTTACAAACAAAGGCATTATTAGACTACACGTATTTATATTTAAAAAAATATATAGGCCCTACTGTTTCAAAATATTGGACTAACTTTCTCGCACGTTCAGTTATAAAATCAAATACTAATGATAACATTGATAACAAAAACCACGGGTATAGGCCTACTCTCTTGTCTGTTGTGACATAGCCTATAGGCCTATCCCTATTGGTATGTTTTTCCTCTTTTTAGACGATAAAATTGCAGTAGAAACTTTTAACATAATATTTAAAAGGAAAAATATTCATTACATTAAAATAAGTAGCCTATGGGTTTTGCTATATTAGGCCTACATATTTCGTAATGATGTTAGTCAGGATTTTATTAGGTTATAACTAAGAAATTTGTCCCGCTCCAATCTATGTCAATAATTGATAACAATCTACAAAATCCGCACATTACATCTTTTTTTTTTTATCAAATCCCGTTATCAAGTGATAAACCTAGACCATACAAAAGGTTAAAAACATCAATATAGCCTATAAGTAGTTTAATTTAATTTAATTTATATATATATATATATATATATATATATATATATATAGGCTATGCCTAAGCTTATATATAATAGTCTAGAGTCATGTTGGAAACTAAAATTAAATCTATAATAACTTCAGAAATAAACCCAGGCCTAAATCTAGAGAACTGACCCGTTAGAACTAAGACTAATACAAACATAATCAGAAAAAGAGAACGATTTCCTCTCTTTCTAGGTTGATTCATCTTCTCGAAAAGTAGTTTATTAGTATATGTATACACACACAAATGATGGCAAATTACTAAGTAAACTGTTCCTTCTCTATCACAAATTCTCATGTGATAGCCAAAGTGAGAGAAACGTCCAAATTTACCTTTTGTTTTAAATTACGAGTCATCCTTTGTTGTAACATTTGGAGGTAAACCAATATCTCAATAAATGACTTTTTAAAAATTCAAAACAGTTTTACCGTCATGACATAAACCAATAGACTATGGTATGCGATGGTATTTACGTCACTTCTAAACCTACTATTAGGCCTACATAGGCCTAAATGATTGATATAGGCCATAAATAATGATGTCCCCAAACTGTACCTGGGGTTAATCCTTTACAGTATCAACATCCTACCAATTCTAACAAACTATAATTGTCCTGAAAGTAGCAATAGTACCAACTATAAGCTGTTCTACTTATTCCACTATTCTACAATTCCTCGTAGGCCTAAAATAAATAAAATAATATAATCGTATTTTTACACTAGATTTAATGTACAATCATTATGGCTTAAAATATTTAATTTCTTGAATCTAATTTTCTAAAATCTACTTTGTAATGAGGCACATCATGTAAACACAAAGCAGTAAAATTATACCTCATTTAAATACCCTTAACCTAGGAACTATATCCAGCCAAACGTTTTTTAAACACAATTTCAATACATAATAATAAACAATTTAACAGTTATAGTTTTCAGTGACAGTATTTTTAAATAGTTCCTTTTTCGCCCCCACAACTGTTTTTTTGTTATAGACTTCAGTCCTTCATTATAGTACAATGGTTTTGGTTAAGGGTGATGCAAGACGAAAATAATGATCCCGAAGTGATCTTAAGTTTCGTTTTTTGTTTTTTGACTATAGGCCCCTAGTATAATTTATAATTTGTAGACGAGATGATACTTTGATTTAAGAATAAGCCTTAAGCTTTTTTATTTACAGTAATTTAAACACCTCTCGCTATCAAAGGAAAATATTCGTCAGACCGTTTTGTTTTGTAAAAAAATATCTGTAATAGTAAACTCCAAAAAAGTGAACTTTAAGAAGAGGTCTATGGTATGGAATTTTAATCCAAATTAAATATAATCTAATTCTTTAACTTTAAACTTTCGGGTCATTCTGAAGTTCAATTTTGTAACATTTTCAAATGTTAACAATTCATTTTCTTTTTCTAGTTAACTTAAATTTTATATTTTAGGCTTAGTGTATTTTACCTTCTATCGTCCTCCCCCATCATATCCATTTTTTCTTGTTGTTTAAAGGCAAAATATCTCTCTGTCAACATCGTCTTAACATAGAGAACATAAAATAAGTACTCTAAGAGCCTTCGAATACTCTAATAGCGTTAGGGTCGCAGTGTGCGAGTATCTGGCGCTATCATCACGTCACCAAACGTACCTGGATCGGCGACATTTTGCTGTAGAGATATGGTGAGGACCGGAGGACAAGATTTAGTGACCTTGAGTCACCACAACGAGAGGAATGGTCTCTTGGTGAACCTAGATGTATGAGAAATACACTGAATTGGTACACGGACGAGTTCAAAACCTCGAAAGGGTCAGATGTTTACGGAGTCAGACCCAAAGAGAGCTTCGGCCTATTCACGGGAATCTTGACAAACGTTTTTAAGTGGAGGTGATTGACTTTACAGAATGTAGAAATATAGTTAGGGGTTACAATGATAAGACCATCCAAATAAACTTAGACAGTAGGGCATCACTTTTGGCATTGGCAAAACAGTAATATACTTTTGGGGACTATGAAACTGCCCCGACATTTTGGGTACTTTTGAAATGATGAAACTGCCCCGCTCATTAAAGAGGATCAAGAAGGGTCGCCTCGCAAGACCAGAAATGCTGAAATTACCCCGAACGCAATTTCGATAGTGTTTGTTTAAATTTAACCTCAATCAAGCATATAAGCCTGTAAGGTTAGGTCCCGTAGCGTAACATGTAAAATAAAATTTTCAATATTATTTGGGCGCTCGGGACAATTTCAGCATTTCTAGTCTTGCGGGACGACCCTTCCTAATCCTCTTTAATGAGCGGGGCAGTTACATCGTTTCAAAAGTACCCAAAATGTTGGGGCAGTTTCACTACGCCCATACTTTTAGGATAGTGTGGGACTCTCATGTCGCCTTGAAAGCCGTGGTAAACTAACAAAGTAACTCTGTTGCGGATCGCACGCCATCGAGGTATTTAGGGGAATGAAGAGGCAGACAGGTGTGCCGAAAAAGGAACCGAATGCCCATTCATTATCCCAGAACCTTCTTGCGGAGGGTTCTATAGCCGACCTTTGCACGTAGGTGTGGCTCTCAATGGCCTTTGAAGGAACACGAGAATATTTGGGAGAGAATGAACGGTTATGTACAGTCTAAGAGGATGCTCAAGCGTTTCGTTAAGCCTCCACACAAAAGAGGCCCTTGGGAAAAGGACTGATCTGAGGAATGACAGGTCTCTGGATTTTCTGCAGCCATCTACACAAAAATTGGTTACGCACACTGGACCTTTTGCGTAGAATATGTGATGCAGATGTGGAAACGGTTCAACCCGTAGATTTTCACTACCTAGTTCTGGACAGATGGAATCGGAACACTGATAGGAGAACAGGACGGACATCACAATGCGAAGTATATCATGGTTCTGCAAAAATTTGAGACTGCATTGATAAGAAAAGTCTTGTGAATGAGGTTGCATAATGAACTGTATAGCTGAGAGACGTATACAGGACAGTAAATCCTGGCGCTCATATCAATAAAATAACCTATATTATGTCCAGTCGTTCTTTGTGGCTGCAGTTAGGTCTCACCTGGGAGTATCCTTCTGAGACACGTATACTTACAAGACTATTGGGAAGGGAACAGAGCGAGTGCAATTGCCTTTTTAATGACACTTGTCAAGTCGTTTTATGATATAAACATAAGTTGGAAGTGGTGAACGAGTTGATACAGTTCAGACGTCCACAAATCTTCAGAAGGAACCGTTCTTGTAGCCAATTGGCCATATCAGCCATCTTAGATACTGTTGGTGCCTTGTATTTTATTCTAATGTGGTAAGGAGCGTTGTCCAAGTCAATCGTCGATCCTAATGAGAAAGCTGGACGACACGTAATGAAAAACCACTTTTCGAATACCTCGTAGTACTCTCTTGTGTTCTTCACCTCAAATATAAAAGGCAGTAGCCTACATCAATCCAACCCCAACAATGTCCCGCTTGGCATATGATTAGGCGTTTGAGTCCCTTTTATTGAATCGTCGGTTCAACTCTTATCCTTATGCTTATTATTTTCTTTTTTTTCAAGTTTAATCTAAAAAATAGCCTTTTTGAAATCTACATTGTACATTATCCGAAGAAATCGACATCCCCAAAGAGCTATAAACTTCCGTTCTTTTATACACTTTTAGCCTAAATCTGAAGGGAAGGAAATCGTTCCATAAAGAAAGGCTATGATTATTACAAAAAAACAATTAAATCAACGTTTCTACATAAATCCAGTTAAATAGTTATTACACGGCTTGGCGGAATTATTCACTCTCGCGGAGGGGGGAGGGGGGTACTGTTATGCTTCTGATTTACTTCAATAATTAAAAGAATTTAATCTATATATTTGGAAAATAATGATTCAATCATACACAATTCATATCATTATCCACACTATTAATATGGTTTAATAAAAAATTTACCATCAATTGTATTTATAAAAACAAATACACAACATTTTGAAAACGTAAATCAAATAGGCCTACCGTCATCAAGTGATAAACCTAGAATGTATAAAAAGTGACAAAGCCTGGTTTAGGTTTAGTAACTTATAGGCTACTTTTAGTTTCCGACTATCCCCTAGGTTAGGGTTTTTATAAAACTTTTACAATTTCAAAAAAATTTTAATAATATTTTAGCCTATCAGTGAATAATAACGCAAGAAATATATATAAATTATTTTTATTTACCCAGTGTATGAAGTAGGCTATAGGGTGAGTTTGGTAATCACAAATAATTTAGATCTCGCATTTGTTACTAATCTTTACAAAGTGATTAGACATGCTGTCCTTCCGTCGTCGTCTGCACGTAAGCTTATAGGGGATTACGGTGTGCTCATATTTAACCATTGCTCATAGGGGATTACGGTGTGCTCATATTCAGACAAATTGAATTTAAAATGTTAAAATGGCGGCCAATACACAATACGAGGTTCAGAAAACCTGTGTAACAACGGTTTCAAACAAAATTAGCGTAAATATAGCCTACTTCTCGTACCCCTCGATCTAAAAATACAGTTTAACATTTCCTAAAATATCAACGTATTCCATTTAGAGGATTTATATTTGGCAAATAACAATAATTCGTAATGAATACAAACATGCCATCTGCTTGGACATGATTATTTGGTTCATTTTTGACAAACTCGAGAGCAGGGCTTAGATACTGGGGAATAAAAAAAAGAAATTATAATCTAAAAATCATTTTTAAATTTAATTTACAATATGGTATTATATAAAAAAGTTCTTGTTTAAATTATAATGATTTAATACTGGCGTTATTCATGTAAATAGGAAAAACAAATTACCTTAAACATAAAAAATGGAAAAAAGATTGCTCTAACTTTCTCAGTTTCTCAGTTTCACCACATCCAAAATATTAGTTCCATAGTTTACAGCTAAATCGTGAAAATGACCCATGGACGTTGCACAAATTATTTCAGTTAATTTAAGTAGGACCTAACTTTGCTCACTTCCCTTGCTTGCTTGCCATAAACCTCTCCTCAGATTTATCATATCATTTAAATCGATCTTTGAATGACAGCGATCTAAGTTGATACTTTTTTTCCCCCAATTATTTTCCCATTTTGAGAAATTACGTCTGTTATACTGCCCTCTGGCCGATTTTGTAACAGAATTTATTGAGATAAGGCCACCAATACGCTTTGTTTTACAGTCTGGCCAGTCTTGGATGGCGTGTATCGGATTAGTAGACCTATCGCTCTCGCACGCGCAGGAACGGACCCCAGACAATTGCTGGGCGAGCTACCTGTCACTCATAGCAAGACGTCTAGGTTGCTACTACGAATTTTAAAATTGTTTTGCTATTATTATATAATCGGCATATAAGTTACGTGAAATTACAGAAAAAATAACTCCAAACTCGACCATATTACTGTAATTAATTGTACAGATGTGGTGTTGTAGTTATTTCATTTTGATAGTATTTTTCCTATATAATATTATCAAGGAGCTTTATTGTAGTACTGTTTTTACCGTGAGTGGGCCGAAAAAACATCTAATTCTGTACACACAAGCCAGGACAGCTCCTCTCTTAAAAGTTACTTCGAAAAAGAGGAAAACAATGGAGGAGTCAATTATCAGAGTTGAAATCGTGAAAAAATTTTTATTTAATGTTTGTAGTACAAACTCTGTAAAAAGAGAAATAATTCAAAGTTATTAAGCTTTGTGTTTTTCAAGACTTTCAGAAATATGAAAATAATTAAATATCGGTAAAACATCAATAATAATTTAAATTATCTCTTGACCAACACTTGTTCTCTTCCCACACTGTAGCTATAGACTATTTGACATCTAGAAGTCTTTATATTATGTTCTTTTTTTTATATGAATTAAGACGATGATAACCGAGAGGTTTTTCGTCTTTAAAGAACAATAACAAATTATTGTATATTATATATAAACGTTAAGTTATTGTATCACATATCTGCAATTTGTCTAATCCTCAAAACAATATTAGACTTTCTGGTAAAAAACAAAACTATTAATAAAAATAAAAATAACAGCATTCACGCTAACCATTTCATTTTGTCATAGAAAAGTCGCCAAATTTTTAATGTAATGAAGGGGAACAACAAATTTAAAACCATCTCTTTTTTGTACATTTTTTATAAGTGATAAAATGTTTAATAATTTCATTTCCCCAAGCTGAAAAAACTAAATTTGTTGAAATGGTTTAATATCAAATTATAAAGAACCCGATTTACCCAAAACCAACGAGTTTTACAAAATAGTCACGAAGGAACAATTTTGAGGTTAGGCCTATCAGGAGGGAGACGTCGTCACTTGAATAGTAAGTTACACAATTACGACATTTAGTAAGCCTGTGTACATATCGGCTGGGTAGATACACATAGTATTGTTTGTGTGTTGATTGGTGAAGAATCAAACACATTGTCGTTACAAATCATGACAATCGAGTGGACACGGGGCTTCATAGTCTAGTAGCCTACACTGTATTGTTTAAAAAGTAGGATAATAACATTATCTATAAAGGTGCACAACACCGAGGCGAGACTGTGATTGGTCTCTGAGTAATCCCGTTTTGACATGTCCAGTTTCTATCCGGTAGGTAATCTCTTTCTTATTCCTGTATAACATCTTAAGTGGATATTCAATACAATAAGAGCTCTATGTTTCGGCAAATTTAAAAATTCAATAATGCTAATATTATTGTTACGAAATTAAAGCTATATTGTGAAAGAGCTAATTGTAATCAGATTTTATATAGAATTTTATAATTGACTAATCTTTTTAGCAAGGAAACTTCTTAAAATGTTGGGGTCAAACAATACAATGTTCCTTTTCAAAAAAACTTCTCAGCTTCCACGACGACTTTTCAACGGTTCGATCGCATATAGATTCGTTTAGAAGTAAATTTTGCCTGCGCATGTTTAGTTAAACACAGGTATATTTATGTGTGCATTTATGTTAGTGTGTAATGCATTTTACTAATGAGTTTAAAAAACATTTTTACGAAATGCTCAAAAGAAAACCTAAGCTCTAAAAGCATTCTCTTAGAACGAAAAATGATAAAATGGAAAAGTAGATATTTTATCTTATTCATTAAAGAGGTACAAATGTTTTGGAGTAGATATATTATGATTTTTTTACTAATTTATTATCAAAGACGAAGGGTTTTATTTCATATGTATTCAGACATTGTAGTTTCCCAATCGTGTTTGCAATACACATACACCAGCGTGTAGCACGAACTTTAGAATAATCTTCTTGCTTTAGAGTTGTGATTAAACACGCAACGTGTAGAGTGTTCTTTCCCTGGTGGTGGGAGCAAAGCCTATGTTGTAGGTTTAATTGTCTTCACCATCATTCTGCAAGTTTTTTAATCCACCTGTTTCTACTAAATTATAATGTCGGAAATAATAATTTGCTGGGTTTTTGAAATGGCGTTACTGCAGATGTCGGGAAGACCGAAATAATATGTGTCGCACACCGCAGATATATAAATATAGGACTGGGTGAGTTAGCAAATATGAGTATATATAGCCACGCTCAACCATTTATCATTTTGTGTTGTGTAATTACTTTAATAAATGTAAGTCATCCCTTTAGTTTATTATAATTAACTCGTTAATAGTTGGTTAGCTAGAGCGGTGGTTGGTCAAAGTGGAATAAGGAAATTTAGACATCGTGCGAGCATGCTTTCACTAGTTAACCCTACGTTGGTTAGGCTAATCCCGGTAATAATTCAATTATTTGACCCCAAGCAATCATAACGCGTTGCAACGCTCAAACCGAATAAGACATCTAAAATCTTTGGTCGACAATTGATAATGTGAATGGTTTAATTTTCACGAAACATTGTCTTGTGTGTTTATATTACACTGCTCCTACAATTTTTATTTATGAACATTAGTTTTGGATTTAGTTGTGAATTTTGAAATTATAGAGAATAATAAACTTAGAGATTTTGAGGGGAAGAGATACAATACACAAAGAAATAAGAAGATGGGCGCCATCGTGGTATTTACCCAGCCCTATTTATACATTTTAATAGAAGCTGATACTCTAAATGTAATGCCCAAAAGTAGGTTTCTAGTGACTTGTAGGAAATATTAAATGTATTGATAGTTCAAGAGGTCTTATCCAGTAGGGTAATTTTCTTTAAAACAGTTGTTAACAGGAGCTTACTGAACCCTGTAATTGTATATACAATATATTATACTTTCTCGGCTTCGTGATTTTGTGTGCCATTACTATTTTGACGTTGTGTCGGCTAGGCCATAACGACCCTGGTAGACGCGTGTTTGGCCTCGAAACTATACAAATTTCATTTATTTATTTATTCCATCTTTATCTAGATAAAATTCCACTTCAGTTTCTAGGAAATACTTAACCACCCTTTCATGTAATATTTAAAAAAAATTATACATATAGACTATATATATATACCTATATATATATATATATATATATATATATATATATATATATATATATATATATATATATAACAAAAAACAACGTAAAATATAGTCTACCCAAATTAACTAGCTACATTTAAAGATCGACCTCCCATAGTAAGGCTACAAGTTCTCAACCCTAATTATACATTCACATAATTTACATAGACACAGATACTCACACAAACGTAGGTCTATACAGTTTCAAAAATAAAAATAAAGTAAATCCTTCTCTGCTTTTAACAAACTATAAGTGCCATATAATCGTATAGGCCTATATAAACAAAATATACAACAAACAAAATGAGAAGAAATGTTGAACCAATACAGTGCATATAGAGTACAACAGATGGAATAAGATTCACAAAAAGGGAATTGATGTTTTATTGCGTTAAATTCACCAATTCGTTAAAATTATCAAATCCAAAAAGCCATTTTTATACAGAGCAATTAGCTCCATAGTTCGTTATCATTTTTTTTTTTTTTTTTTACTTTCTGAGCTAAATTTATGACTGCTGATAAGAAATGTGTATTAAATTCATTTTCAACTAATTGAGATTATTTTTTTTATCAGAAACTTATTTTTACAATCACTGTTAAGTTAGAAAAAATCGAACACTAAGCTGAGATAATACAATAGTATTTGAAATAATAGTCAAATTAAAAATAACCAAACGAACGCCATTTTAAAATAAAAATTAAGTTGGTTTACATTTTAAAAATAAATGTTTAATCGAAATTTCTGTAATTAGAGTTGCTGTTCCTCAGATATTTAGGGTTAAGTAAAAAAAACGGCAGCCACTTTTAAAGATTTTATTTCCAAAAGATTTAAAATCGATAGTTTTTCAACCGTAATCAGTCTATCGCGGCTCTCTTATTCTTGTCCTGGGAGTCTTTCGTTATATGGCCATAACTCCTCTATAAAGTGCTGTCTGCCTAGCTTCTTCTTTTCCCTATTGAAGATCTTCTTTCTTGGTTTCCTTTTTGATTGTTTCAATTGAACCTTACTAGTGGTGTTGGACGATCTGTGCCAGATGGGATGAGTGTCTCCGAGCTCTATCCAGCGGAGATGCAATTGGAGCCTCCTGGCAGTAAATAGCCTTGCCCGGAAACAAACCTAGATTCTCGTGGGTTCTACATGGATGAGCAAGAGAACTAAGATCAAACTATTAATGATCAAACTGTAACACTGGAGACTGCGGCGCCATTCAATTGGAATCGGCTATTAAAGAGCAGGCTTTCAAATTGAGTAAATCTATTGTTTCTAGAAAGGGAGAAGATGAACTCCTTAAAGGCTCAGATACACCAGGCTTTTCTGGTTCACTTGACGATGCTATAAGGCAACACTCAGTGAACTGAAAATCCAAAAACCTAATCTCACCATTCAAGAAAGAAAAGAGGCTACGAAGGCAAAACTTCAAGAAAGTGATAATTAATGGAAATCTTCCAAATGGCATAGGTGTAAGAGAAAGAAGAAGAGGAAATCGGAGTTGGGAATAGTCTCTGGTTCTGAAAGGGATTCTGAGGCAAGGGTGGGTGTCTAACGTTGTCGAGGCAAATTGATTGTTAAACCTTCTGCCGAGTAACCCTCGAAAATAGGTGTGGTTGAGACTCAAGTCTCTGATACAAATCCTAAATGTTCGGAGCCACGTAGAAGCAACGACTTATAGCGACATTTTTACATCAAGATGGCTATCATGTTAGAATCATATCCTGTTGCCAAACTCACAAATAAACAAGGCGAAGACATCGAGGATGCACTGATGGATACATTTCAACCACAAGAGTGTTCCTTCAGGTTCTTAAGTGGTCCACTACCCTATACATAATATTACGGGAATGGAAGATTCTCTCAAATAAGTAAGGGGGCCCCAAAGGCTACGGCTTCGCCTGTCAGGTCGATGAGGTTGGGTTCAACGCGATGAAGGTTGCTAATTTTAGAGAAAATGTGGGACTTTGGCAAGTCACCATCGTCGCTAACCAAACTAAACCCCATGGTAAAGTTTCTTTAGACCAATCTACATAACAGTTAGGCCACTTCAGTTGCTTTCTTTCAGTACTTTCTCAAAGGAGGTTTCAACTTAGCACTAATATAAGAGCCTTGGCTTCATCGGGGATGAGTCGCAGGCCTAGGTGGTGCTAAAGTTAAGTTAATATATTTTATTGCCTTAGAAAATGTAAGAAAATGTATTCTTGTGGGGAGAAACTTAGAGTGTTTAACCTCGTATCAATTCTGGGCTATGATCTACATTTGATTTTCTCTGATATTCATGTTTTATTGCGTCAGGGAACCGAAAAGTGATTTTCGACTTCCGTTGTAGTTGTCGTTGTCTGTACGTAAGCACAATAGTGGGGGAAAAATCAGATAAAACTTGAGACTACAGTGTGCCCCTATTAAATAAAAAATCAGATTTAAAATGTAAAAATGGCGCCTATTAAAAAAAAGTTTTTTGTTCATGTCACGTGTTTCTTCCACTTAAAACACTGGATTAGATAACAATATGTAGATTTTAATTCTGCATGTAATGGTATCAACAAATCTCTATGATAACAAATAACAGTTATTATAAAAAAATAATTTCGAACTTTGACCTTCCAAGAAAATGGATAGTTACGAAATTTGGGCAGAACCGAGTCACCGATATGAGCGTAGCGAGTGAAGGCTCGTTCGTAATATGTACACCTTAGAGACCCACCGCCAAGGCCAAGACACTGATACGAGCGAAGCGAGTGTAGACTTTTTAATTCATCCACATCTACGAGCCTCGTCAGGTCGTCAAGAAATAGTTGTAATAAATACAATAATTAGCTTCTAAAACCTGTGTCATAGCTGTTTTAAATAAACTTACGGTACTGGATAGGACTTCTTAATCTAATTTTTAAAAAATCCTACAAGACACAACTTTAGGCATTACATTTAGAGGATTTGCTTCTTGTATTACATTGTATAATCGGGCTGGTTAAGTACCATGATTGACCCATTAACTTATTTAGAATTTACTTGAAGGCTATTAAAAGTAATATATACAATAAAAACACAAGTAGGTCTATCATATCTTTAAACAATAACACAATGAGAGTTAGTTGAGTGAACTATTTGAAAATGTAGACTACGATTTCATATTAGTAAACAAAAAACAAACATCGGCTCAATGATTAAAATCACTGCAATAGACGTGTTAGGTATTTTACTAGAAACAAGATTCTAACTTCTTAGTTAAAGTACAACTATGAAATCACTATTGTTTATCACCATTTAATCACCAATAAGAATACTGATGATTTTGTAATCGTTGAAAGAGAATCATAGATAACTGAATTACTTACAGTCTCCAATAAAGATTACTTGATACTCAAATTTTAGTATACATTTTGCTTTGTCAAAATATAATAGCTGTTATAAATGCAATTTTCTAAAATAATCACTTTTTCTTCATTTCATCGAAACATAGGTTAAATTTAATGTTTACATTAACAAAAACTAAATATTAGAACAAAGAAACATTACTTTTAATGGCTTCTGGAAGAAAAAATATTACTTGTAAAACATTCTTTGACTTCTGCAAATCCAGTTAAAACGTTGCCATAAAGTTCTTGTATCTAATGTCAACTTTAGAGTTTAGAAAATAAAAGAAACAGAAAGATTTACAACCATGTCTTTCTAATTTTATGGCATCTAGACCCTTTCCAACCCTAGGATTTATTTATGTCGGTAATGTTCAAAGTGCAACTCATTGACATTCTTTATTTAGGTCATGTTGTTGCCCCTGTCGACGAGTGATTATTATTTATAGACAGTAAAGATCTTTTCTATTGTAAACCATTTCAAATACTAAAGGTACTGTTTGCCACTTTTAACAACATCCTTTGTTCTTCAACAGTTCGAAGTCTTTGCAGAAATTCACTATGTAAGTTGTATATTATGAAATTTGTCTTCAAAGATATAGCTTACTGTGTGTTTCATTTCATCAATATCAGTCTAGTTAAGTTCATGTAAATATAACTGTATTATAAGATTGTAAGAGGATTTATTTGGATAAGGAGTTGGTTTGTATGATGTTGTTATTTAAACATATACACCTCTCGGTAATCATATTCTTGTAAAGATGAAGAAGAAAAGAACACCGAATAAAACTCCCTAGTCATCTCATAGCTTGTCAGGGCCGAAAATAACAAGAATTGTTCCAGAGAGACCTGGTAGGAAAGATTTAAAAATAATGAAATTTAACCCAAGTCTACATGAAGAAAGGATTCATATCCAGCCGGATTCTCGGGATTGCCAAGCCCCATAGTAACTAAAGTGAGCTCTGTAGGGCAAGTTACAATCAATTGGTACAAAACATGTTCTTACAAACATATAGAAACAAAACATCATCCCGTAAAAATTTAGCGTTAACGGGTTACTTAAATTTAACCTATAAAGAATCAAACAAATCTTATTGATCATAAAAAAACAGACTATTTTGATAATTGACTATAACTTTTCAGATAAAATGTTTATGAAATATCACCCTTTTTTAAAAATCATCAATAGTTGTTTAGGGCAAGGTTGGTAATCGCAAAACAATTGGATATCCCTTGTGGTTTATACTAAAAAGTGTTTGTTTTAATTACTAACCTTTTCTGTTAGCCAACGGGGGCAGTAGCCTATATACGTTGGTCGGACACTCAGCGACCAAAGTGAGATTTGCAATATTTTTATGCAAAAAAATTTATTTATGTTCATATTTAATTTAGTCCTGTATATTTGTGAAATAAATCAATGTTTTCTACCAGGAGAAGTCTAATTTTAAGAAATCCTTCTCGTGTAAGACAATAATAATTTGTAACTTTAAAAAAATATTTACGACTTTCTGAAGAGTTTGCTGTAGAATTTCTCTCTGATATGAAATAAAATTAAATTGTAGAACTTATAGTTACTTATATATATATATATATATATATATATATATATATATATATATAGTTAGTTATATATGAGCGTTGTAAAGTGTTATGAAAAAAAAACAAGTTAAATGTCTTATTGTTGTCAGATGTTTCGACTATTTGTCAGTCATTATCAGAACTTACACATTAAAAAAGTTTACTACATATATAATCATTAAAAAAAAAAAAATCAAAAAACACACATACATAGGCCTACATTTAAAAGTTAATAAATTAATTTGTGCATGGTAACAGAAGCAGAACTATCAACAACAAAATTTGATCATGAAGATTGTTCAGGCAAGCAGTAACTTTATAAATATATTAAGTTATAGGAGCAATCCATTCGGGAAACACCATGATAAATCTTTTTGAAATTAATTTATGTCCTTTTTATATTCGTCTTCCTAAGTTACTTTCCCCATCATCATCCTACTTTAACAATATCCTTTATCTGTCGCCTTCTTGCCTCACTTTTCCTTTTTTATTGTTGTACCCAGGTTTTGTTAAGAAAAGGCATATATAGTTGGAAGAATAAAAATTGTACATAAATTTATGTTTAATATTTTAGAGAAATTGGACTGTGTAAACAAAATTTGAAAATGTACAATTTTCCAATAATTTCAGTTCACTCTCTATTTTTTATTAATGAATGGTTTAAAATTTTTTTAAATTTAGAAATTTTAGTTTGGGTACCGGTATATACTTTGTTTTACCCATTTTCTTAGCGGTCTGTGGAGTTAACTCAAATATCTTGAAGGACGGTGGGGGTTGTGAAATACACAATTTGAAAGCTCTTGATAAATAAATAAAAAACGCAAGTTCTTTAAGGCATCCAAAATCAGGCCGATCAATTTTTAAAAGAAAACTTACATCCACATTTTTCATTTAAGGCAAGTTGTTTTTAATAAACAAATTATCGCTGTTTAATTTATACTCTTTTTGATGTACTCGAAGTTCGACTCAAATCACAGAAAACTCTAAACTCGTTTGATTACATAACCTCTATTGTTTAAAAGATTAGCAATTGCATGGCTCGGACCACAGAAAACTGTAATTTCATTCGATTACGTAACCCTATTGTCTACGAATTCATCATGGCTCAGAATGCATAAAACAGAAATTTTATTTCATTATATAACCTCTATTACATGAAAAGAGTAATCCCCAAACAACTAGTAACACAGCAACCATCGTGTGAGGGAAATAAAGAAAATATTACTCCATAAACAATAGAAAGTATAGTTTATATAATTTCTGTTTATCCCTCTGTTATTAATTCCAAAGATTGGATATTTTATTCCATTTATTAACAAAAATCTTTTTTTGGGGGATGATAGTGACATTTAGGCTATATTAGATTGAAAAGAGAAGTTAAGGGGTTAAACCGGCTTCAGGCACCGCGACCATTGGCCTATTGTGCAGTAAAGCTTCTTATTTCTAAACCAGTAGAATAGTCCATTTCACGAGTTTTAGTAATCTACTTGTTTGTCCAATGAGAGTTCACCGAGTGTTTAGAAATCAAAAACCTTAAACCTCTTTTTGTAAGAGCCTCACAATTGAAGATTATGTGGCCTGTGATCCTTTCAACCATTACGCAGTCTACACACAGTTTCCTCGTGGTATGCTCATATCTTGTGCAAGTGTAACTTCAGACCACAGTATCCCATAATAAGTCATGTGATTTGTCTGAATTGCTCCCTAACCAAAGTCAGTACTGTCCCTCCATGTCTACCTAAGGGGATTTTTCTTATTAGTAGTTTGCAGGGAAGTGCCTCCTAAGCCTCCATCTTTATTGGTGTTTTTTCTGAACCCACCCATTTATGGCCATCTTGGCCACACATACAGGTATCCCTGCCGGCTAAGGTTAGGATCTCTGACCCAGAGCACGATTTAGCCAATGTTTCTGCTTCTCATTTCCCTTAACTCCTTTATGCCCCGGTATCCAATTCAAAGTTAGCCGGTTTTCCTGAGTCACAGCGTTGAGGTTCTCCTAGACCAATCTGGATTTTATAATAGTGCCTGCAAGTATTTTAATTGCTGACTAACTGTCAATAGAGATAAGAATGCGGGTTTGCTTAAAAGCCCGCTTTATGTTCTCCTGAACACAGTTGTTATTTATGATCATTACTCCAGCCTGAAATACTGTGGCATACTGTCCCAAGGGAAACGAATGGTTCAACCTCAGTCTCAGCCCGCTTACCCCAGCACTAGTGCCATCATTGGTTTCTGAACTATCGGTGTACCCCACCAGGTACCCGATCATCCTTCATATAGGTCAGTTTGACTTTAAAGAGTTTAGAAAACGCATATCTAGTACCTTATCTTATAGTTACCCATCCGCAGGATCTGGTTCCCGATTATTCCCGTAATTCTGCCATGCCCCAGGAATGAGGTTTAACAGAAGCCATTGTACTTTAGCATAAAGGCTGCTTTCTAGCTCCGGCATGATTAATAAATCAATAGGTGGGAACACTGCCATAATCTCCATTACCACAATTGTTGCGGACATTGCTCCGGTAATGCAGAGACAGGTCAGCCTCTGAACCTCGGTCAGAGTAGTTTTGGCCCCCGCTGTTAGGTTTTAACCCACCAAACCACGGGTTCGTAGCTTATTATAACCCATTTAATGCCAGTATAAATACCATAGCTGGTCATAGTCCCCAAGTTTTTCGCACGAATCTTCTTACTGTAATTAACGATTTATTGTCTTTTCCATAGATCGCCTCAAGTGTGAATTTCAGGTTAACTTGGTGTCAAGTATCAACCTTGGGTATTTAACTTCGTTTTCGCTTGGAATTGTCTCCCCAGAAAGTCCTCTTTCTTATGAATGGAATCAATGTGGTTTTACTTGGGCATACCCTTAAGTTTACTTTGTGACTCCTGACCTTAACCAGCGTTAGAGCTCATAAGACCCACCACTCTATTTCCATACCTTCCTTGGATAAGCTCATTGTCCGTATATCCCTGGGTATAGTAATCCCTCCAACGAGAGAAGATCCAGAAGTTTGCCACTAGGAACTCCCTCGTGCGGACAGTCCCTGGTAACCTCAACTTCCACCTCCTACCTCAAAACTTTAGCTACAGTTGTACTCAAGTTAACACGTTCCCCATCCACTCACAGACGGTTGTGTTAACCCCGTGTCGTGATAGGGCACGAATTATTGAATTATTGAATTATGAATTAATATACCCTGTTTGCAAGAGTCTCTTCCATTCTTTACACTAAACTGTGTAATGCACTCTCGCACTCTATGCCTGACTGGTAAGCGTGTAGACTTATATACAATGGGATCGTTGCCTGGCGTATATATCTCTAACAATTTCCCCAGTGCCTTCAGAATTAAAGAGATCAAACTGATCAGTCTATAAACCTTTGTCTCAGCATAATGATATGAGCGCTGGCTTAATAATAAAAACTACTCAGTCTGCTTTCCCCGCTTTAGGTGCATACTTGGCGGCTAGACTGACCCGAAACAAACTACACAGGATAGGAGTAATGTATTCCACTCCTTTCTGTAGTAAGATAAATCCCGTCTGTGGAAATGATCATAATGAATGCACCCGGTTTAAGTCAAAATATAATATTTGTTTTCATATATTACGTTGATGGGCGCCGTAGTGATATACTAAGTTAACCCAGTACCTGCATACAATGTAATACCCACAAGTTTTTGGTCCATGTTGGATAGGTATAATGTATAATGATATAATGATAAAATAATATAATGTATAGGTGTATATCAGTGGGTCTTACCCAGAAAGGGAAGCTTGTTTAACAGTTGATATACAGGTTATAAGTGTCTCGTATATATAATATCTAATTATCCGGCGTCGTAGATGTCTATATATTATATATATATGTCTCCAGTTTCTTTGATCATTTTAGTGTATCTGCCTTAGCAGGCCTCAAAGGTCTATATTTGTGAAAGTCCCTCCACTCGCTACCCTCGTGTCGGTTACTCCGCTCTTTTGGTTCTTGTAACTACGAATATCACATTATCTTGGAACGTCACAGATCAAAATTACATTTTTGACCAAAAACTTCGCTATTTGTCATCGTAGACAGATGGAGTTTGTACTATTACATGCATTACTTAAAAATGCAAATTGTTGTTTAATTTAGTGTGTTAAAAGTTGAATAAAGCGCGAGATATAAACAAAAAACTGTTAAAATGGCTACCATTTCGACTTATTAATTATTTTTTGTTTTAAATTTTTAATAGGGTTCTACATGAAAACACTATATTGAAATTTGTTGTTCGCCTCACTGGAAGCTAGTAATTAATTAATTTGTATTGTTTTAATAAAATTAGTCTATCACCTTCCCTTATTTTGTCTTGTTCACTACAACCATTTCGGTTATAAATTTTATCATTGGGGAGATTACGTCAATTACGTTTTGTTTGGTTCCTTTCGGGGCACATTGTACAAAAATTTGATAAAAATCGAGCCACTCGTTTGGGCATTGACTACAGACTTACATGATTCCAGAATCAGCTTTTGTTTTAACTTAATGGGTTTCAAACGTGTAGTCTATTTCCATAACTAAATGAATACCATTTTTTTGTCCTAATCATGTTTTTTGTTTATACTATAAAATATAACTTATTAAGTTATATAGCCTACATCAATAAGGCTATATGTGAAAAAGTAAAACAAAGAATCATTCCCATCCCCTCAGCATCCGTGGTTAGACGACATGCATGTAGACAGACATACATCATTCGTCGTTTGAGCTGGAGAGTATTAGACGACATACAAACACCTTTTTGTAATAATGATAATTTTTTTAAAAAACTTGACATAGATTTTTCGCCTCATCATATAACTTTCTCTGTTGCACCTATAATGTATATCAATGGCATCATAGTAATCCCAAGGGATGATATTTTACACCTTTTTGATGTAGTTTCAGGTTAGATCCCTCTCATTTGGTCTCTCTTGACCAACTTTTGTTTTCTTCCGACTCTGACGCTATGAGAGTATTTGAGAGCTAGGGAGATGTTATTGTCTTCATTTTTTATAAGGAGATGACCGTGAGGTTTTTCGCCTTTAAACAATAAGGGAAAATGTATAAAATAAGCATTTATATATCTCTAAATAAATGTATGTTTGGAAATTATTCACAGAAAAGTGGAACTAGCGGTGTGATGCAGTGATACGAACAAACATATAAAAACTATTTTCGATTAAAATATTTCATAAAAAGGAATCTCTCTATTTAGAAACACTTTTCAGGCCTACGGTGGCGATTTCTTTACACAAACGACAATAGACATATTCTGGTTATGTTTTTAAGAAACAAGAGAAATATTCGACGCCTCTGTATAATAGAGAACTCTGATTTAATGCATACTTCTCGGCATTTTGAAAGGGAACAAACTGCTCAGTGAAAATGTATTTCACAACTACCAGCCTTCCATATCATTATTACAGTTATTGTTGTGGAACTCGTCTCTAGCTTTGTATATAGAGCTCTATTGAGTGTGCGCATCTCGTATTATGCGACAATTCTCCTTTTCTTTGTCAACAATGTTTTGCTCATGTCAGAACAAAAGGAGCTTTGTCGTACTTCCCCCCGACACTCCCGTTGCCCCTCCCTTTTCTATAAAAGGATCTTCATTATTTGGTACGGTAGTCAGCGCTCTTTAAAGAAATTACTCTACATTTCCCGTACAAAGCAGCAGTCATCTGCAAAACCCAAATTACTCGTTATGAATTTCTCTTCGAGTTGTCTTGGTTCTCTTCTCAAGTGTTAATTACTTATCCCCCCTCCCCTACTCTCACTATCAACTTAATCCAGGTTTACGTAATTGTAAATGTTATTTACCTCTATAACTTGAAGCGGAATTATTCAGACAAGAAGTTATTGTCTTGTTTAGATTATTGTTCAATTTTCTCAAGTTTGTAGGCCTACTGTCATTTAGAAAATTATTTTCGAGTTACTCATTTAAGTAATGTTTTAAAAAGTAAATATTATGATCTATGTACAAAGGGTGTCGGAAACGTAAGATCTAAGAATAAGAATTTCAGTACACTAATTGATTAAATGGATTTGCCTTTTTGTATACAACCTAATTTAGATTACAAGGAGCATAATTAAAAATTTTTATTACATGATTACATCTCATTATAAGATTATTATATTCTTGGTACTTTTTCTAAAATACGTAGCGTAACCGTTTAGGAGATAGCTGATTCAAAATGTTGATGAATATATTTATAATTCTCAGCCTTAGAACCAAAATTAAGTTTCAAATGGGAAAAATAAAAGCATCAAATTGCACTAAATATATTAAATTAGTCTAGGTAATCCGGTTAGGAATTTGTAAAATGATAATAATGATGTTTCTGAAATCGGAATTTTAACCTACAAAAATCTATAGTGAACCAATTACTAACATTAATGTACCGTTTCTTAAATGTACATAATTAAAGTTATTATTTACTTGCAACAGATATTTCATTCTTTCCATAATGTCATTTATTGAAAAGGTTGATGTAGATAATAAAATGTACCGGAATGGACAACTCAAGTATTATGAAAAAAGAGTATAATACAATGTAGCCTACCACCTCTCTATGATGTCAAATGGTGAAGTTGTTGTGAAAAATAACCTCTCAAAACCTAACCTCTCAAGAAATTGCAATAGTTGTATAGTTACGAGATCCGGCAGGGCTACGTGACCGATACCAGTAAAGTACAGTAAAGCCGTCTATCTGTGCGAGCGAACCCTTCGCTACTTTCTTGGCAGAAAACATACTGATGGAGAGCCTATGGGCATTGTTTGCTCCTTTCCGCCCGACCCGACACTAATTTTGTGCTGTGTTATTATGCCATACTAAAAGGGATGTTTATAAAGGCAATGTAAATATGTATCAGACTATGTTTTACAGTATTATGAAATATTAAATGTACCAAATCATATCAGCATGTCTTTCATTATGATAAATATAAATACAAATTATAATTATAAAATATTTAAATGGATATGTACTATCAAAAAAATTGTATGTGTGACAACAACCTAAATTAAAACGACACACGTTATTCAAGAATTAAATGTATTTGTAAATAAATGTAAGTTATGTTAATAGACTTTGTTTTTAACAATTAAAATGAACATATATTTAAATAAGAAATATTCAGGTGTGGCTACAACAACCTAAATTAAAACGTAACCCGTTAGTCAAGAATTAACCCTAGATTACTACTCTTAGTTCATTGTTACGTGATCACTATTCATTCCTAAAATTACTACTTTCTGTTTTTATTTTTATTGTTTTTTTTTAAACTTTACTTTAGTGTTGACTATTTTTTTATATTAAATCCTTTATTGTTTTTAAGTGTTTTTTAAAATTTTTTAACAATAAACTCCTACATATTTTAACTGTAAATATATGTCTTTTAATACCACTACAAGTACGTTTTAAAAAAATAATAATTCTTCGAAAAAAATCGAAAAAAAATATAAATATTATTTTATTGGAAAAATTAATCGGATATTTATAAAATACATCATTTATAAGTGTTTAATTTATATAAAAATAGAAAAATGATTTACAATAAGTTCATTAGGTAGAATGCCAAAAATGCCAAAATTAGAGTCATGTCGTCACTGAGAATCACATTCCTTGCAGTGAATAATATACACTTAGTAGCTAAATCAAACACTTTGAACTCTAAAATCACTATTTATACAATAAAGTATTTACAACACTAAAAACTAACAATATAAAAACAATATAGTCAAGAATTAAATATATTTATAAATAAATGTAAGTTATGTTAATAGACTTTGTTTTAACAATTAAAATAAACATTAGATTCCAATATGAAAAATGCATGTGTGGCTACAACAATATAAATTAAAACGAAACACGTTAGTCAAGAATTAAATATATGTGTTATGATAAACTTACTCTTATTACAATTACTACAGAATGTAGTAAAATTTATGAATGAATAGTGATCACGTAACAATGAACTAAGAGTAGTAATCTAGGGTTAAGATGTAACAAAACAAAATGGGTCAGGTAGCCCAGCAGATGGACGGTGAAAGTGAGGGTCTATAAATCTATCACCAGCAACGAAGGTTTCGACTGAAAACTCTATGTTTTTAGAAAAGAGCCCCCGCACCCCCTCTCGCCTTTCAACCCAACCACCAGCCTGCGCGCACAGATAGACGGCTTTACTATAGGTTAAGGTTAGGTTAGGTTAGGTTAGGTTAGGTTATGTTATGTTAGGTTAGGTTAGGTTATCTCTTGTCCAGTTTGTCTCCACCCGCTTGAAAACCGCGCCCATACAGAAGCACGGCTTCAAATTGAATTCGATTACGTCATCACGTTTGTCCACTCACGCTGTCCGTCCGGCGTGTTCTTGGAAATCTTGGCTTTAGAGTATTTCACATATGTGGATCTTCAAGACCCGTCATGACCCAAACACAGACACGAGCGAGTGAAGACCATACACATGTACAAGGTCCGTTAGGGCCCTAGCCTACCTCATGAAAGTAGTTATATACACGATTACGAGGTTCAGAAAACCTAAATAGCAACTAATATAAACATGCCTAAACTACTGGATAAGAACCCTTGATCCACCAATACAATTTAACAATTCCTACAAAGACCAAGACTCCAAATTTTGGTCATTAAATTGTGTTGTGTGGCAGGACAGCTACCATGATCTTGTTTTTTACATTGCCAAATTTGGAAAAAAAATACTTCTTAAATATAATAATGTTTATTTATGGAATAAAATTTGTTTAATAAGACATTCTACAAAACAAAATGATTAAAAAACCTAGGATCTTAAATTCTTATATTTAACGAGACGACATCCTGTGCATTGAAATAAAGTAGGCCCTAGCCTAACTTATATATTAAGGATACGTAGCATGAGCTTGTTTTTTACATTGCCAAATTTGGAAAAAATAATTATTAAATATAATATTGTTTTATTTATGGAATAATTTTTTTTTTAAAAGACAATCTACGAAACAAAATGATTAAAAATTCTTACAAAACCAGGATCTTAAACTCTTATATTTAACAAGAGGAAATACTGTGCATAGAATTAAATTATATATTGTCCACTGTAGTTGTAAAAAAATCGAATAATTTTAATCAAAATTTGTTTAAACTTGTGATGGATTTAATGGGAATTTTACAATTTGTACTCATAAATGTAGTTCATCTACTGACCAGACACATTGATTTAAATGATTGATCTCTGTGACATATATAAGTGATTGCGATTACATGCTAACCACTCTGTGAAATAATATTTCTAAAGTTACATGTTGAAATTTATAGACAAATTTATTTGCACAAATTGTAAATAACAATATATGTTATTGGGAGCGAAAATACACACTTAGCTCCTTTTGTTACGTGATGAGATTTCCTTTTTAAAATTTTCTTGAATCAAGAAATACAACAATAAATACAAGAAGGCCTGACATAATATAAACGAATGTCACTGTAAGAGTTACTTTGAGGATCATAATAACATTATTAATTTAATTAACAATATCATAATACCAAATAAACATTATACTGTAATAATGTCAAACTAACATTTCCTGAATCACCAAAAATCACAGTTAAAGGAATGTTAATTATCCTTCGGAAACTACTCGATAACAAAAATGTTAGGAATCGTGTTTCATCTCAAGTGAGCGATGAAATCACTGAATAAAGATTATCACTTTTAATGCAACCAATCTTCAATGATTTTATAAATAAACACTGCCAGAGAATGGCAGAATAATGAATTATTGATCATGACTAATTCAACCTCACTTAGACAGACACCTTATTTTCGTTTCTTATCCCTTTACCTTAACACACCAAATAAATAAAAAAAAGCAAATTATAAAAACATAGGAGACAAGTTTTCATTTTGTTATCACGTTTCTTTTGTCAAAAATGACCATTCGGGCTGTGATTTGTGATTAGAACCTACTTTTACTCTTTCGTAGATTGTGGAAAATAGTTGTTGTTAAATGCTGTAAGTTTATCTATGTTTTTGTATCTGTTAGGTACATCTCTTTAAGTAAATTTAACATATTGTTGTTATATAAATTCCATATTGCCTTATGAATGCTTTAAAATAAGTTTATTACTAAATTACTTACGTCTTAGCAATCTTGTGTTTGTGAACAGTTGACCACCACGTTAGAAAGATGTGGCTATATTATCTCAACTTTATTTTATATTATTTTCGACTTGTACTGCAGTACCAAACATTTTATGTTTATTTATTTTTGTGAAATGTGTATCAGTGTGTTGTGTAAACGTGTTGTTTCATCTGATGATGGTATATGTTATACCGAAACAGCTGTAATGAAATATTAATAAATAAATACTAAACACAAGATTGCTAAGACGTAAGTAATTTAGTAATAAACTTATTGTTGTTAAGTAAAACATATTATCTTATTTAATAAAACTTGAAATTTGTCTTCTTGTTTTTCCAATTCTGAAAGTTTTACTTAAGGTGAGTTTGGTAATCACAAAAAATTTCGACCTCTATTTAAAAAAACCGATCTTTACGTTTCATGGCCTCAGTAAACAGAAAAAATATTGTCATTGTCTTGTGTACGCAAGACGATAACGACCTCGTTATAGTGTGCTCAATTGAAATTCAAATTAAGAAAAATCTAATTAAAATGATAAAATGGAGGCAATTTGAAATAGTTTTATGTTAATATATCGTAGGTACTCTATTCAAATAACACATTATATTAGATAACAATTTGTAGATTTAAATTTTGTCTTCATGTAATGATACCAACTTCACATCTCTGCGATGACAAACAGTGAAGTTATTGTCAAAAATCACAGTTATTTCGAACTGTGACCTCACAAGAAAATGTGACATTCGCTTAGTTACAAGTTCCGGCAAGACCGAGTCACCGCTTCGAGACCCATTAAAGCCAAGACACTGACAACTACGAGGCCCTTCAGAGTCTAGTTGATGTCAAGAAAGTAGCGATATACACAATTTGAGGTTCAGAAAACCTGTGTAACAACTGTTTTAAATAAACTTATCCTACTGGATAAGACTCCTTGCTATAGTCCTACTAATTCAATTTAACATTTTCAAAAATACCCAAAAAAAAAAACAACTTTTGAGGATTACATATAGAGGTTCTGCTTACATTAGACTACATTGTACGATGGAGCACTTCAACTTGTTTTTAATTACAAATCACTCTGTTTCCAGACTATTTCTGTGTAACAAATTTAAATTTATAATAATCATTCCAAGAATGATAATATGCAAAAGAAGTTAACTTGAAACAAATAGATTTAAATGTTATCTTATAAGGTGTTGCAAATTAAATGAATTATTTCACAAATTTCAAAACAATGCTAAATATTTACCGATGTGTATATCAAGAAATCACACTTCCTTTGTTAGTGCCCTCACAGCAGGTAGATAAAATGCCTTCAATTGTCTGGGATTTTAGGAGTGCTCGACCCACCCTTGTTCTAAGAAGTGCAATAAATAATTTCATTATTTATACTACTTGGTCATGTCATGAAGAATCAAACCCTTGTCATCCCTTCAACAAGGAGAAGTTATTGTTTTCTGTGAAAGTATGGAACCATTTAATTGTTTACAACTACCA
Source organism: Aphrophora alni (assembly GCA_963513935.1). NCBI lineage: Eukaryota > Metazoa > Arthropoda > Insecta > Hemiptera > Aphrophoridae > Aphrophora > Aphrophora alni. The sequence goes on along the minus strand of OY740771.1, from coordinate 69,826,422 downwards.
CGCCTAGACGAGTATTCGCATCGCTTTGTTCCTAAATAGGTACGTGCTTCTTACTTACTCTTGTAAAACATTTTGACAACAATGGTCGATAATACTTCAAAGGTGCCGACTAGTCTCATTGTCAACACTTGTAAAACAAGTCAATTTTCCAGTAACTTATTCTTTTATTTATATCCTTGTCTTCAAAGTTTTTGTGAAGAAAGTTTTGGAGTTGTAATGATTTGGAGTATAGGTTTTAAGAAAAATATTTTGAAATCAAATAGTTATGCTATACTGTACTTGTTTATAGGAATTAGAATTTCCTAATAATAATTCTCTATAATACATATTTAAGTTTAATTACAATTATTTTTACCGTGCCTACAGTACAATACTGTCTGTAACTCTGTAGTTGCTGCAGCCCGAGTGATAGGTTACTGAAACACTAGATATGTCACATTTTCAAATTTCTTATACAACAACTGTACGAGCTACTATGAAATGGTTTACTAAAACAACATAGTAGTCGACTCATAATATGTATAGTCGACTCAGTCAATAATAACTCTAGCAGCCACTATGATCTTGTTCACTACAACATCATGTCCGAATATGTGCCAGTCTCAAAATCCGTCTGTAATAACTCCAGCGGCCACTATAATATCGTTTACAACAGTATCAGGAGGAAATATGTAGGCTACCATTCTCGAACTATGTGTATAATAACTCCAGCAGCCACTAAGATGTTTTTCACTAACTTTATGTGTGTATTGGATAGCTTTTAAACTACGTCTATAATCATTCCAGCAGCCACTATGATATAGGTTATGCAAATCTACATGGGTAAATAAATATGTATCAATCTCAAACTAAGTTTATATAAACTCTAGCTGCCACGATGATGTCCTTTAGTGAAACATCATATTTGAATATGAAACAGTTCTAAACTCCGTTTATAATAACTCCAGCAGCCACTAAGATGTTGTTTACTACAACATCATGTGTGAATATGTATTAATCTCAAACTCCATCTATATAACTCCTTCAGCCACTATGACAACGTTTACTAGGCATCATGGGTGAAATCATCTGGAAATTTTAATTTTTATCTCAGTTGTTCTATACATTACGTGGATTTTGATGTCACGCTAGTGTTGCCTACGTTTTCGGAAATGCGTCGAAAAAGGCATAAACTGGGTTCCTATGTGAAAAATTATTTAGCTGACAACCATCTTCAAAATGAACATATTTTGATTTATTATTGGTATAATAGAATTTCTGATTATGCTTATAATTATGGGTGATAATACAATGTATCTTCACTTATCGCCAACAATCCAGTTATTTCAGCTATTGTATTATTTACAACACCTCTTCACAATACAGTACATTAATACACAAATACGAATTTATACAACACAATTACAAACATAACACACAGTGTTTTGAAGATACCTTTAGTAGATCACATAATTCACCATTATTATAGTGTCACACTGTGCACCGAGTTATCTGTTTCTTGCTGACAGATAAAGATCTTGTCAATTCATAAGTGGGAGCTGCTTCAAATTGTTTTTTATCATTTAAGATAGATCCTAGGCATTCGCTTTATTAACTTGATATTCTGCTTGATCCATGAATTTGCCGTTATTGCAGTTATACAATATCTGTATATTTTTATTTATGTGTAAATACTATGGTCACTGTTATTGATGTGCTCAGCAAATTTGGATTCCTAGGGATGTTTCACTACTTTTACATGTTTACAAAATGTAGGTATCTTATTTTGAAAGACCGTCTAGTTTGTCCCACATAAAATTGTTTGCATGTGCTGCAATTTAACTTGTACCTGCTCTTGTATAAACTTGTCTCTGTATAGTTTTCATATTTAAAATGCTATTTAAATTAGAACAGGTATTATTGTTCTAATTGATGTATTATTGTTATTTGTTCTTTGTTTCATCTACCTGTATATTTTTTCTATTGTTTCTGGGTTACAGCCATTTTGTTTTGCTATATATATATATATATATATATATATATATATATATTATGGTATTCAATTTCTCATTAAACTATTTTTTGTACAATGGTATTGTAATTAGTAAATTGATCATATGGGTATATGCACCCATTTTGTGTGTGTATGGGTAGTGGGAAGATTCGTGTATAGTACAGTCTGTTTGCAAGATTTTTCTGTATATGTTAAATTATACTTGTTGTTAAATTTAATATTGTTATATCAAGAAAGTTGATGGATGCGTTTTGTTCTATTTCATTTGTGAATGAATTATATCTGTATATTATTTATATATGTCTCTAAATCTAGGATCTGTCTTAATAAAATAATCTGTCTAACTTTAAATAATAAAATTATACAGCCAATATACCTATTAGAGAATACTATATTATTTCCGTATTTGTTCTTGTTGTTTATTATGTATTTATTTTCGATGTGGTTAAGGAAAATATCTGCTAAAATATTCAAGAAGAAGGATCCCATATGAATAAATTTCATCGGGATGTAACATTTTAAATACTTGATTTGCTATTTTTGTGACAAAAGTCGATTGCCTTGTTAACTGTCTCTGTGGAGACTGTAATTTATAACAGTTATTTCCAGTAAACAAGTGCTACAACTCCTCCAGCCTTACTTATAGATAAAAATCAGATTGATAGACTATCAATAGGTCCTCCGTATCGTACTATTATTTTAATTTGTTAAAATATGTGACCCTCTTAGCGATTACAACACACTTGTGTCCTCATTCAATTTAGTTTTGTTATAATGCTCATAATTGTAGTTTTGTTTTGTTTGAGGAAAAATTCATTCTATAAAATTAATGAAGTGAAACTGATAGAGAGAAGAGAATTCAGATAAAGAGGTATTTTAACCTAGTACAATCATGCTCGTTGTCGCTACCCGAATTAATTGTCGTTGTTATAGAATACAGAATTCTATTTCAAGTTTCTCCTGGATATCTAAACCTACAGAATTCATGTTTACTTAATATAAATAATTTTCCAAACCATCAAAAGGGGCTTATGTTAATTCCTTAAACACCCTTAGGGGCTCACTAACACTAACACTCAAAGAGTCTTGAAGTATAAATTTCGTTTTATCTAGAGTCTCGCCCGAAAATCGTACATTTTGGAAAAAATTTCACATAATCGAAATTTGTAAGTTATCGTAGAACAAAAAGTTTTTTTGAGGGAAAACTTGTACGGCCAAAAGTTTGGAATATTTTCGTTTTTTAACAATTAAATTCCTTGTTGTATTGGAGAAAAAGTAGAATAGAAGATGTGTAATCACCCCCCCCATAATATATTTGAAATTTTTACATCAAATTAGTTTTGTTTTACTGAAATCGATCTATTCAGGTAAATGTATAACGTCAAAAAATCTTCTCATTTTGAGAATGCTATATATAAAAATATAGAATTCTGTTCAGAAAATGGTAGACAATAAGGCCGTCATATTAGTACATTACTGATTGTCGGGAAACATTTGATCTTTGTTGAAAGTAGAGACTTTATAAGGCAATTTTGAGAAGTTTTTAGCTAATAATAGTTGAAACTATCTCAAATTCTCAAAAAGTATTTATTTTGAATTTATTTACAGATAGCCAAAGATTAAAGTGATCGAAGAAAAATGTAATTTTTTCAAGCTAAAAAGTTGTTAACAAAATTTATGCCTGATTTTTCGATTAATAAAAAATCATTTCTTATAATTATTGGAAAATGCTAGTATATAAGTAGAATTTTTACTCTGAATATTTAAAACCTTTTTACATTGAATTTGTTAGTTTCACTGAAATCTGTGTATTGGGTTAAAAGTTATCACTGTTTAAATAGATAAGTGTACCTTCAAAATACCGCTTATTCTGTGATCGTAAAGATGCTCAGTGTTTCGTGAAGACAGCGCGATAAAATCTGTATCCATCATTGTACGAAAGTGAAAATGTAGTCTACTATTCCGTTCAAAATATGGTCGCATAGTGGTATGTCGAAAAACATTCATATCCACGTTCAAAGGTAAGATTTTATACTGTAGTTCTGAGCCCTTGAAAGTGGTAATTATCTCAATTTCGCACAAAGTATCCATTTTAGAAATTTTAATAGGCAGCCGAATTTTGGTAATTACGAGATTTGAGACTGAGACGAGACTTTATGAATGCATAAAAGCTACTTTTAAGGAATATCGAAACGGCATTACAAAATAACTTGATTAATTAAATTATGAAACTCCTTCTAAACGAAAAAAGATATTGCAAAGACGTTATATTTTTTTCATCTAGGATTTTTAAGGGACAATTTCATATACTCACTTCCATCCTAAACAAATTCTCGTAAATGAAACCTTGCATGTTTTTAACACGAATTTTGATGAAGTACCAACTTTAATTTTTGATTTTTCTTTTAGCTAATTACCTCTCGGTCATCAACTACTAAAAAAAAAAAAAAAAGAAAAAGACAAAAGATAAGAGAGAGAGAGAGAGAGAGAGAGAGAGAGAGAGAGAGAGAGAGAGAGAGAGAGAGAGAGAGAGAGAGAGAGAGAGAGAGAGAGAGAGAGAGAGAGAGAGAGAGAGAGAGAGAGAGAGAGAGAGAGAGAGAGAGAGAGAGAGAGATCTAACTCAAGAAAACATGAAAAAGTGTAGATCCAAGTAGGTCCCTCGGGATTGCCAAGTCCGTATTCAATAAATTGAAACCCTGTGGGTTGGTGATCTTAATGATGATGATGTCTTGATGAAATGGATCAAGTTACTTGTTCTCCTCATTATTTATCAGGTAAAAGAAATCAATTTCTTAGATGTATCATTTGTAAACTTGAATGACATTTATAATGAATAATAACATAGGATATGAGCATTCAGTACAGGTCTATTACCTAACATCTTATTGCGCTCCAAGATAAGAATGTTTACGACAGGAACGTTTAACTCGGGTTGTATATTTATTGTCCTTAAATATCATAATTTTGTTAAATTATTAATAATTAGGTTAATTTTATTATTATTATTATTATTGATTAGCAATGTTATTAACTTTTAGTGAGATGTAAAACTCCATATAGATACTTTATTTGAGAGATGTTCTGACTATTGTAAAGAGTGACAATAATTTCTTAAGCAATTTCCAAAGGGCTGACAGGTGGGTTAAATAGGTAGAGGTCAGCTTCGGAGTTACAATTAAGTACACTCTGGATTTTGAAGGAAGGTTTGCTGATTCCGATTACAATATTTCATTTAGTTTAAAATCAGGTATTTATCAACATCATATTTTGTTTTTTTCTTTTGTAATTATTTTTTTAACAATCAATTGTTGTAGACCATATTCTCTTAACTGCTCCAACTTCTAAAAATATAGCAAGGATCTCAAGCATTTAGAACTGACTATCTTCGATTTTTGTATGTTTTTAACAATCCTGTTGTCTTGCTTAATGTATTTTGATTCCCTCCAATTTCCTTCAATTTTCATAATCAATCCATTGCCAAGTTCTGCCTTATTTTTCAAACATTGAACAACATCTTTGAATTAGCTTTCCAAAAATCTTGTTATTTCCATCAAATGAGTTCTTTGTGCGATGATGTTATTTATAATAATTCTAGATTAGAATTTATAATAATTCTATTAGAACATAACCCTTCAGCCACCTCCAAGGGTTTCCTTCCCCCGCACACCTGAAGTTTATTTGACGGGTACTGGATCGGCTGGATGCTTAGAGGTACGCCAGAGTCTTGTGCGTAAATGTTACTACCTGAATGTTTACAAAAATAATCAAGGACCAACTCAAAAATAAATAACTGTACACAATTGACGTTATCTCTTTAGCGTAGATATTTGTCAGATAAGTATGTTAAACAGGTTTTAACCTCGGGATGAAGTGACCCTTTGCTATTTTCTTATAATACAGCAGGAAGTATTTATTATTATTATTATTGTTTATTATGTTATGTTATTATGAATTTTATTTTATATGTATTACATTTTGTAATGTGAATAGTTGTTTATTTTATTATTAAGCGTTTAAGATTGCCATTCCCCCCTTTTTTTGCTGTTAAAATGATGTATAAAAGAGGGTCAAATAAATTTTCAATTTTCAAATATTCAAATACTCTGCTAAGGAACAAACAGTGTCATTACTTACGGTCAGTTTTCCTTTTCTAACATTTGGTATATGATTTACGGTTACAGTTAATTTGAGCTACCATTTTAATTCATCGTATACAATAAATGAACTAATTTTAAACTATATATTTTTTACTCTCAAAGAATTAAACAATACCGTATTGTAATTTTTCCACCATTAAATTATGAATAGGCGTACCTATAGGTAGATCTTTACTTTTTCCAAATGGTTCTCAAATAGCCACATATCGTGTGGAATAAATGTTGCTTGCATAAGCAGTACTAAATTAATTCTTAAATGGAAATTAAACTGTTTTTATATAAAATTACTGATGCTTATTGGAAAATAAATTTTCGGGGATAAGAAAATTTTATTGGAAAGGTGATTTTATTTGACTTCACGGTTGGGGGAAAGGGGGCTCAATAATACTACAATAATTTTTCTCTATTGTTACATAACAAGTTTATTTAATCGGCGTACGTAAAAAAAAAAAAACTAAAATAATGATACAGTACTGTATTAGCGATAATGTTAACTGAATTCAATGAATACTCTTGGATTTTAATGAGAGATTAATCATCAAACTCTGGTAATTGTGTAATTTGTGAATGGAGACAATAAAATATTTAATGTATTAATTAAGGCTCTATAATTGGCATTATTACGAAAACACGTTAATGAAGAGTTATGTAGAATGATGCAAAAGAATAATGAACTGTGGGAGAAGGGGTTGTAAATAAATTACATTTATTGTTTGTATACTAGTGGAAAATGAAAAACAGGGAAAGAGGAAGGGGGTTGTTGTGTTTTATAAACAATACTGGATGTACTTTATAGGAGGGTAATAATAATAGAATATCTAAAATCAATGAACGACACGTAACTGTCATAATGGGTTTTGTCGACTGTCCTATATAGAGTTAGTCGCCTAATCCAAAAGTCAGTGAGGGTATAAAATATTTAGTAATGATGACAACATGCAGGTGGCGCTTTGTGAGCTGGTGTTTAGTCTGTCATTGTTCTTCACCCATTACGTGATGAGCGGGAGAGAATAGGGATTGCCAACATTACGAAAATTACTTTGGAAAACACCACCGTCTCACCCCCTACCATAGGGGAGATTGTTCCTACTCTTCTCTGAATTAAAATACAGTGAGAATATAACGAAAAGAGGGGGGGGGGGAGAAATAGAAGGGAGTTATCCGCAAAATGTTTTCGAATATATTAAAAGAAGAGGAAGTCGCTATTCTATTGTGTTGTCCCTTTTCTGCTAAGCAACGAATACAATCGGTTGGCTTTTCTTCGCGCTTTTCCTCAATGTATGGGAACAATTCGTAGTTTTCTACCACTGTGTTCGCTTCGCTCTTATTTTTATTCAACTGTCGCATCCCAAAGGAATCTAAACACACCTTCCTTCGCGTTTATCACTTCGACAACAAAATATATTCCTTGTAATCTTTCTACTTTAACTTTACATACACTCCACCAAACACTTTTAATGTTTATTTACCGAATCACTCAATTACTGTCGCAGTATGATGTGATAATAAAGGTGTTATACAATAGGTGTCCATGCATTTTAAGTGTAGACCATACATGTGCTAATAATAAAGATGTTATACAATAGGTGTCCATACATTTTAAGTGTAGACCATACATATGCTAATAATAAAGGTGTTATACAATAGGTGTCCATACATTTTAAGTGTAGACCATACTTGTGCTAATATTAATTTTTCCATCTAAAAATATTATTAAATAAGTGGTATAAAATTATTACACAAACTTTCTGAGTCGGCCATTAAAACTCAAAACCAATTAAAAACTAATCAAAATTAATAGTTACTAAAAATGTCTGTTAGGTTACTAAAAAAATCAATCAAAAAGGGAAAATTAACCATTGAAGCTGTCTTCTAAGACATATTTTTACGAGGCCTGTAGACTATAAACAAGGGAATAAATTTGAGTCGCTTGTGGTATAAAATATACCTTCATATTTATATATAGCGTAAATCATATTTGATTAAAACTTCTAAAGATTGAGATCAAATTTTTATTTTTTTCCCAAATGTTTCTGATCGCAATATTTTTTGACTTGTTATTTAGCGCACGGGTTTACATCAGTTAATACGTTACTATTACGTTTATGTTAATTATTAATCCGTACTTTCATCTAAAATTTGAAAGAAATCAGTACAGTATTTTATTACAGCATTGTGGGAGATTTTCTTGGTTTTTTATCCATAACTCACGAACCAGCTTTTTTGTAGAGATGGGGACCAATACGTATTGATTATTTGGATTTGTAGACCATTTAATTTTTTTTTTATCAAAATCTTAAAGTGTATCTTAAGATAAAATTAGATTTATTTTTATTAGTTTTAAATAATATTGAGGTATTAAAGAAAATGGAAAACAGTCTCGAGATATGGTCACTCACAAAATGTGATTGAAATATGTCTGCGTGTTTGGGCAGACGAAAGACGTCATACATGAAACAGATAAACGAAAGAAGTCAAACTGACAGATGAAAAAGGACAAACAGACATACGCTAAACGCCAAACAGTCATACGGCAAACCAAACAGGCAGACGCTAAACGCCAAACGCTAGTCAGACAAAAGACGCCAAACATCAAACTGATAGACGACAGAACCCAAACTGTCAGATGAAAGACAACAAACAAACATACGACAAACACAAAACAGACATACGGCAAATGCTAATCAGACAGACGCCAAACGCAAAACAGACAGGCGAAAGACGTCAAACGCCAAACAGATAGACGACAAACGCCAAAAAGACAGACATCATTCCAAAAATACTTTATTGGACGCAGGTAACCTCAAAACGAATATATCCACAAATTTTTGACCAACCACATAACTTTCTTAAAAGACAATTTATGGAATTATGTATTTCGATATGTTAATCAATTATTGTGTTACAAGAAACCTTTCAACAACTTCATTTCCAACATGCCAAACTTAATGTACCCCACCTATCTTATTTTTATAGCCGCTATCGTGTTTCCGTAAATTTTTTTGCGGTTACCAAACCTACCCTATAATTCTGGGTATACACAGAATTATATAATTATATTCTAATATACTGTGTCAGTAAAAAATCGATGAACAAAATATGTGACCAATAGGCCCATTTAGTCCTTTTATAATTTTCATATTTAATAAATTAATCGTAAGATATTAAACAGTTTGGAATTCGTCTTCTACAATTAATTGCTGTCACAATTATTTGTTAAATGAAACACAAAGACAATATATATAATTTAATATTCTCCTGTTTATTGAGTCTTACCGATTACGTGGGGTTGGCTCGACGTGGGGTTAGCTCGACACTAGTAGGCCTATACCGTGGGGTTGGCTCGACGTGGGGTTAGCTCGACACTAGTAGGCCTATACCGTGGGGTTGGCTCGACGTGGGGTTAGCTCGACACTAGTAGGCCTATACCGTGGGGTTCGCTCGACACTTTGGGGAACAGGGTCATCTGTTCAAACTCCTGCTTAATGAGCAACCCTTTTTGGAATTGGAGGTGTTTGTTTGTTCGGTCAGCCGAAGAGCGACACTTATTTTTTTATTTTATTTTTTTTTTAAGTGACGAGGTTCGTCGTCTGTCAGAATAGTATGACTTGTTATTCGCGGGTAGTATTCTCGGGTCTTGGCTAGTCCTTGGCTAACCTAACCTAACCTAACCTAAAAAAGACGATCGTTTAAACCGAAAAACTGTCTACAATAACGGTTTTGGACTACAACAAGGGTATATTTCAAGATATTTTACAAAAACTACTTCTCATGCATTCTTGTGGGAGTAAATGTAACGTGTAAATTTCATTCCAACATAATCTGGCGATTTGATTTAAGGTTTTTATCACCACCAAAAATACACTTTTTTCCTATTTCAAAAGCTGATAATTTCATCCAGTACAAATTAAATTACAGTGATATTTATTTTCTATTTGATCTTTATTGATTTTAATTATACCCGCCCGACTGTTACCTGATCCGTTCACATTTCCAGGAAGTGATTGCTATTGACTGGGGTGGCCAAGGCCAATATGTCGAGCCAACCCACGACACCGTCTTACCGACCATGGTTTCGATAGTGACGGCTTTTACGTGGCAGCTTAAACACAGAATGAAACTTTTTGTTTTTCTGTAGCTGCCTCGTAAATGTCGTAACTGGCGAAACCATGGTCGGTAAGACTCAATAAACTGGAGAATTTTGTGTTTGGGTTTCATTTAACACGGAGTTCTATTAAATAACTTCGCTCGTTAGCCGAAATCGTAAATATTTGTTATTTTAAATTCATAGTCTACTCAAAGGTTGTTGAAGAGAAATAATCCATTGTTGTTATTTCAAAACACCTAAAGGACAATGTTTCCATTCCTCATAAATTAGTAATACCATTATTGGTAGAATTAATTATCGAGCAAACAATACCTACAAACTGTTTAACAATAAGAGAGTTTCATTATATAAATATAATAGCTTTATTAATTAAAGGATGGCGATTTACTAGTTATAATTAAAAGTATTATTTACAGTGTGAGTTGAATCAACAATAGGATACAGTAAACCACCCTTCCACCCTCGAGAACAGGGATTTAGAAACGGTTGTTTGATTTTGTTATGGCCTCTTTTACGCAACTTAACAATACACAAGCAAGTCTTTTGAAAAACATATTGAATGTTATAAACGCATCTGCATTTGAAAGCCAAGCGTTTCTGCTGTCAAGAGCGAGAGCGGGTGGGTTCCCCTTTGCCTCGGCTGCGGTACAAACACCCAACACTATGTATGCATTCACCAAATGTGCAAATTGATTTGTAGGATTGACATCTTTCCTTTGGAGCTATTAATTTGATTAGAAGGAAAAAAATTGTTGAGTACTTGGAAGATTTACTTCCTCTAACAATTGATATATTATGAAAATGAAATAATATATTAATTAGAATTGTTATTCATTACTATTGATGAACCATTACGGTACTTACCCAACCCTATCATGTAAGAAGATCCTCTAAATGTAATGTCCAAAAATTGGTTACTTGGCAAAAATATTTAAATTGTATTTGTAGATCTAAAGGTCTAATCTAGTAGAATGTTTGCCTAAAATAGTTGTTTCACAAGTTTTCTGAACTTATTAATTTCGTATATCACTAAATTTTGTAGCCTACGTCGGCTTGGCCAAAATGGGTCTTCGATGTGTACAGTGTGTTGTAGACAATTTACCAAAAACATTAATTGACAATAATTGGGTTATCCTTTAAGGTACTAAAAAAATTACAAATCTCATTTTGTTTTTTATTAAGAAAGGAAAATTTTGGTATCTCGTATATTTTTGTAAAATTATTACTTTTTTATATATTGGACATTAAAAATTTTAAAAGGCCACCGTATTTAAAACATACAAAACAAAGTCCTGGTTTTTGGTACATTGATAAAAGATCACACACATAATTAAATATTTTGTTTTAAGATAATTTTGGGTATTAATCGTCAAAAAGTTATGTTTTCAGTTTTTGACAGTATCTCTGTTATACTCCGAGATACAGTAAAAATAAAAAATAAAACAGATTTTGTTTGTCATTCTTAGAGGAAACTCTTTTGTGTCTTGTAAATTTTGTATAATTGTTACCAGGGGACTTAAATTAAACAAAAGGCGGAACCAAATGGTAACAATGTTTGAAAATAAAAAAAAAGACAAAGACAAATTTAATAATTAACAAGGCTCAAATTTATTAAACAAGAAAGAAATTTCGACGGTTCAGATTTTATCATTTACAAAGCTGAAAAACATCCTAAGATAGATTACTATAAGCACAGCTTAATAATTAACAAGATTATAATTAATCTAAAAAAAAAGTTATACGCCCTTAATATAAAATATAATAAATAAAAAAAAATTGATGAATAGATTCTGAAATTTATCACCCCTTTTAGTTTATATAAACAGTTACAAAATTTAACAATAAAAAAAAGATTCTATAAGTGAGATTGATATTTTAAATTCAAAAAAAAAATTATATTAATTCTAGCAAGTTCATTATTAGATTAATTATTACATATTATGATTTTGTTTGTTAAATTTCTTAAATTCTAAATTGGCCAATATATATATATTTATATTAAAAGTAAATTGTTTATGACATTAGAAGATTAAAAAAAAGAAAAGATGAAATTTAGAATATTGAAATTTTTTAAATTGACGTCAATTTCATGAATTTAGAAAATAACCTCTTGGAGGTTGTTAGGACCGAAAAGTTTGCATGCAAGCACCACCCAAGTATTTTTCTTTTAAATTATAAATAGCTATACAAGATTACATTTAAATAACAGTTTTAAGAACACATTTTGCTAAACCAGATTAGGTACATGTACAATACATATATATTTAAACAAAGTTCTGTAAAGTCAATTTTCAAAAGGTCACTTTTGTGCACTTGGAAGTTTTTTGATTTATTATATAAAACATGTTTTAAAAGCAGGCAGAAACATGCTATGCACTTTTTGCTGGAGTATGCAAAATGAAACAAGATTGGTGAGTTTCTCCGACCAGCGTTTTAGCTGGAGTCCTGTCGAAAGTTCACGTGAACATGTGCCGTGAAATGAAAAACTACACAACTATTTTATTAGAAAACCAAAAAGAACACATCACTGAATTGTAAAACTAAGATATTACATTTTCTCTATGAAACTGAAGTATTATTTGTCATGATGTAACTTTAATTTAGATTTTAACGGAGCGATGAAAGTTTTTGTACATGTTGAGAATCCTGAGACAGAGTGACTACGTGTTTTAATCAGGTAGGCTAACTAGCCGTTGTACTTTGTACTTACATGCATCACGCGATACTTTCTAGGAAAGGCTGCTACGCGGCAGCACCTGTCAAGGGACGGAAGGTACTGCGGTAGGAAATGAGTTGATAAATTGTCTGCAGATTTTATTTATGAATTTAGAATGCTACAGCTCTCCCCCCCCGAAAGACGGAGTTAGGGTGGAATCAGAAAAGAGGCCAGAAGGGCCTCCCGCAAAATTTTGAAGATAGGGGCCTGAAGGGCCTCCTACAAGAAGATTGAAGAGAGGGGCCAGAAGGGCCTCCCACAAAAGTTTGAAGATAGGGGCCTGAAGGGCCTCCTACAAAATTTTGAAACGGGGCACCTGATAGAAACAACGCTTCATAATGCTTTTATTCACCACTCTAGGGTGTAGCCTCCTTCGGCATTTACTTATTAAATTTTGAAATTTCTACAACGTCTCAGCTCTTCCCACCTATAATTGGGATAAGCCCAGGAGAGAAAGAGCTGAAGGATGACGCAAAGTGTCGACATTGCTGTGCATGAACTGACTTTGTACACTAAGGTACGTGGGGAAAGGGGTGGAGTGGCACCTCGGGATACCAAGTGGAGGTGACCACTCCGGGGACCAGGGGAGGGGAAAGTGCATAGCACTAGGCATTGCAGGAAAGGTCGGACTCAGACGGGGGGGAGTATCCTCTGAGCCGACCTTAACAATATATATATTAAAAATAAATAAAAATAAAACCAAAAACTCCTGATGCCAATAAGGTCAGATCATGCTCAGCGTCGTTATTTTTTAAATTCCTCTTCTCCCATACGAAGAGAAATTTAAACTATTCACGGCTCTTAACAATTTCCGTGAGAAAAAAGAATTTTGAAAGGTCTAAACAAATAATCCATTTTAAAATAAACAAAGAAGCAGTATGAAACGTTGGTGAGTCAAAATGGTTTTACTGCGCAAGGCAGGGCATGTGATGTTTGACTTAAGGTCTTATATATGTAACTGTAATCATGTGCCCCCACAAAAAAAAAATTTAATTTGATCAAAAAAATTATGTAAAAAAAAATTTCATCAAAATTGTTGTGTTCTAAAAAAAAAAATGTACCAAAGAAAGATGTGTAAAAAAAAAGGTGTAGCTAAATAAATATGTATATAAAAGGTGACCCATGAGTGAAGAAAACCCAACTCCGGTTTTCTCAACCCTAACAAAAAAATTAAATAAGGAACAAACATGTTGACCTGCTAATAAATAAACAACCAAATAATTTTTAGAAAAGACAAACAGGCCAACCATGTCGTCCTATATACAAAAACTGGGCCCCTATAATTTAGAAAAGAAAAAAAAAATTTAGCACACAATGATATATTTTTTTTAAAGAGTGTTCAACATTTCAATTATCAAACAAGTAGCACCATCTGCATCAACCAGTCCACCGCCATTTCGCGCATTACTCATGATGATAAAAAAAAATAAATAAAATAATTTTCTTTCAAGATGACAAAAAAAATTGAAAGCGAGCTCAGTGTTCTTTAGTGAGTCTACTAATCTCAGCAAATAGACTGCCATTTTAGCTATTGCTGATGAAAGTTAAGAAAGTGGTTTAAAAAAAAAATTTTCTCTTAAGTTGACACAAAAAAAAATTGAAGTGAAAGTACCAAAAGATGACTCGTGAATTATGTATGTTGTGTAATTGTTGTGTATATGTGTGTGTGTAAGTATGAATTAATACAGACAAGCATAAGAAAACTCGAGAAAATTTTAGAGGAAATTTTGAATATTTTTTTGTTTTTTTTTTGTGTTTCTATCTATTTTTGGGTTTTATTATTTATTTAATTTTTTTTTTTAATTCCCGAATGAGCCCTGCCTGTCTGAATCAAGTTCAATGAATGACTAGAGTGTGCAATGTATGTACATATATATAAAAAATTTTTTATTTAAACAGAGAAAAATAAAGAAAAACAAATTTTATCAAAATTGGTTTGGAAGTTTTTGTGTAAAGTGTTTATATTAAAAATAAATAAAAAAGAGACTAATAAATTTATATAGATTTAAATATAAAAAAAAAAATTTCATCAGCAATAGTTGTACAGTATTCGAAAAAAAAGCTGCAAAACATAAAAATTGAGCCTTGTTTAACAGTAAGAAAATTTTAAAGAATTAAAAATTTATATGGTTCCAATACAAAATTTTGAAAATATACACGGTTCCAGAATTTAAAATTAACCCCTCTATAATTTAGAGTTAACCACGCTCTGCTACCAGAAACATGTTACCAGGCGACTTAAATCAAACAAAAGGCGGAACGAAATGGTAACAATGTTTGAAAATTTAAAAAAAAGACAAAGACAAATTTAGTAATTAACAAGGCTCAAATTTATTAAACAAAAAAAGAAATTTCGACGGTTCAGATTTTACCATTTACAAAGCTGAAAAACATCCTAAGATAGATTATTGTAAGCAAAAGCTTGATAATTAAAAAGATTACAATTAATCTTAAAAAAAAGTTATACGCCCTTAATGTAAAATTACAATATATATAAAAAAATATTGATGAAAAGATTCTGATATTTATCCCCCCTTTTAGTTTATTAAATAATAGTTTTTAAAACAGTTACAAAATTTAACAATAAAAAAAAGATTCTATAAATGAGATTGATATTTTAAATCCAAAAAAAATTATATTAATTCTAACAAGTTTGTTATTAGATTAATTATTACATATCATAATTTTGTTTGTTAAATTTCTTAAATTCTAAATTGGCCAATATATATATATATATATTTATAATAAAAGTAAATTGTTTATGACATTAGAAGATTAAAAAAAAGAAAAGATGAAATTTAGAATATTGAAATTTTTTAAATTGACGTCAATTTTATGAATTTAGAAAATAACCTCTTGGAGGTTGTTAGGACCGAAAAGTTTGCATGCAAGCACCACCCAAGTATTTTTCTTTTAAATTATAAATAGCTATACAAGATTACATTTAAATAACAGTTTTAAGAACACATTTTGCTAAACCAGATTAGGTACATGTACAATACATATATATTTAAACAAAGTTCTGTAAAGTCAATTTTCAAAAGGTCACTTTTGTGCACTTGGAAGTTTTTTGATTTATTATATAAAACATGTTTTAAAAGCAGGCAGAAACATGCTATGCACTTTTTGCTGGAGTATGCAAAATGAAACAAGATTGGTGAGTTTCTCCGACCAGCGTTTTAGCTGGAGTCCTGTCGAAAGTTCACGTGAACATGTGCCGTGAAATGAAATACTACACAACTATTTTATTAGAAAACCAAAAAGAACACATCACTGAATTGTAAAACTAAGATATTACATTTTCTCTATGAAACTGAAGTATTATTTGTCATGATGTAACTTTAATTTAGATTTTAACGGAGCGATGAAAGTTTTTGTACATGTTGAGAATCCTGAGACAGAGTGACTACGTGTTTTAATCAGGTAGGCTAACTAGCCGTTGTACTTTGTACTTACATGCATCACGCGATACTTTCTAGGAAAGGCTGCTACGCGGCAGCACCTGTCAAGGGACGGAAGGTACTGCGGTAGGAAATGAGTTGATAAATTGTCTGCAGATTTTATTTATGAATTTAGAATGCTACATAATGTTAACGGTTTTCAACGTTAACAATTCTAAACCATCGTCATTTAAAAAACAATAGGCCTATCAAAATAAAGGACGTGATTTTGGTACATTGATAAAATACAAAATATGTACAGTAAGTTATACCAAATTCGAACTCTACGTCTAACTTATTCTAAAAATAAGATTTATTTTTTAACACAAAATAGCAAATTGAAAACCAAGCAATTTAGGACATATGTTCGTAGGAAGTTTTTTCCTTATTTTGGCCCAAGGAACTATATCATGAAGTTTTGGAATATAGTTTATAAGCACCCTTGATATTCGTTCGTACCAGTGTCTCGGTCCTAGCGCGGACTTGTAGAAACCTCCTCCACTCGCTACGCTCGTGTCAGGGACTCGGCAGTGCCCAGGTCTAGTAACTTCACGACTTGGGAGGTCAGAGTTCAGAAATAAATTAGCTTTTGGTCGTCGTAGAGAGGTGGTGTTGGTACCATTAGACTACATACAGAATTGAAATCCGCAAATTATTATCTATTAATGTGTTGTTTGACATTTGACGGACGGTAGTCTATGTCGTTAGGCTAATTTCTTTTTCCGTTTCCTAAGTCCTAGAAACGTAAGATCTGTCAAAATAGATCCATATTTTGTATGACTACCAAACTTTGTAGTTATAACTTTATATACCGGCTAGGTAAAAAGATAACAAAGAAAAATGTAACTAAAAATACCTCGCAAAACCTAAAAATACAAGCTTTGAATTTTCTGGTGGTTTTAAAACCAATAATCACTATTACATATAGCCTAGAATTCCCAAATATAAGGTGTAATAGTATTGTACAAATCTTCTCATGTAACCATTTACAATCGAAATGTTTGTTGCCAAAAAGTCAGTTCGTTAGTTTTAAAGTGAAAATCAATTATGGGTGCCATCTTAGGATATTTTAAATAATATTTCTAAATTTAATAATATTCATTTGTATCTTAAACTTGACTTACGACTAAATATTTTAGCCTATATGATAAAATCAAAGTTCTTTGTAGTTTTTTTAAAAATATATAAATTATTCTTTAATGATATTTTTAATTACATTTAGGGTTGAGTTCTTTTCGTAGATTATAGATTTAGTTTGACTTTCTAACATTCTCCTTGACTAATAGGCTTTGTTGGTGTTTTTCTCTTTTATGCTTAAGTTTTACACTTAGGCCTAATAACGAAAGTTTATTTATACTGTCGTATATTAACAACATGACTATTGTAGTCAAACAGGATTGTATTATGAATAATATGTATTATCTATTCAATTCTCTTTTTTTAGTAGTTATAGTGGTATGTTAGTTGTTATATACCTACACAAATGATGGCAAATGTCCGATTTAACCATATTAGATAAAAAATTAATTCACCTCCAATCAGCTAAAGTATTTTAGAAATAAGACCTTCCGTTAATAAAATACATTTAAAAGTAACAACTACTATTGAACTTCACTACATTGACGCTAAAAATAGTTTAGAATTATAAAATTTACAATTTGCATTAATTACATTGAAAGTTGTGGACGTAATAATAAATGTTATTATGAAACTTAGTTTTCCCAAGTTTTTGAAGCCGAATATTATGTACTTCATGTATTATTAATACTTTTGTATTATTTTAATACTAGTTTTGTAATCTAATTAGGCATAAGTTATAATAATTTTAATATATCAACTAAGTAAATTTCAATTTAAAACAATTGTAAGCCTATTATTATTTTATTTTAACGAAATGAAACTCAATTACTATTCTAGCTAGACAATCTTTGGTCTTTAATATAGTGTCTAACAATTAATAAAATGTAAAATTATAGTTTTACCACACTACTAATTAATTCATAAATCACAGATCCTTGTCTTGTTTATTCTCGGTGGAATAAAATACTTCTATAGGCTACCCAAAACGAACATGTTTTTTCATTTCAATAATTTCACAAACAAAAGGACTATACACAAACTGTACTATCACAGATTGTCTTTATATTTTAATGATGTTAGAGTATAATTTATATTTGAGAATTAAATTTCGATAAATCGCTAATAGGCCCTAAGTATTTTCCTCCTTGATGTTTAAAAGCAAAAACCTCAAAGAACAAAATACTTTTCATTCTTAGTTTAAGGATAGTCTCGGTAAGCACCCATGTTTGTTATCATTCATAAAACTATTTAGTTTTGCAGACCGAAACGACACTGAAATAAAGCTACTTTACTGTAAGTAACCCCCTTTTGTTGATCAACAATAGAACCTTTAATTGAATTACTGGTAGATACATGAAACTAGTGACACTCCATATTGTTATGGTGATATTTAGGGCTCAACACAAAACATATGCTTCAGGATTAAATGATAACTATCAAATTTGATTTATCAACTAAAGAAGGGTCTGACCTAGTGGGAACTCGGAGGGGAGGGGGACTGGACGCAATGAGGCGGAACCAAGCTGAAAACAAAGATGGAAGAAACTGGATCTAGATAAGAATCAAAACATTGTTACAGTTAGGAGGAGTAAACTGCTTTGCTATTGGTCCATTACAGCATCCAACGTCTTGGAAACTCCGATCAAATAAAACAACGGATGAGTTTATTTAGAGAGTTGAAAGAGGGATCAGAAAAGATGGTCCTGATCAATTGTACATTTTATAAACAAATTAAGGATAAAGTATGATGATTTTAGTTACAGAATAGTATCCATAGTAACTACTCAGGCGCTGTCCAATTATAAAGCTTTTTGAAAGCCTCAACAATATTTTTGAAGAACACAATGATAAATTTGATGTTAGATTTCTATCTGTGCTAATTGCTTTTCTCATGAATATTCTAATTTGATATTCCTTGGGGCACATTTTTTAATTTTGGAAAGTTTCTATTCTATAGAATGAATAGGCTATATATATATTTATTTATTTTCTATAGTAAGAATATATTTTGATAACATATTAATTTATAATAAGTTATCCGATTGATTTATAAAATTCTAAATGAAATAGGCTATGTATATTTGCATATTCTTTATTTTTAAAAGTGACAAACTAATTGTAGTTGTTGATAAATCGGCATTTTTCGAGATATTATATAAAAAGAACCTATATTTTACAGGTTTTTTTTAAAAACTTTGTATTGGGTCGCATTGTATTTTTGAGTTGTAGACTTTTAAAATAGCTCACGAATAGTTTAACATTTAGACAAATTGGTCGTTATACACTCAAATGAACATATATGTTTGACATTTTATTAGGAATTTATTTAAAATCGTATAAATCGAGGTAAAATAGCTGGTAGGCATATATTAGCTTTAAAATTTAGTTGAAATTATAAAAAAATTAAACATTTTCTCCTTATATTTAAAAAATGAACAAATTTATAAACATAATGAAAAACTTTTTAAAAAATCTGAAGATAAAGTTATGCATTAGAAAATGGTGGTAAATGAAATATTTTATAACTTTTATTTAGATCAAAAATTATCTGGGATAAAAAGTAAAGTTATTTACTTAGGCCTACGTCAATTCAAATACAACAGGTAATCCTTATGACTGTAGCTGAATCTACACATTTTTCACGCAGTCTTGGGTGAGATCCCTCTCTTTCCTAAAGTATTTGATGGCGGGGAGGGGTCTTTTTCCATTATTATTTTTTTTTAAATTAAAGAGTGACGTTGAGCGAAAGGTTTTTCGCTTTTAAAAAACAAAGGAAAAGACAAACTTAACGGAAAGCGTATTGTATATTGACAGCTTAATTTTATATTGAGCTCAAAATGCGTAGTCTACTCTTGTCTAACTGGGCAATAGAACTTTCTTTTAAATAGGTCCTACCATTAAATCCAAGGCTTCAGAATCTGTTCACGTTATTTTAACTCATTGTTTCTCAGCAGAGTAAATGACGTGTTGGAGCCGATTGTTATCGAACTTCTTTAACAAATCCCAGATAACATCTTGTTCTGAATTCGATAGATCGTAAAAAGTTAAGTACAATTAACTAAAAACAATAGAGAATATTAAAGGGGGACGCACAGACCCCTGACCGTGGGATCGCCCAACAATGGTCTATGAACAAAGTCCCCACTGCTGTGAACGAAGCAGTCAATCAGCGGGAAAGACTCTTGAATTGTAAGAAGTACTTTAGTCGAATCAAGTGCCACTCGATGTAAAGTACTTAGGTCAAAGGCATGAACAGATTGATTGGCCGGACAAAAGGTATTTTACAAGAAAAGGTATTGTACCGCGAGAAAAGATCTTTAATCAAACGTTGTAACCTGAGTAATTTCGTTTGAAGGATAAATATAAGTGGTTTAATATCGGTGTTCAGATTTAATGTGGTTAAAATATTGTGAAACATCTGCGTGGAAAACAGATCTAACGTTATAATAGTAAGTAGGCCCTAATACCCTTGTAAAGACAGTTTTCAAACAAGAATAGTTTAAATTTTATTTAGGATCTTGCCCTTGAATTTTTCAAAATAAATTAAACATATATAAAAAAATCAATAGCCTTATGTAATTTTGAGATATCCATCGTCACATGGTTCATGTCTTACATTTTTGACCGATAACCACTGACTTGGATACTCAAGTTTTTGGGTAGGCTATAGGCCTATGCTGACAAATAAATTTCTGTTTGTTCATGTTATTTTATGTGTTGCCGACAAAGATTATAGAATGTTTGTACATTTTAAATGTAGAATAACACTTTTTTCATTGATTGGTTTACAGGAGTGCGAATGAAAAGACTTTGATTTCTGTCGAATATAAAACGTTTTGCGTAAATTATTATTTGGCACACAAATTTATGAAAAGTGTTAACAAAGATTTTGAAATACACCATTCGCACATCAAAAACAAGCATTTTATGTTCCCACTTTTTAAATTTGCAATTTAGTCGGTGTTAACGAATCCTCTTAAAACTTAATAATTTTTTGTTTCAGATTTTCCTGTTTTTTTTTTTTAAATTTTTGCTTCCAATTCACCAAAACAGTAAGGTTGAATTTTTGCTTAGAAAAAAATTTCACAAGAATATGATAAAAGCGAACCTTTCTAATAGATACTTTGTAAAAAATTCAAGACAGAAGTGTAATTCAAGAGTTACTATTAATGCTGCTGCATTTACTAGTAAACAAAGCAAAAATCGTGAAAGTTAGTGCCAAATATATTTGTTCAGGGTTACATTGTTTTATCAATGTAAACAAAGAAGTATTAAACTTTTCTTTTTTAAAAATTAGTTTATATTTGAGTTATGCGGAATTTGCATAGTTTTGTATTATGTTCTCACTTTTGAAAACTTGCAGACAATATTCAACGATCTAAAAAAATATTTGATAGTTTTTCATTTTAGACTTAAACTGAAAAAGTCATTTTTATTTATTATTTTTACAAAAATATTTTACAGCTTTAAATTATAAAATCAATAATAATTAGCAAATAAGTTTTATATGATAAAAAAATAAGAGTGATTACTAAAAACCAAAATTTTTAAAATCATAATCTCAAAATGAAGGAAAAATCGATAATAATAGATTAAAAATTATAAGACTTCAATGTATATAATTAATATAAGGTTACAAAATTTCAAATTCACTATAATTGTTACTTTTAATTTGTTTATTGTATTTTTGTTTAAATAAATTAAAAATCTAAAATGACCTTTTTCTTAGAAATAGAAAACAAAAACACATCAATTGTTTATTATTTATCATTTTTCTTAACGTCTAGATTTGAAAACAGAAACATAGGTACCATCCTAGAATTATTCTGTACCAACGCCACATCTACCATGTGAATATCAAGTTGTTGAACACCATCATGGCACTTACCCAGACCCGTAATAAAATAAAATACACATAGATTATTTAAATGTAATGCCCACAAGTTGGTTTCTTGGGCTTATAGGAAATGCTAAATCCCATTAGTATATCAAGAGGTCTTAAGCAATACATTGTAAGTTTGTTTAAAACAATTGCCTTGTAATTATGTAGGCGTATATCATTAATTTTATGACGTGGGCTAGATGAGTATATATATTTAAAAGTTTCCACTTGCTTCAGTGTTTCGTCTCTGGTGGGCCGCGAAACTGTGTATATGAGAAGGAGTTCCCACTCGCTTCAGTGTTTCGTTTCTGGTGGGCCGCGAAGCTGTGCATATGAGAAGGAGTTTCCACTCGCTTCAGTGTTTCGTTTCTGGTGGGCCGCGAAGCTGTACATATGAGAAGAAGTTCCCACTCGCTTCAGTGTTTCGTTTCTGGTGGGCCGCCAAGCTGTGCATATGAGAAGGAGTTCCCACTCGCTTCAGTGTTTCGTCTCTGGTGGGCCGCCAAGCTGTGCATATGAGAAGGAGTTCCCACTCGCTTCAGTGTTTCGTCTCTGGTGGGCCGCCAAGCTGTGCATATGAGAAGGAGTTCCCACTCGCTTCAGTGTTTCGTCTCTGGTGGGCCGCAAAGCTGTGTATATGAGAAGGAGTTCCCACTTGCTTCAGTGTTTCGTCTCTGGTGGGCCGCCAAGCTGTGCATATGAGAAGGAGTTCCCACTCGCTTCAGTGTTTCGTCTCTGGTGGGCCGCGAAGCTGTGCATATGAGAAGGAGTTTCCACTCGCTTCAGTGTTTCGTTTCTGGTGGGCCGCGAAGCTGTACATATGAGAAGAAGTTCCCACTCGCTTCAGTGTTTCGTTTCTGGTGGGTCGCAAAGCTGTGTACATGAGAAGGAGTTTCCACTCGTTTCAGTGTTTCGTTTCTGGTGGGTCGCAAAGCTGTGCATATGAGAAGGAGTTTCCACTCGCTTCAGTGTTTCGTTTCTGGTGGGTCGCAAAGCTGTGCATATGAGAAGGAGTTTCCACTCGCTTCAGTGTTTCGTTTCTGGTGGATTGCAAAGCTGTGTACATGAGAAGGATTTCCCACTCGCTTCAGTGTTTCGTTTCTGGTGGGTCGCAAAGCTGTGCATATGAGAAGGAGTTTCCACTCGCTTCAGTGTTTCGTTTCTGGTGGATTGCAAAGCTGTGTACATGAGAAGGAGTTTCCACTCGTTTCAGTGTTTCGTTTCTGGTGGGTCGCAAAGCTGTGCATATGAGAAGGAGTTTCCACTCGCTTCAGTGTTTCGTTTCTGGTGGGTCGCAAAGCTGTGCATATGAGAAGGAGTTTCCACTCGCTTCAGTGTTTCGTTTCTGGTGGGTCGCAAAGCTGTGCATATGAGAAGGAGTTTCCACTCGCTTCAGTGTTTCGTTTCTGGTGGGTCGCAAAGCTGTGTACATGAGAAGGAGTTTCCACTCGTTTCAGTGTTTCGTTTCTGGTGGGTCGCAAAGCTGTGCATATGAGAAGGAGTTTCCACTCGCTTCAGTGTTTCGTTTCTGGTGGGTCGCAAAGCTGTGTACATGAGAAGGAGTTTCCACTCGCTTCAGTGTTTCGTTTCTGTTGGGTCGCAAAGCTGTGTACATGAGAAGGAGTTTCCACTCGTTTCAGTGTTTCGTTTCTGGTGGGTCGCAAAGCTGTGTACATGAGAAGGAGTTTCCACTCGCTTCAGTGTTTCGTTTCTGGTGGGTCGCAAAGCTGTGCATATGAGAAGGAGTTTCCACTCGCTTCAGTGTTTCGTTTCTGGTGGGTCGCAAAGCTGTGCATATGAGAAGGAGTTTCCACTCGCTTCAGTGTTTCGTTTCTGGTGGGTCGCAAAGCTGTGCATATGAGAAGGAGTTTCCACTCGCTTCAGTGTTTCATTTCTGGTGGGTCGCAAAGCTGTGCATATGAGAAGGAGTTTCCACTCGCTTCAGTGTTTCGTTTCTGGTGGGTCGCAAAGCTGTGCATATGAGAAGGAGTTTCCACTCGCTTCAGTGTTTCGTTTCTGGTGGATTGCAAAGCTGTGTACATGAGAAGGAGTTTCCACTCGTTTCAGTGTTTCGTTTCTGGTGGGTCGCAAAGCTGTGCATATGAGAAGGAGTTTCCACTCGCTTCAGTGTTTCGTTTCTGGTGGATTGCAAAGCTGTGTACATGAGAAGGAGTTTCCACTCGTTTCAGTGTTTCGTTTCTGGTGGGTCGCAAAGCTGTGCATATGAGAAGGAGTTTCCACTCGCTTCAGTGTTTCGTTTCTGGTGGATTGCAAAGCTGTGTACATGAGAAGGAGTTTCCACTCGTTTCAGTGTTTCGTTTCTGGTGGGCCGCTAAACTATGCATATGAGAAGGAGTTTCGAATCGCTTCAGTTTTTCGTCTCTGGTGGTCTACGAAGCTTTGCCTATGAGAAGGAGTTTCCACTCGCTTCTGTGTCGTTTCTGGTGGCCCGCGAAGCTGTACATATGAGAAGAAGTTCCCACTCGCTTCAGTGTTTCGTTTCTGGTGGGTCGCAAAGCTGTGCATATGAGAAGTAGTTCCCACTCGCTTCAGTGTTTCGTCTCTGTTGGGCCGCGAAGCTGTGCATATGAGAAGGAGTTTCCACTCCCTTTAGTGTTTCGTTTCTGGTGGGTCGCAAAGCTGTGCATATGAGAAGTAGTTCCCACTCGCTTCAGTGTTTCGTCTCTGTTGGGCCGCGAAGCTGTGCATATGAGAAGGAGTTTCCACTCCCTTTAATGTTTCGTCTCTGGTGAGCTGCGAAGCTGTGCATAGGAGAAGGAGTTCCCACTCGCTTCAGTTTTTCGTCTCTGGTGGTCTGCGAAGCTTTGCCTATGAGAAGGAGTTTCCACTCGCTTCTGTGTCGTTTCTGGTGGCCCGCGAAGCTGTACATATGAGAAGAAGTTCCCACTCGCTTCAGTGTTTCGTCTCTGGTGGGCCGCGAAGCTCTGCATATGAGAAGGAGTTTCCACTCGCTTCAGTGTTTCGTCTCTGGTGGGCCGCCAAGCTGTGCATATGAGAAGGAGTTTCCACTCCCTTTAGTGTTTCGTCTCTGGTGAGCTGCGAAGCTGTGCATATGAGAAGGAGTTCCCACTCCCTTTAGTGTTTCGTCTCTGGTGGGCCGCGAAGCTGTGCATATGAGAAGGAGTTTCCACTCGCTTCAGTGTTTCGTCTCTGGTGGGCCGCCAAGCTGTGCATATGAGAAGGAGTTTCCACTCCCTTTAGTGTTTCGTCTCTGGTGAGCTGCGAAGCTGTGCATATGAGAAGGAGTTTCCACTCGCTTCAGTGTTTCGTCTCTGGTGGGCCGCCAAGCTGTGCATATGAGAAGGAGTTTCCACTCCCTTTAGTGTTTCGTCTCTGGTGGGCCGCGAAGCTGTGCATATGAGAAGGAGTTCCCACTCCCTTTAGTGTTTCGTCTCTGGTGGGACACGAAGCTGTGCATATGAGAAGGAGTATCCACTCCCTTTAGTGTTTCGTCTCTGGTGAGCTGCGAAGCTGTGCATATGAGAAGGAGTTCCCACTCCCTTTAGTGTTTCGTCTCTGGTGGGCCGCGAAGCTGTGCATATGAGAAGGAGTTTCCACTCGCTTCAGTGTTTCGTCTCTGGTGGGCCGCCAAGCTGTGCATATGAGAAGGAGTTTCCACTCCCTTTAGTGTTTCGTCTCTGGTGGGCCGCGAAGCTGTGCATATGAGAAGGAGTTCCCACTCCCTTTAGTGTTTCGTCTCTGGTGGGACACGAAGCTGTGCATATGAGAAGGAGTTCCCACTCCCTTTAGTGTTTCGTCTCTGGTGAGCTGCGAAGCTGTGCATATGAGAAGGAGTTTCCACTCCCTTTAGTGTTTCGTCTCTGGTGAGCTGCGAAGCTGTGCATATGAGAAGGAGTTCCCACTCCCTTTAGTGTTTCGTCTCTGGTGGGCCGCGAAGCTGTGCATATGAGAAGGAGTTTCCACTCGCTTCAGTGTTTCGTCTCTGGTGGGCCGCCAAGCTGTGCATATGAGAAGGAGTTTCCACTCCCTTTAGTGTTTCGTCTCTGGTGGGCCGCGAAGCTGTGCATATGAGAAGGAGTTCCCACTCCCTTTAGTGTTTCGTCTCTGGTGGGACACGAAGCTGTGCATATGAGAAGGAGTTCCCACTCCCTTTAGTGTTTCGTCTCTGGTGGGCCGCGAAGCTGTGCATATGAGAAGGAGTTTCCACTCGCTTCAGTGTTTCGTCTCTGGTGGGCCGCGAAGCTGTGCATATGAGAAGGAGTTCCCACTCGCTTCAGTGTTTCGTCTCTGGTGGGCCGCGAAGCTGTGCATATGAGAAGGAGTTCCCACTCCCTTTAGTGTTTCGTCTCTGGTGGGCCGCGAAGCTGTGCATATGAGAAGGAGTTTCCACTCGCTTCAGTGTTTCGTCTCTGGTGGGCCGCCAAGCTGTGCATATGAGAAGGAGTTCCCACTCCCTTTAGTGTTTCGTCTCTGGTGGGCCGCGAAGCTGTGCATATGAGAAGGAGTTCCCACTCCCTTTAGTGTTTCGTCTCTGGTGGGACACGAAGCTGTGCATATGAGAAGGAGTTCCCACTCCCTTTAGTGTTTCGTCTCTGGTGGGACACGAAGCTGTGCATATGAGAAGGAGTTCCCACTCGCTTCAGTGTTTCGTCTCTGTTGGGCCGCGAAGCTGTGCATATGAGAAGGAGTTCCCACTCCCTTTAGTGTTTCGTCTCTGGTGGGACACGAAGCTGTGCATATGAGAAGGAGTTCCCACTCCCTTTAGTGTTTCGTCTCTGGTGGGACACGAAGCTGTGCATATGAGAAGGAGTTCCCACTCGCTTCAGTGTTTCGTCTCTGTTGGGCCGCGAAGCTGTGCATATGAGAAGGAGTTCCCACTCCCTTTAGTGTTTCGTCTCTGGTGGGACACGAAGCTGTGCATATGAGAAGGAGTATCCACTCGCTACTCTCGTGTCGGCGACTCGGCCCTGCCGAATCTCATAACAATGCAAATATCACATTTCTTTTGGAGATCTGGGTTCGAAATTACATTTTTAACAATAACTTCGCTACTTGTCATCATACTGAGTTGGGGTTTGATACCATTACATGCAGGATTGTTTTATCTAATTGAGTATGTTATAAGTCGAATAACACTCGAGATTTGTAAAAAAATGTTTAATGTGGGTTCCGTTTTGACATATTCAATTATTTTTTTCTGAAATTCAATAGGATTCTGTATAAGCATATTTTAGTCCTCTATAGAAAATATTATGTTCCTACCATAATTTTTGCCCCCGCTTTTGTGTTTAAGGTCAGACGACAATGAGAACGGACGGACGGCATGTCAAAAATCACTTTTTCAGTTTCCTGAAGGGATGAAATGTGAAGATAAGTCTGAAACAGAAGGTCGAAATTTTTTGCCATTTTCAGATTTACCCTATTCTTCGTGTACTATTAAGTAAACACTAACTAACACTAAGGACTATGAAAGGGGGGGGCACTCACTATTCCCATGAGTACGCTAACTTTCTACATTTTTTTTTTCATTTTTACAGTCAGGTTTTTCTGAACAGCATCCGTTAGCCCAGTAGCTCACCGTCCTAACCTACAATTGAATTATTCCACTTGGTTTGAGGTTAAGTAATGTCACAAGTTGTAAGGAAGCTTGCTCCATTCGACTCAATGGCTTCTAACCCATTGTTGTTCTTTAACTTAGACCCTTTCAATGTACAAATATATAAAATGATAATAGTATAAAAGTCACAATTGATGACTATTATGGGGGACATTCATAGGTCATTTAACAAAGTTACAAATGGGCTTTTCTTTGTACAGGGGTAGCCTGCATGAACACTAATGAATCTAACTCCCCTTACTTACCCCCTCTCCCCCTTGTTGGTCTGAGAAATATTTTCGTCCATATTCAAACATAAATCGTTTTAGTTCTTTAAGATGAATTCTTTTATTTGTTTGTGATAGTATCTATCTCCCCACTCTTAAGCCTGTAGGCTACTTACTTGCAAAATAAAGTTGTAAAATCATTGCACAAACTTTGTCATTTACCCATTCCAAATCCAAATATTCACCAACCAAAACTATTCGGCACCATAAGGTCAAAAACTGAATAACACCATGGACGCCGCTTCTGAAAAATTGTTTATATTTTTTAATAACTACCTTATCTTGCACCTTTGTACCATAAATAAGTCCTCAGTGTAAATTAAATTTGATTAGAATTTAGGAAGGTCAAAGTTTATTTTTGTTTTGTAGCAATTATACCAAAATTGTGATATATATATATATATTTTTTTGCAAATTTCCCGAGGGTTAGGGTCATTAAATTTCACATTTTACTATAATTTTAACGAAAATGGTAGCGTAGTTTTGGAGGAGTTATAAGAGTCTCCTGGCCGATGTTTGTTTTTTTATCAATAGCTCACAAACCGACATTTATGTAGATATGATAACCAATGTTTTGTTTGGGACTTTTGCGAAATATTATTTGTGGGGTATCAATAAAACTAGAAGTTATTCCGATTACGAATATGTATGTTTATTTGACGAATAAAATAATATATAGGCGTTAGGCTAAATTTAAAGGACTCAAGATTTAAAGGACTAGTTTGATGCTAGCATCAGAATTAGGCCTATCACCTGTGTTTTTCATGATGTCTTAGGGAAGACCATAATGCTAATGGCAGTAAAACCGTAGTGACACCTTTCATATGGAAACAGAACTTGGAGTCTCTTTTCCGACTGAATTTATGAGAAACTCACTTAGCAATCTTTAAGCCAGTCAAATACTTAAGACTGGCCCTAGATTGTAAGCTAACTTGGAATGAGCACATAAATAATGTTCTGCATTAATGACCATCGTTCAATCTGTTAGCTACATTTTTACAATACTTACCCTGGAATAGTCATCGGCATAGTCTAGGGCATAAATGTCAGCTTGTGTCAGATTATCGAGGAGACCAACGACCACAAGGTTTCATAGAAAGTGGAGAAATTACGAAGCTCTGGGGACAGCCTCTTTTGAAAGCAATCTTAACTGATTTTTAAAAAATTGAAGCCTATATATAATATATAGAGTGCAACACAGTACCGATAGCTCTACAAACTACTTGATCAGACCCACGTTTATGCATCCCATCCACCATAACCTCGAAAAATTCATTATCAAATGAATCTTCAATACCCAAGAAAGCGCAGAGTGCAATTTTCTTAGCAAACAGGGTAATCTCATTATTCCCAGCAGATGATGCAGAGCAGTCTCACGGGATTTACCCGGGTCTTTCAAAAGTCTTCAAGAGAGACGATGAAAGATTAACATGACGGAAGGGTTTCGGATTGGAGTAGTTTGAGCGACCCCTTTTTGGAATAAAGGCCTGGTTGAGTCACCAAGCCCATATGACGTACCAATAGCCCAGACTTGCTTTAAAGAGTTCACTTAGGAGTAAGTGTAGGCGTTCATGGCCTTACATTAGTAGAGCTGGGAAAATTCAGTCTCCACCAAGTGATTTAAAAGGGCTGAACTTGTTGATTGTCCATTTAACACCAGAAATTGAACTATGGGTCTAGCTAATGTCCAACTTGCTCTATTAGATCTCGGTCAAGAGCCTTCACCATTACTGTTCAAAAACTACACTAATAGATCCTAGGGAAGGAAACCAAGTAGGCTAAGTGGTTCTCAAGGAGAAGTTTTAAACTCTCTTCTGGATTGGAAGTATATCTACCTTCTGGAGCCCTTATGGATCACAGGAGACTGATTGGACCAGAAGCTAGTGTACGTTACAGTCGTGCTGCAACACAGACTATTCACCTCCTGTGTGTCTGGATTGGAAGTATATCTACCTTCTGGAGCCCTTATGGATCACAGGAGAGGATTGGACCAGAAGCTAGTGTACGTTACAGTCGTGCTGCAACACAGACTATTCACCTCCTGTGTGTCTGGATTGGAAGTATATCTACCTTCTGGAGCCCTTATGGATCACAGGAGACTGATTGGACCAGAAGCTATTGTATGTTGCAGTCGTGCCGCAACACAGACTATTCACCTCCTGCGTAAACCACCTTCACTACTTCTGTTTGGTTTTTTTAATTGCTATGCTGTACTCAGGGAGAGGAGCATGATATGGCTCTAAGTTACATCGTTTCCTAAAGCAATTATATTTTATCCGACATGAATATTTCATCTACAATCCTTTTGTATTCTGATGGCAACTAACAGCAACTTATCCAGCAGTTTAACACTTTAAATGTAAGTTGGTACTACTTACAAAGTTTTGAATGGTCAAAAACCAATTGAAAAGGCATATGGTGATTGAAAAACGAACTATACTGGGAATGCAAAATATTAATTTTTATGGTTATGTTAATTAATTAAAGATATTTTACAATTTTTGGATATTGATCTTGTACTACGGAGAAAGAAGGAAAATGATCGAAAATAATGAACCAACGCCATCACGTAAAGAAAAAAGAGCCAAGTGACTACAATCCAATAGTCAGAATATCGGTTCACACGAACTGTTCCTAACTTATAATCTAAATATCAAACGCTAAAGAAATAGGAACTACTATTTTTAAGAAAAATAAAAAGAATAATTGCACTAATTCCTCTTCATCATTAAAATATGCAAACAAATTGTTTTAAATAAACATAGTAGCCAGAAATAAAAAAATAACCAATTTTACTTTATATGATGAAAAACTGCTTAATGGGAGATTCGATGGGCTGCCGAAAGAAGATGATACCATCGAATATAGCCAGGGTGCCGTCGACGTTGTTGATTTCTTAAGGAGAGTAATCCAGGGAACCAAAGACAACGAAGGATCATAGTCCGGGAACGGTTACAGATTTGAGCAAGCTTTGTGTATAGATCAGCCTATACGACAAAAAAGATAAATTTAATTAACTTTCTTGTCTGCAACATTGCTTTCACTTTGGGTTAAAGATAGTGAAACTATTTTATTAATTTAAGTAATTGAGCCACCGTTACTAAAGAACGAATCAGATTATCATTAACAGAGATTGGAATAATTATATTAAAAGCATATTGAACAGAACCATGGATATGTTGCATCAACTAAATATACGTATCAATTAACTAACTCGTGACAAATAGTGTAGCCGAAGACCGATCATATCATTGTCCTATCGGGATTTATTGAGCAGTTATCAGGAGATTGTAAATGGCTTAATGGTTCCTCAGGATATATATTTGATGGATCCCCGTTAAAATTATGGTCTGATTTAAAATTCTTTCCTTTTTCGTTTAATTTACTTCATTACTTTGAAAGTATTTAAAATTATTAAACCGAATCAATAATATTTTTTGCCAAAAGGAAATGTCGTTTAGTGTGATGGCAAACTGTTCTCTCCTTCAACGTTTTGTGATATGTTAGTATTAAGATTGTTTAAAATTAAAGCGAGAACATTGACATAGACATTTTTATATGTTAAATAAAAATACGAGAATATAATTGTTTTAATAGGTTACATTTCCATAATGATCCAGTCACAATTTTATATAAATAACTTAGCAGTTAAGAATTTGAGCTTTCAAAATTCATAGAACATATATTTTTACGAAATTAAGAGACAGGTTCGAACCAATATTTTGAATGTTTGGAAATTTATTTAGAAAATATATCCACGATTGGAATTTCTATTAGTAATTACTCGTATATCCTACTTCTAACGGTTGAACCTCTGTGAAGTGTAAAAGTGACCTTGCTTTAATAGTAGAAGCAACAAGTTGAGCTTGGGATACATTATTGGAAAGAGAGCGCAAAAAGGGGATGGAACCCAAAGATTTTAAAATTGATATTTCAATTTTAGGTGTAATTTTTGTAGAAAAATACTACTTTTTTTCTCAATATTTCAAGTTTACAGTTTACAGTTAAGAATTTTAACAGTTTAGAATAACTATATTTCTGAACCTAAAAATAATTTTAAACAGCTGTTTTAAATTATAAAATAAAACAAAAAGTTTGTATTTGAAATTTAAACCATTACATAACGTGAATCCGTAAAAATAAAGTAAGCACTATACAAGTTAAACTAAAATAATTTAAAACAGCTATTATAAATTCTCTAACAAACAACAAAATAAAATGTATTTGAGAATTTAAACAATTTAATTTTCCGAGATGTAAGCAATCAATCACAAAACAACGTGAATTCGCACAAATAAAGTAATCACAATACAAGTTAACCTAAAAATAATTTAAAACAGATGTTATAAATGCTCAATCAATACAACAAAATAAAAAGTTTTGTGAATTAATAACGGCTGTTTCAAATTATTCTTTCTTGCGAAAAATGTTATTTACCCACAACAGTTATGCTATTTGATATTACAAGATAAGTGTTTCTAAGGTAGCATAATGTTCAGCAATCTGCAGGTAAAATTGTTTAACAATGACACATCAATAATTAAAATCGGCCATATAGTAAAGAAATACACGACTGGGGCAGAATTTCCTTAACAAATTAAATATAAAATTCTTTGTTTTACAACTTTATTCGAACGAATCCCCAAAAAGTCGATCATTGTTTAAACTCAATAAATCGGATATATCCTCGATTCAGTCTAAAAGATTAAACCGATTTTCACAACTTCACCGTTTTCATACCTTGTACATAATCTCTATATAGAAATAGAACCGTATAAAGGATGCATAGTAATATATTGTTTATGAATTTATGATAACATTGTGTTAATTAGTAATTCTTATTACATTAAGAGAAGTTTCAGTAACTATACTGTGACAATATAAGTTAGGTATTTATAGCGAGTATAAATCTTCTTTAACATAATAATATAAAATTATTGAGGGTTGATATAGAAATATAATAAACTGTGTACCTCGAAAACTACTTGACCGATCATCACGTGACTATAGTGTGTCTGTTAAAAGAAGGGACATTTTTCATTTATGACATGAATCAAAAATTCTAATTGATCAAATCTTCAAAATACATTAAACTTATCGGAACTTACAAATTAGCCTTTTATATACTGAGAATGTTATATACTTCCATATTCGTTACCATTATAACTAATACTACTAATTGTGGTGACAGCTGATTCTTTAGAATTACATAAAATCAATTTGAGGTTAGGTTAACCAACTATATAAACGAAAGAGATACTATAATCAAGCAGTCTGAGGAGTGGTTATTCTTCAGTTTTCCAGCTGCTATTAACCGCACAATATATGTTTTGCTTGGGTTTGATAATTTTCCTTTGTAGTACTAACAAAGATAAATGCAATATACTATCAAGTATCCAATTGGAGGAGAATAACACAAAATGGCGTTTTACAAATCCATCTATAACCTGTTAGAATATACAATGGGTTAAATAAAAAAATACTCTGATTATCAGAACTATTTCACAAAAATCTTAGTTTATTATAGTTGCACATGCTGCTGAGTGTGCTAGCTGTACGATTAATATCAAGGACGATCAGTTGGTGAGGAAAAAGTTGCCTGAAGAAGTACTTGTAGGATATATCGATGGCACAAGAAGAAAAAGGAGGCTGAAGAGGCGCTGGATACATGATGCTAAAAGGTGACCTAATAGTCATGGGGTTGTGGAATCGAAAAGTGTGTTAATAGTGTTGTAGAAGAAAGGAATGGAGTCGGAGAGTAGAGAAAGCTAAAGGTCACTTCGGCAGTGGAAGAAGAAGAAATTTACTATAATAACACAAACTAGAAAGTACTGTACTTCAGTTTTAAGTATTCCAATCCATACCAGGCGCGCATCGATCGGTAGTACAACCGATGTTTGTACATATGTACGCAAAGGCCTATAAGGTGACTCCCTAACGTCAATGCATTGTTCGACAAACAAAACAAGATATCCCACTATCAGCATAGAAGAAGGAATTAGAATAAGAAAGTCACAGCCCATGTTAAACAGCGTGATACAAAATATCCTTAGTTTGGCTACTGGACAACAGAAAGCGCTAGTAGCATCGAGACAAAAAGACTTGGCTACTGTATCACAAGCCCTGTTGGCTACAAGCGCTTTCTGTCGTCCATTAGCCAAACAAAGGATATTTTGTATCACGCTGTTTAACATGGGCTGTGACTTTCTTATTCTAATTCCTTCTTCTATGCTAACAGTCAAAATCCAAACATACGATTGGGTTATAATACTAATATTTTAACAAATCTTGAGCGAAATTGCTTTAACTGATTTCGATTTTTATGACGGCACTTTTGATGGTTTAATTCCCATTTTTAAAACGATACCGAACTGACAGTTTTGGAGAAATAGCAACCAATACGTTTTATTTGTGTCTTTGGAGGTTAAATGAGGGAAAATTTGATTAGTGTCCTTAGATCAAATATTTATCAAATTGAACCCTCAGGGTTTACCTTACTCATTAGTAAGGGTATTGCAATTCCGATTAAACTGGCTGGATATACGCATTTTTCATGTAGTCTTGGGTTAGATCTCTCTCTTTCATTTTTCCTAACAGGCCTCTCGCTTTTCAAACCCTAGCACTATTAAGTATTCCAGGCCCAGGAGTCATTATTTTTATTATTTTCATCTTTTTTTAAATTTCTCTATGGTGACGGATGACCGATATGTTATTCGACTTTAAGCTTCAAGACAAAAAATGATTTATTGAGTTAATATTGTTATAAACTAATTATTTTAAGTTATGGATGAAATATGCGACACACAAATTTTGTTAAAAAGTTTTGATTTTAGTTTGAGCTCTAGAATACCGATCAGACAACATGTACACATCATTCCAAAACCCAAATTTTTGAGCTTAGGGGTACAAAATGGTTATTTTTTTCGAAAATCTCAACATCGATGTTTTGATTCACCACATAACATTCTCTTATATGTGAGAAACTAAAACGAAAATTACGAGTATTATGTGTTTTGATACATTCGATTGTTACTACTGTTTGTACTATTTAGTAATATGCGTCTTCGTTATTTCTATGGATATGCAATTTTATATGTTATCTCTAAATTTTATTATGAAGGACTTTAAGGTAGTCTGAAAACAGCTTAACATTACAAAACAGATTATGATTAAACTATAGAATAAAATGTAAATATTTATTATTTCATAAATATTATTTTATAAAGTAACGTTCTTAGAAAGATTTATGGAACGGTACAGCAAGAAAACGGACAATGAAGAGTTAGGGCGAATCAAGAACTGAACAACGCCCTTTAAGACAGTAATGAAAGTGTGTGAGGGAGTCCCAGAGGGACGAAGGAAAGTCTGACCCATGAATAAGGATGTAGTTGTCGACCTTAAACAGATAGGAGTAAGAAACTGGGGAAATAGAACACTGGACAGAAGAGAGTGGACGCACTTGTGGTGATAGGTAGGCCTATCAGCAACCACAGCTAAAAGAAAAATTGCACAAGAAATGAAATTAAGGAAAAGTCCTGTACTTTGCTTTAATTGGGTTTGACCCTCTGAAAATAACAGTAAGCTAATATAACAGGTTTGGTTTTTGTTTA
This sequence comes from Aphrophora alni, assembly GCA_963513935.1. Taxonomy (NCBI): domain Eukaryota; kingdom Metazoa; phylum Arthropoda; class Insecta; order Hemiptera; family Aphrophoridae; genus Aphrophora; species Aphrophora alni. Next base: position 69,790,571 of record OY740771.1, on the reverse strand, counting down.
CAAATACAATTAAATCGTACATCTCCCCCACCCCCTAAATATAAATGCCTAACATAAATCTTTTGAAATTATGGACGGGTGAATAAATCTTTTGAACACCCGTCAGCGTTCTGAGCTTAGCGTTGTTTTCTGAAAGTGAAACATAATACAAGGATTTTGGATTACTTTCCCCAAGTTTCTTTTTTTGCACGATTTTTGTTATTTTGTAACTTTACTATCGTAAAGTTATCTCGTAAAATTTTACGTAAGAATTATATATCACATAAGGACTTTGTTATTAAGTCGGCAGACAGAAATTTTAAAGCTTCAGTAAAACCTAATGTTTATAGCTGTACACATTTTCATCTGTTTCTATAGTCTAGTCACGCTCATTTTTGTAATATTGAACCGTTTCCAGATATTTCTAGAACTCTGTATATGTAATATATTCAGTATAGTACAATGCAATTTTTATTTTCATTGTATATTTTTGGGATCACTTAAAATGAAGTAGGCGTTGTAAATCGTGAATTTTTTGTTACTGAGCGTATTTTATTTTTGAGAAAATTATTAATATTTCTAGTTTGAGAACATTAATTGTGAATAATAATATTTAACGCATTCAAATAAGACTAATATGAAATGAAAATAAACTGTACTTTAGCTATGGAAAACTTTAAACTCCTTTCTATATTTCTCTTTTGAGGGGAACACTTTTGGTTGGTTTATAAAAAAAATAAAAAAAATATCGACTTATTAGAATTCTTTGTCTCAATGTTGAGATACTGAGTTTTTTTAACATTAATTATGAAACTTGCGAAAACTATACAGAATGTGAACGTTTGTTTAGAAGGAGGGATATTTGGTGAAGTGATGATTTTATAGTTTGCGCCATGTCTTCTGCAATTCTCAGTTATTATTGCAAATTTGATCAACAGGTTTCCAAAAGGAGACGATCGAGATAGCGGGAGAAAGAAATTAGATTTTCATTTCATGACGGTGCGTAATACCTTTGGTCAAAACTTTGCGATTGTAACTGACTAATGACATGTGGTATCATTTAAAACATTAGGCAAAAATGTATTTTATAGATCTTAAAAAAAACAACTATACTACCATTACTCGAGGTCTTATAATTTATAATTATTAATTATTATGGTAAAATATTCTTTAGAAATTGTTTTCTAACAAGAAAAAATACTTAAAACTCAACCTCCGAGGTAGAATTTTCCATAGAATGCTGATTGAGAAACTGCGAATACTGTCTATGGAAAACAGAGTTGTATGGAATATAATAGCATCCATAGTTGTACCTCTTTCAATATTTTATTCGTGTTAAAGCAAAACTTCGGAGACAGGGAGGGAGGAAGTGTTTTCCAGCCGACAATACTGGCACAGCAGAGCGGTTTCACATATTGAAAAGTAGAAAAGAGGGAAGGAAAAGAAGTTGGGGGAAAAATAAAAAAAAACTCTGTTTAAAAATTCGTGTGCATTTGACAGATATTAAGAAAGAAAGGGGTGTTAGATAGACTCTCTTTGTCGATAGGTGACAATACACGCTTCGAATACAAACAGAAGGAGGAGGGAGGAGGAAGGGGTAGTCGGAATAATGAAATGTGTTTGTTCTTTGACTGGCGGAAATTGGCATCAAACGTCATCGTGACAAAATCTTCTGATGGAATTTAATTAAAAGAAGTAATCGCAAGTTGTCAAAACTCTTTTGGTCGAATTTTGATTTATTTTGTAATAATGTTCCTTTTTGTTTTTGAATAGATCATGTTTCGGATTATTTACGTTATTCAAACTTTAATCTTTGTTATGTTTCCTAAACAATGATTTTTAGATTTTATTTAAATAAAAATAATTAAAAAGTTAATAAACTTAGTAGAAAAGTAAAAAATATTCAGACTTAGAGCGATAAATAATAACTTGCTCATCGTTCCAGCTACTGCTGGGTTTGGGCTTTCACTGTAGCACCCCTTTTGTTCTTTTTCATTCAACTCCAACCCTTCTATTTTTCTTCATTCCACCTTGTTCTTGCTATCCATGCTCAACTCAAACCATGATAACCGAGTTTTGAATAATAAACTAAAAAACATAATTTCCTGGTAATTACTACAACATCCAAGATTATCAATGTTTAGAGTATTATCAACATTAAAAGATTGATAAATCTATTGAAACACTTTTAATCATATTTTTATTACTTCGAGGTGTTCTACTTTATCATTTTGGTCCAAACCATGTAAAACAAGTAAGTTTTGTGTAGGTTACCATTGCAAAAGTTTTCAGTCTTTCCGAATATGCTTAGATGATTTTTATTTATAGTTTTTGTGATGGCTGCAGTTAATGAATCGCTATTCTAACAGTTTAGTACCAGACTGACTTGCACTTTCTAGAGTATTTCATTCTTGGAGGAATGAGACTGATCGTTCTAGTGTACTTGTTTCATCTGATGATTAAGATTTATTGAATCTGAAGCTATTTTTAATCTAACAGATCAAAGTCCACCAGTCAGTTGTTTGTTTGCGAGACGTTTGAATTTGATGAAAATAAAGTATGGAGGACTGTACGAAGAAAATAATTGTATCCCACATTGTGGGTGTCCAACAACTTCTACCAGGTGAATTGAGTTTTGTCAATGACTGAGCGATAATCCAAAACGTTTTTCAGATGAAACTTCCTTTTAAAGGAGTGGGTAGTATTCGTAACATCCATTTATAGTAACGACAAATCGTCATGGAGTTGTAGAATCAAGTTTCATCACACATTCTATATGGATGTATAGTGTGGGGTTTTAGATGACTATTTGATCGGCTCTGTCATAATTGATTTACAATTAACTAGCTAGATATATTTGCAGAATCTTCACAATGATTTCCATAAATTGTTTGAAGGATGCCTTTTGGAAACACCCTGGAATACATGCAAATTTATTTCACAACCATGATGTTACGAAATAATACTCAGATGAGGTGATTGGTCATAGAGACGTTGTCAGTCTACCGTCTATCATCTGTCGTCAGTGTAGTGTGGTACAACCTAAATTCCTGAACTGATTTTAATCGAATTTGGTATTTGATTGTAATTTTACCACAATTAACGGAATTTTTTCCCTTCTTCGAATTAAGGGAGTAGCTTCCACAAAAAAAAAACAGAAAATTATGATGTCCTTTTTAGTACAATATTCATTCAACCCCCCGTCGTGGTCTGTTTGTTATGTTTGGAATTTGGGATAAATTTAGTTAGTAATATAGTCTAAGTTCTTTGTTTGAAGCCAGAGTAACAACAATTATTGTGACAGAAATGAAAATCAGATGAAATTGCTTACCTAGCAAGTACGATGGACGTCATTAAGGTGACAGTTTTATTTAAACGATATCTGAGAGAGGTTAATTAATTGATCAATTGGACAACTGGTGGAGGTTTTTAAGAAAGCTAGACGTACTTGGCGAGAAAGAGTTTCCGAGCAAAAATGTGTAAGTATAAATTAAAGATCGTGCAACATTTCGAGAAAGGATGATTCAATTTGATTACTTTTTCGTCGAACATTTTCTTTTTTTATGCAATTTAATCGAAGGTGTCAAAAGTAGTAGGTTGCCAATTAAATTTTTTAAGTTGATGGTTGCCAAGGGTTAGGTGAGTGTATAGGTACTTTGATTGCTCAAAACTAGTTTCTTTGGACGTATTAACTTTGCCCGCAAACCGCACATTTACGTTCCTTTCAGTTTTTTTAATAAAAAAATTATTAATAAATACCCGGATTATATTAACGAAATTCGTGATGTAAAATTATTTTTCACCTACAGTATCTCCAAATCGGATTATGTCAAAAATTCTACCGTGCTGTGAAAAATAATTTTGACATGGTAGGGTCAAATTCGAATGACGTATATATAGCCCCTTTTAATTAACCTCATTGTGTAATCCAGATTTTCAATCAGATTTTTAATTGAAGTCTTCTAAAAATATATCATCGGATAACCTAAAATCGTATTTTAGGCATCTTTTAATTCAGAATTTCCAGACGTTACCCCCTATTTATAGTCGGCGCCCAGTACCTCTATCCACCGCCCTCATGAGGGATCCAGTTAGGATCCTAATTTTAACTCTTTTAATTTTGGTGCATAAATTGAAATAAAAATACAAATTAATTAAAGTTAAACTGCAAATATCAAGTTTAAAAAATATAAAGGAACTAATGTTAGGTCTTACGAAAATGAACATTTGCGTAATTTTTTTTTTTTAATTTTTTTTTTTTAATTTTTTTTTTTTCAATATCAACTCTTGGACTTGTTTATTTTGCAGTATTTAATTCAATAATCCAATATGGCGTAAATTTCTGGGGTGAGGCGTATAGTTGCCCGCTAAAACCAATAAATATTATTGTTTATTTCTTTTTAAATGTGTAATGAGATATTTTTCATTTACCGATAAATTTAATACCGTAAAAAATACCTAATCCGCAAACCTCTAAGTTAAGGTTTATAGACACAATGTTAACGGGCTCTCCTCAGAACATTGTAGAATATAATATTTATTTATAGATCTGAAACTGTTCACTGTACCATAGAAAATATTAAGCAAGTTGATATGGTAGTTAGCTATCCCCATCATACAATTTAATACAAGCAGAATGTAAAGTCGAAAGTTGGTTTCTTGGTCCTAATAGAAAATGTTAATTTTTTTGGCAGATCAAGGGTCACTTCGCTCAAGTGTCTGTCACTTGACTATACCAATATCATAAAAACTTGGTAGTTCTGAGTTCGAAATTAGACTTTTATAATAAACCTTCCTATTTTTTGTCGTCGTTATTGGTACAATTTTTAAACACAGAATTAAAATCTATAAATAAATATCTAACTTTCCGAGTTATAAGACGAATAACATATTTGATAAGAACAAAAACTGTTTAAAATGACCACCTTTTTTATCAATTTTAATAGGTTTCCATATGAGAATATATTAGTTTCCTATAACAAATATCATGTTTCTATCTTAATGTTTGTAACCGATTTCGTGCTTACTTACAAATGGCAATGAGACGGACGGACGGAATGTTGAAAATCACGTTTTTGGTTTTTTGAGGCCATGAAAAGTGAAAATTAGTCAAAAATATTTTTTCGATTAGTAAACTTACAATATACTTCATATACTGGTTCAGTAAAGGAGTAATTACTCAAAACATGTTCATGTATAAAGCACTTAAAGAATTTGTATTTAACCAACATAGTAAAAAGAGTTTTACAAGATATTTTAATATATATTTATGTGTAGGTGTGATTGTATTATAAATAATTATTCAACAAGGATGTAGGAAATAGAATGATTTTAAGTTATACAAATGGAAGTGTCTACTAAACGGGAATAATTTTAGTTTTTGAAATAAGTTTTATGTAATTATTATATTTATTTTATCGTATTGTTTATATTGTTATAAGCAAAGATAGGCTGGAAAATGTATGTAATTTTAGTTTTAGTGAAGGTATCTCCAACACAATCAGAGCCTATAGCAGTGTCTATATTTTTAGAGAAGGTTGTTGAAAATGTGTACTGATTTAAACTTATCATTATATTTTTGTATATTTGTAACTTAAAAATTATCAACTTTAATGTAATAGCAGATATTTCTTGTTGAAACTCCATATTCAAGGATAAAATAAAGCAAAAGTTTAAAGTTTCAAATATTTAATAGTATAAATGAGCTACAATTGTTTCGCCTAGCGGCATCATCGGGCATAAATAAATAGATCTATTTCACTTAGGCATATTCTCAACTTAAATGACCAAATTGTATTAAATTTAAGGAAAATGTTGGTCAATAATAAAGATAAAAAAGAAATGTTAGAAAATAGTGGAGTTTATAAAATATCTTGTCAAGATTGTGACTCTGAGTACATAGGTCAAACAGGTAGATCTATAAAAGTTAGAATTAAAGAACATGTAAATAGCTGTAAACATGGCTATAGAAACTCTAACTATGCTAACCACCTTTTGGACTCGGGTCATAGTTTTGATCCGAAATTGAATGTTAAACTCTTACATATAGAAAATAAAAGCAATAGATTAAATAAATTAGAATGTTTAGAAATAAATAGATCTATTTCACTTATGCCTATTCTCAACTTAAATGAGCAAATTGCATTAAATTCGTCACCTCTTCTAAAACCCATCAATAACATAGTTCATTAACCTTTATCTACCTGCTAGGTCGTCCCCTACCTTTCCCGATTTCTCTCTTGTATTTCAGTTTCCTGTTACTTATGTTTAAATAGTTGTCTATACCTGTAAATTATCAGTTGCCGCAGATGCCGCAAGGCGAAACAATTGTAGCTCATTTATAGTATTAAATATTTGAAACTTTAAGCTTTTGCTTTATTTTATCCTTAAAAATTATTATTATTCATAAATGATTGCTTTTATAATTTATATTATTTTTCAAAGATTAAGTAAATCAATAAAGCATTATCGGGCAACTGTTTATATCGGTTGCCCGATTATGCCGCAAGGCGAAACACTTGTAGATCATTTATATTATTAAAATAGTTTTGAGATTTATTGCTTTATTTAATCCTTGAATATGGAGTTACAACAAGAAATATCTGCTGTTACATTAAATATATTATTTTTACTTCATATAAAGACAATTTATAAAATTTTAAAGTATATATATTTCTAAGAACATTTGAATTTCCAAGAAATTAATTTTAGTTGCATCATTTAATTATAAAGTGTCTTTTCAAGTAGCAGTAGACTTACAAATACAGACTCCTAACAACCAAACAGAATAGCTTATTGTACAATCTAAATCCTGTCCTTGTCTGACAAGGTTTTATCCCTGCCTCGTTTATCCTTAACAGTTGCTATTTTTGTCGTTGGGATTATATTTCAGTTTTTTCCGGAAGGAAGTTTAATCTGGGAATGTTGGTGCCAACAAAGCCACATCCCCTTCTGACCTCTCGATTGTTTACACAAAAGCTTCCCCCCTCTCAGAGATGATTAAAATCACTGCCCTATCTTGTACAATAGACTCAATTGACCCCTGTGATATGTAGCAAGAAGGATAATCAAGTTGGTCATTGTAGTCCTGGAAAGAATCCTTACTGCAGATTGATCATGGAGGGGACTTAAGATTAGCATCGGTCTATTCATTTCAATTCCGATTAATGTTACTGACTGAAGGTATTCTCTATTGTTAACAAAAGACAAACATTTCAATTAATGAAGTGAATGGAATGAAGATGTTTCTCAATAACTAGGAGTTTCCTTAAAGTAAAGTTTGACTGATGCATAAACTTTCTCACACACTCTACTTATATTAACAAAATTTGAACGAAATCGTTAAAGTAACTTATATTTTGAAAAAAAAATGAATTATAAGTTTTCGTCTAGTGATGATTTCTGTTCTAAATGTTTAGTTTTTACTGATCACTATGCATTGATTGTTCTTTAATAAACATTTATCAAACTGATTAGGACTAATTTCAGTTTTATTATAATATGGATTTTGAGTTTTGATCTTAAGGAGGTTTCCCCATAAATTTTGAGTCTAATTTTTATTTGATTTTGTGAATAAGTGAATGAAACAGGTTATTAATGTTTGTGCATGATTCATTACACATAGTTTTAAACTCTCTTAAGTCTGATATGAAAACATGTGATTTGGAGAAAGCAACATTAAATGATGAACTAATTAAATAGTCTTAATTTAGAAACAAAGTTTTAAAAAAATATTAAATTTAGTATGAAGTAAGTTACATTTAAGATAATTTCATTCAAATTTCTAAAGCCTCTTTGAAAAAATTAGTTATTCTAACATATTCCTAATTTAGATCTAATTAAAACACAACAAACAAGTTTTATTTTTAAAATGAACTCAGTCCAAGAGTATTAATATTTAATATATTAAAAAAGTAAAGAAATAATAAAATAATAGTAAAAAATAAATCAAAATGGGGTAGTACGTGGAAGTAAAACACAAAACCCAATTTATTTATTTATTTTTATTTTTTTTTAAATTTATTTATTTTTTGTTAACGACCACAATTATTCTAAGTAGATTATAAAATTACGATAGTCTCACAAAAATTCTCACATACCCATACATATTAAAACTAAAAGCTACGAAAAAAATTGCACTAACTTTCTCAGACTCCCATACATGGTCAAACTAATAATCTATAAAAAATATTGCACTAACTTTCTCAGACTCCCACGCATAGTCAAACTAATAATTAATGCAAAAATATTCCACAAACTTACCCACATACCCATACATATTAGAACTAAATATCTATGAAAAATATTAAATGTTTAGTTTTTACTGATCACTATGCATTGATTGTTCTTTAATAAACATTTATCAAACTGATTAGGACTAATTTCAGTTTTATTATAATATGGATTTTGAGTTTTGATCTTAAGGAGGTTTCCCCATAAATTTTGAGTCTAATTTTTATTTGATTTTGTGAATAAGTGAATGAAACAGGTTATTAATGTTTGTGCATGATTCATTACACATAGTTTTAAACTCTCTTAAGTCTGATATGAAAACATGTGATTTGGAGAAAGCAACATTAAATGATGAACTAATTAAATAGTCTTAATTTAGAAACAAAGTTTTAAAAAAATATTAAATTTAGTATGAAGTAAGTTACATTTAAGATAATTTCATTCAAATTTCTAAAGCCTCTTTGAAAAAATTAGTTATTCTAACATATTCCTAATTTAGATCTAATTAAAACACAACAAACAAGTTTTATTTTTAAAATGAACTCAGTCCAAGAGTATTAATATTTAATATATTAAAAAAGTAAAGAAATAATAAAATAATAGTAAAAAATAAATCAAAATGGGGTAGTACGTGGAAGTAAAACACAAAACCCAATTTATTTATTTATTTTTATTTTTTTTTAAATTTATTTATTTTTTGTTAACGACCACAATTATTCTAAGTAGATTATAAAATTACGATAGTCTCACAAAAATTCTCACATACCCATACATATTAAAACTAAAAGCTACGAAAAAAATTGCACTAACTTTCTCAGACTCCCATACATGGTCAAACTAATAATCTATAAAAAATATTGCACTAACTTTCTCAGACTCCCACGCATAGTCAAACTAATAATTAATGCAAAAATATTCCACAAACTTACCCACATACCCATACATATTAGAACTAAATATCTATGAAAAATATTTACTAACTTTTTCAGACTCCCATACTTAGTCAAACTAATAACCAATGCAAAAATATTGCACAAACTTTCTTAGACTCCCATACTTAGTCAAACTAATAACCAATGCAAAAATATTGCACTAACTTTCAAAGACTCCCATACTTAGTCAAACTAATAACCAATGCAAAAATATTGCACAAACTTTCTCAGACTCCCATACATAGTTAAACTAATAATCAATGCAGAAATATTACACAAACCTTCTCACTTACCAACACATCTTAAAAGTTTGCACTAACTTTCTCAGACTCCCATACATAGTCAAATTAATAATCAATGCAGAATTATTGCATAAACCATCACACATACCAATACATCTTAAAAGTTTGCATTAACTTTTTCTGACTCCCATAGATAGTCAAACTAATAACCAATGCAAAAATATTGCACTAACTTTCAAAGACTCCCATACTTAGTCAAACTAATAACCAATGCAAAAATATTGCACAAACTTTCTCAGACTCCCATACATAGTTAAACTAATAATCAATGCAGAAATATTACACAAACCTTCTCACTTACCAACACATCTTAAAAGTTTGCACTAACTTTCTCAGACTCCCATACATAGTCAAATTAATAATCAATGCAGAATTATTGCATAAACCATCACACATACCAATACATCTTAAAAGTTTGCACTAACTTTCTCAGACTCTCATATATAGTCAAACTAATAATCAATGCAGAAATATTGCACAAACCATCACACATACCAATACATCTTAAAAGTTTGCACTAACTTTCTCAGACTCTCATATATAGCCAAACTAATAATCAATGCAGAAATATTACACAAACCTTCTCACTTACCAACACATCTTAAAAGTTTGCACTAACTTTCTCAGACTCCCATACATAGTCAAATTAATAATCAATGCAGAATTATTGCATAAACCATCACACATACCAATACATCTTAAAAGTTTGCACTAACTTTCTCAGACTCTCATATATAGTTAAACTAATAATCAATGCAGAAATATTGCACAAACCATCACACATACCAATACATCTTAAAAGTTTGCACTAACTTTCTCAGACTCTCATATATAGTTAAACTAATAATCAATGCAGAAATATTACACAAACCTTCTCACTTACCAACACATCTTAAAAGTTTGCACTAACTTTCTCAGACTCTCATATATAGCCAAACTAATAATCAATGCAGAAATATTACACAAACCTTCTCACTTACCAACACATCTTAAAAGTTTGCACTAACTTTCTCAGACTCCCATACATAGTCAAATTAATAATCAATGCAGAATTATTGCATAAACCATCACACATACCAATACATCTTAAAAGTTTGCACTAACTTTCTCAGACTCTCATATATAGCCAAACTAATAATCAATGCAGAAATATTACACAAACCTTCTCACGTACCAATACATCTTAAAAGTTTGCACTAACTTTCTCAGACTCCCATACATAGTTAAACTAATAATCAATGCAGAAATATTACACAAACCTTCTCACTTACCAACACATCTTAAAAGTTTGCACTAACTTTCTCAGACTCCCATACATAGTCAAATTAATAATCAATGCAGAATTATTGCATAAACCATCACACATATCAATACATCTTAAAAGTTTGCACTAACTTTCTCAGACTCCCATACATAGTCAAATTAATAATCAATGCAGAAATATTACACAAACCTTCTCACGTACCAATACATCTTAAAAGTTTGCACTAACTTTCTCAGACTCCCATACATAGTTAAACTAATAATCAATGCAGAAATATTACACAAACCTTCTCACTTACCAACACATCTTAAAAGTTTGCACTAACTTTCTCAGACTCCCATACATAGTCAAATTAATAATCAATGCAGAATTATTGCATAAACCATCACACATACCAATACATCTTAAAAGTTTGCATTAACTTTTTCTGACTCCCATAGATAGTCAAACTAATAATCAATGCAGAAATATTGGACAAACCTTCTCACATAAAAACACATTTTAAAAGTTGGCACTAATTTTCTCAGACTCAAATAGGCCTACATAGTCAAACTAATAATCAAGCAGAAATATTGCACAAACCTTCTCACATACCAATACATATTAAAATAATACACTCTCTTTCTCAGACTCCCATACATAGTCAAACTAATAATCAATCCAAAAATATTGCACAAACTCTCTCACATACCGATACATTGTTTAAACTAAATATCGACGAAAATTATTGCACTAACCTTCTCAGACTCCCATACAAAGTAAAACTAAAAAATGAACCGTTACACATAATTAATACTTTTATTACATATATTAAATTTTTTTAATTTTATTAATTTTGAAAATTGATAATTAATGTTTTCACTTTTGTCTACCCTCCCGCGACGGTAACTTTTATTTCATTTGGGGTCTCAAAGTCGCGAGTCACGTGTGCTACCTTTCTCTGCTACGACTAAAAATGGATTTATTATGGAATATATTTATTTAAATAAATACTTTTAACTCAACTACAATTCCTTCCAGAGCCACACCATAATGTCTTTAGGATCACCACCCCTAAATACGTCAATCAAACAATGGCCCTTCCAAATAGCTAAATCGTCGTCGAGCAAACACTTTACACCGTCACAGAAGATGTTTTTGCGTTCTGTATCGTAGGGGAAAAAAACCAAAAGATGCCTCGTTCCAATTACCCAATCCATCCCAATTTTATAGGTTTTAAATTATTGGAGCGTTTCCAGTTGGGATATCTATGGTTCGCTACATGGCCTGCCTGCGCGGAGAGAAATACTTTATTGATTTAACAAGAAGATTTACAAACTTAAAGCTGATACGGAATATCTTTATTTTCCTCTACTGACGTAAAATCAACAGACAGGAAGGACAGGACACTTCAGCTATTGTACTCTTCTTATCGAGGCTTCGACGAATCCAACAAACCTTTCTTCAAAATTCGATAAAGGATCTCCTAGGTTCAAGATCCATTGAGCAGTGCCTTGTCAGTCTGATATTGTATTACACAGGACCCTGACTCGGCAGTTTGAGTTCATACCCAGGATTTGTTCAATGAAAACAATTAGTGTTCCTACTATTTAAGCAGATCATAATTATTGACATATACTCAAACTACAACCGGTTCAGCATAATTCCAGCCAAATACCTAATTACATATTCATACCACAGATCTCCATATATTTTCAAACGACATTGACTTGAATCCAGTAAAAATGCTCAGTGTCCCTACTATCTAAGCAGATAATAATACCTGACATATTCTCAAACTAAAATACATTCACCGTAGTTCTAGTGATCTTATTACTTAAGCAGAACATATTTCCAAACTGCAATACGTGCAGAACAATTCCTATTGTAACAGTTCAATTAATAAAGTAGGTTTCAACTTAATTATCTCATTTAATTAGTCAGGAAATAAACCTTTGCGTGAATTGTATTTGTCCAGCAATAAACTGTGGCGTGCAATCTGAGTAATGGAACGGCAGGCATTAAATCGTAGTGTGAGTTATTTGCATAGTATTGTTGTATAAGCCCTCTGGCGAACCGCTTTATGACCATTGTGTTGCCCCTGTTTAAGCCTTTAATAAAATTGTTAGTCCAACGGTTAGTTTAGCTGAAGATAGAGCTCAGCTCGATCACAAGTATGCTTTGAAAATTTGTAATTTGTAAACAAGAGTATTTAATTGAATCTATTATATATATACGGTGTTAAATAAAATACTGTTACCTATGAAATACTTTATTCTATTTTGCTATCCCCAAAAGAAATAATCGGTTTATAATTTGCTTTTAATTTTGGCACAATGCATTCACTTAGGTGAGTACAAAAATATCTGGATATTTTTAGCCGATTTTGAAATATTCGATCTTAGGTATATCTATTGTTAATATCCAGTCTTTAACTACTAACTACTTTCCAAAGAATATCTATTGTTATTATTCAGTCTATAACTACTAACTACTTTCCCAAGAATATCTATTGTTAACATTCAATATTTAACTACTAACTACTTTCCCAAGAATATCTATTGTTAATATTCAGTCTTTAACTACTAACTACTTTCCCAAGAATATCTATTGTTAACATTCAATATTTAACTACTAACTACTTTCCCAAGAATATCTATTGTTAATATTCAGTCTTTAACTACTAACTACTTTCCCAAGAATATCTATTGTTATTATTCAGTCTATAACTACTAACTACTTTCCCAAGAATATCTATTGTTAACATTCAATATTTAACTACTAACTACTTTCCCAAGAATATCTATTGTTAATATTCAGTCTTTAACTACTAACTACTTTCCCAAGAATATCTATTGTTAACATTCAATATTTAACTACTAACTACTCTTCCAAGAATATTTAATGTTAATATCCAGTCTTTAACTACTAACTACATTTCCAGGAATATCTCTTGTTAATATTCAGTCTATAACTACTAACTACTTTTCTAAAAATATCTATTGTTAATATTCAACCTTTAACTACTAACTACTTTTCTAAAAATATCTATTGTTATATTCAGTCTTTAACTAGTAACACCTTAATAGTCATATTTGGACAGATAGAGGCCATTACTTGTTTTTCGAACTATCAGAACTACAATGAGGCCGTCACACAGTTTTGTTATTTTTTCACATAGACGTAAAAGCTTATAGAGAAATAGTTGTAATGGGGCAAAAATCGATGTTGGTTTTCTTATGGAAATGTTTTGGAAAAGGTTTTTGAATTGTGCTAAAATTTAGTTCATGAGTATACTTTAGCTGTATCTCAAGGAATTATTTTTCATATTTTGCGTAACTTAAAATTTGGAAATATCTGTTATGAAATTAAAACACAATCTTATCATTTTCTCAAATCGATTCTATTGATTTTTATGATTTTTTTTCCAAATGTAATCTCGAAAAACTCAATCAACATTTATTTGATCCTCACTTCTCCAAAGACGTCATTTCAGTAGTAGTAGGTTAGATGTTGAAGTTGCATATGAGGATTTGTCTTTGCACAAACTGCAAATGACAAGATATGCTCTATCAGGAATGGAGAAAGCCAAAACATAGTTGGTAATGCTACATGATAGCATCTCCTCTTTTTCAATTTATTAATATCTAAAATAAATGGAGCAAAAACAATACACAAAGTTTCTCACTGACCCATCCTAAAAATCAAATAAAAACAAACGAAATTTACCATTTTTCTCAAAAAATGTCAGTTCAGTAATTGTCAGTGTAAATAAACCATGGACGGCATCTTTTGTAAAAATATTTAAGGGTCTAATCTTGCTTCGGTCATCCTCAGCATGAATTATTTGATAACAATCTAGTTTTCAACGACGGTGATTAAGGTTCATATTACTTTTTTGCCAATTATTCGTGAATCGAAATATTTTTTTACTTTATATTTTCTACAGGGATTTGGGGTCATTAAATTTCATATTTCTCTAAAATTTGAATGAAATCGTGGTTATCAAAGTACTGGTTTTAGTGTCAAATTGTTAAATCCACCCCTGATTTTAAACAGAATATAATATACAACGAGATTTACTCAAACGCTAATCAAATAGTATATAATAAACAATTATAATATTATCATGGAACAAAAAAATCGTAATTATTCAAAATAGACTATACCGATTTCATTAGAAATTTTAGAGAAATATGAACTTTAATGACCCAAATCCCTGTAGAAAATATAAAGTAAAAAAATATTTAGATTCAAGAATAATTGGCAAAAAAGTAATATTAACAACATTAGTAAGAGTTAATGAGTTAACAACATTAGTAAGACTAAGACTACTTGAGGAGGCGCGGCCCGTGGGGCCGTTCCTCCAATCCCATCCATGCCAGGTGCCTTCCTCGGCTTGACTGCAGTGATGGCGGCTTGGACCTCCTTTAGAGTGAAGGGCTCCAGGGAGTCGTCTGCCTCCTCCGGGGATCCAAAGAACCCTTCGGCGAATTCTTCGATCATATCTGCATGATCCTCGTCCCAAACATCGTGGTTTGGTTGGAACTGGTCCTCCATAGTATCAGCAAATGCCTCGGCCTTGTCCGCGGCAGTGTAGGTTAAGTCACGCTGCCCGTGGAGAGGCCGGCTCGATCGCTTTTCACTACGGAGTGTCTTAGCCAATTTCCAAGCGCTACCATTCTGTAAGTCTAGAGAATTGAGATACGAATCCCACGCCTCAGACCTGAAAACATTTTTCAACAACTTAACTCAGCATTCTGGCTGTTGAAGCTTCTCTTCGTTGTCGGGGATATAACTTATATAGCCTATATATATATATATATATATATATATATATATATATATATATATATATATATATATTGTAAATCATTCTTATAATATGAATAAGTTTAAGAATAGAGATTTTACGGTTTGTACTTACAAGTTGAGTTGGTGAGTTCAGAATACTTTTCTGGGTAATATATTAATTTTTCGATTGATCTATAACAACAAAATAGCAGATTTCATTAAATAATTTTAATTGTGCAATACATTTCCTAAAAAGTGTGTACATTCAGAAAGCCGTATAAAAATAGTGCACGATTGTTATTTTACACCAATTCTTTTATTAGGTACAGAGTAGGACCTACATCACCAAGACCAAAATAAGCTAAGAGTACAACAATGATTGTATTTTATAGATTTCATATCTATAACAAAATTAAAAAGTCAACATCTCACCTTTAAATTTTTAAAGAAATAATTTTAATAATGACGAACATAACCCCGATCACATGAAACTACTAAATCATAATGCGAATCCTAAAAGATGTTTTTCATTGTGGTGTTGCCTGGTAGAACACTTCCCGTCGCAGTAATTCTGACTTTCCTGATCAGGATTTGCTACCAACTGTAAATTGTCCTCTCAGTACTGGGTCAACACTGAAACGTTTTTAAAGGCACGAGCTCTGGACGACTCAGGAAAGAGACACAGGCCACCTACTTTATTACACCGGTTATTAACAAAGCAACATTTTTTACACAACAAAGATACATAATTAATTATTACACATCCTGGTTATATTACTATATAAAATCTATTTAATAAAAAATCCGCTTAAATTAATTTTGAAGTTATTTGATATTTGTGGATTGTTCATAGTTTTAATCGGACGTTCATTTGTGTGTGTAAAATAATAACACGACGCTTCGAGAGTGTTAATTTACTTCATTATCAAGGGATAACTGTAGAGAAGTGAATCGTTGGAAACTAATACAAACCTAGTAACCTAAGAAAGGTACCCGGGGCATAAGCAGTAAAATTAGGATTTCAAAAGAACGTGTCAGAAAAAAACATATCCGATTAAACCATATCAATCAAATCAACCTATATTCGTAATAAAATCAAATGCATCCCCTGGTTTAAATACGATTAATTAGATTCTGAGATTGTTAGATCAGCACAAATACATGCTTTTTTAGAACATGTCTTTTGAAGGGACACTAACAGAAGAGTTGAAAAAATAAACAATTGGGCACCGGTGGTAGAAGAAACCGAGGAACCGCCGGACGGACGATGTTCAGGAGGATAGAAGTTATAAATTGGAAGATAATGGATGAAGTCAGAGCGGTCCATTCCCACGTTAGAGGACAAACCCCACGTTAGAGTGTGAGGCACGAAAGAAAAATAACACAATATATTCAATTTTCCAAAATACAAAAAAACACCACGAAATTATTTCATAATAAACTAAGCGTGTGACAAATTTAGAGGACTTTTTTGGAATATTTAAATTGTCTGAGTAATCTTTACTTAAAATGAAAATTCTAAAACTGTATCTCTTACTCAGTAGGCCCTACATCATACGAGTGTGGGAATTTCGAGGTACCTAGCTGAAACTACAACTCTTCATTTAGTTTTTGGTTATGCCCCTCTCTTTCATTTTTCCATCAGATCTCCCTTGACTAACTTTTGTTCTCTTTCGATCCTGACGATAGTCGAAGGCTAATGGTCTGTATTTTATGATCTTTTTCCTTTTTTTAAGCGACGATCATCGAGTGGTTTTTTGCCTATAAAAAGCAAACAAGTTTACCATTACTAATCATTGAAATTCCAAAACTGTGCTTGACTCAGAACATCATACGCGTTAGCAATCTCGAGATACTCTAAGGTGGATCTACACTTTAATTCATCTAGTTTAGAGTTTTTGTCCATCTCTTTCATCATTCCTATCAGGTCTCTTTTGACCAACTCTTGTGCTTTTCCGACCTCGACGATATTGGAGCATTCGAGCGCTAATGATCTGTATTGTAAAATTTTTTTTAAAGTGATAATGATTGCGAGAGTTTGCATTCATAATACAAAAAGTTTACCATTACTGTTTTTATAACCTGTTAAAACCGAGCAATATTTTTTTTTATCTACAAGCTAAGTAATTATGAAGCATTTAACCATTTTTATTTTAAGAAAGGTATAAAATAAAGTCAATCCTTCTGCTATTGATTTATTTAAGTAAATAGTATAGAGACTTTAACGGCGCCAGTGCGGCATAACAATAAACAGTAAACTGGGAGCTTCACTTTACGAAATAGCAAACTTATGAAACAAGGCACGGCCTGCACTACTCTAGGGGAAAGCAATCTCACGTTATATGCAAATTTAATCCTTTTCAACTCGCATTAAACGACAACTTAGAAATGTTAGTGTCCATACGGAGAACAGATATTTTCCCTACAAATGCGTTCCTGATCTCACTGAAAACTAAAATCTTGTTAAATATTTTTAACTTTGTTAGTTATTAATATCTTCATTAAATAAATGAATTATTTATTTTCTTAATAAAAAAATTGGTTATTATTATGTTTGTTTTGTGGTACCTAAAATGTACATTTTTATTTTTAATGTAACTATAAAGTAGGAAGATGTTATTTAGTCTAAGATCGGTTCGTTTTAGAAACGTTTGTAGCAAAATAAAATGTGTTATGTTTTGTACTATTTTACACTGTTTCATAAAAATGGTTGTAACTTTTGTCCCATCCAACATTTTATATAGAATTCCTTATATAGAGTAATACCACAATATCCTTTATATCCCAAATATAATACTAAAGTATTTATATATTTAAGTATATAATTGAATATATTTATGTAATTTTTCTATCTCTTTAAAGAAAATATTAATAAAAAATACTATCAGTGTATGAAACACACTGATAATATAATATTCCATTTATTGATATGGTTTAAATTGAAAATTGTCATTATTTGTGACTTAGTTTTTACACATATGATGACAAATGTTCTCTTAAACCATATTAATAATTACTTCTAATGTTTTTTTTTTTGTTTTGTTTTTTTACCGCATAGTCCTATCAACAGTAACAACAGTTCGTTCCTATAAAAATGTTATTCACTGCGTTTAGAACTTTTCGCGGGTTCCATACATCGGGTGAAATGGCAAAATCTGAAAGGAAAAAAATGCGAAAAGTACAACTTAGTTATCTACACAAATGCTTCAAAATTTGTGATTTTTTGCAACATATTTATTTAATTTTTGGCGTATACCTGTGTATTTGAGAAATATTTTTCTCTTTCAAAATTTGAAAAACATTGTGAAGATTTTCTTGTTAAGTTAGGATTACGATTATTTGATTTAGTTTTTATTCATGCTACAATCAGCATAAAAAAAGATCCTTGAATTTATATTAAAAAATAACAAATATATAGGCTGTATTGAAAAAAAAAGTACATACAACTTATCAAAAATATCCTGAAATTTTAGGACAGAACCGGAAGGAAAAATCCTGGTACTAGACTACAACACCACTTTATTAATTTCATGGATTATTATTAGTTTGTGTTAGATATTGTAATAATTGAGTATATTAATGCAATGTATTTTATAAAGAGGAATTTTTTACGAATACAATTTGTACTCTACATCGTATCATGATTTGAAAAGAATTGATAGTGATTTTCTAATATAGTACAGTACTGAGAACTCCTGAGACCAGTGATAACACAGAATAATTTATGGACTGGTGTGTGTGTGTGTGTGTGTGTGTGTGTGTGTGTGTGTGTGTGTGTGTGTGTGTGTGTGTGTGTGTTTCTGTGTGTTATTAAACACACTAGTTGTTGCAATAAAGGCGTTAAATTCTAGTTTTCATCATAAACCGAGGTGTTGATTCATTCTCTCGAAACGTCGTGTTTTCGTTTTTTTATATACGTAAATGAAGTCAAATTCCCGAATAAACTACATGAATAATTACAATATGGTCTTAAGAAACTCCTTGATCGTTTAGAATACAATGTCTAGCAGAAACATTTTAAATATCCCGAGTTTAATTGTTTCTTTAAGTCGTTGGAGGGTTTGTTCACAAAATAGACTTTATTTTCATTATTTAAAGTCTTAGCCTGTGCTAGATATTCAGAAATCATACCTACAACGGGTGTTTATGCCTATGCATACTAATATTACGATTCAATAAGCTCTTTAAGAGAAATAATAAAGAAGACATAGCTAGTGTTAGATTGCATTTTTTGGAAGAATCATTGACGTCTCAACTGAGCCAATATTGGTTTGCTTTTGTAACGAATTGGTGTTTTCCGCCAAGAGGCCAGTGGTCTGAGACCCGCATTTTCAGTTAACAACAGTCAGAAGGGTACGGCAGGTCTAGGGGCTTTCCGCTGAGCCACACATTTTTCTGCTAAATTAGATTTCTACGAGGTTTAGATAGGTTAGGTCGGTTCGAAATTGACATGTTTTAGTCAGCTCACTTTAATTTCTAAATTTTGATTTGAAGATGTTAAAATATAACATTAATTAATTTTAAAACGGATATTGTTTTAGGCTATTCCGAAAAGATTTATTGGAACATGTTATATAGAGTATTAATACTATCATAAATCTAACAATGTTGGCCTATGTACCATTGACAAACATAATAAATCTTTATGCTGAGCGTCAGTTAGCAACATGTAGGAAGGGAAGATCTGTCATACCTTTCTGACTCTAGTCAACTGTAGATGCGAAGTTCATAACACTGGCCGCTCGGAATCACAGCACATGATAACCCATAATTTATATAACGTGAAAAGTAAGCTAATTTTACAACAAACCATTGAGCCAAATTTTTTAGTTTGAAGTCACGGAGCCGAGTTTATTGCAGAGCTCATTAATATGAAACCTACATTATAATTACATTTTGTTATCAATATTTGTATATATATATATATATATATATATATATATATATATATATATATATCTCAATGTAAGTATAGGTTACGGCTTTTTATGTATTTTTGTATGATGACAAGGCAATTGGTTACGATTTGTGAACTTTGACTTCTGGCCTCAGTTGGTAAGTGGTATGAATATATAAAATAGACAGTTACTTTTACCTTATTTACAGTTATTACATTTCAAAGTTTAAATTTATTTCGTAAAATGAGCCGATTTTGAGAACAAACTCGTAACAAGTGTTATTAAAAGTATTAAAAGTAAAATATCGCTGTTATAAACCTATGTATTATAGGTTATATTTTATTAAATGTTTAAAAATTTGAAGTTAAAAATAAATTTAGGGAACTCGATAAAATCCAACTTCTAATTTTAATTTATTAAAAGAACCGCATTAAAAAAGTTTTTGCTGAGAATTAAAAAAGCATTAAAAAACCGCATTAAAAAAGCTATGAATTGGCTGAGATTAAATTTGTTTTATATATTTTGAGGTTAGTTTTAATTATGACATTTCAGTCCGTTCAACGGAACAATAAACTACGAATGTAAATTGTGACCGTCGTTTTGGAAGATTTTTACCACTCAATCAACGGTAAGACCAGATGTATTCTTTTTTAGTCGTGTGCTGATTTTTATAAATCCAAGTAGAGTGACAACTGATATGATCTCATGTTTTGACAATAGTTTTGGCATAACTTTCATTATTAAGTGTATTGTGTGAATAAACATTAGGCCAATCCTAAAAGGTGAAAAAGGGTCTTGAAAAGTGTACAATTTTTACCCCCTAATTAATTACATTTTCAGGTACTTTTAAAACAAAGAACTAGGATCGGAAGAGACGTGACTATAAATCGATCCATACAAAACAACTTGTTCGTGGACGAGCGAGTCCTCAAGTGGATCTGAAAATGGGTGGCTTTTCCTTCAGGGGATTCAATAAAAACGGTGAAAATATTTAGAATCAATAATAACACCTTATAAAGTACTACGAGTATAAACGCGGGAATTCCAGCATGTGATAGATGTAATTACGTAATGTTCGAAGATGGAAGTGGCTTGGACATGTTTAGACATAGCTGGTAGATGACAGTAGATTGTCTAAATATATGTGTGGAACAACGTGGAGAAAGAAGGCTGAGAGGTGGATGGATGGTGTGGAGTGCGACTACATAATACTTAGGATAAGAAGATGGAGTCAGTAGCCTACAGCCTGCAGATCAGCACTAATAGAATGCTGCTGCTAAGGTCGTTAGCTTCTCCAGGGACCATAACGCCATTGGGCAAACGTAAGGGGAAAATGGTATATTTTTGTTTGAAAATTTTCACTGCCATTTATGATGTATTATGTCAATCGATTTGGCTTGTTTGGAATTTCATTCAACTGTATGGTAAGTACAATTATTGGGCCAGATTTGATTTCGATTGGATAAATATTTAAACAAAAGGTTCCATAAATCATTATTATTCTAATCAATTAGAACAATCACTATTCTGGAAGTCCTAAATCACGTGGAAAACCTTGTCCTAACCCAAACTGACATCACGTGATAAAATTATTTATCAAAGAAAATAGGTAAAAACATTTACACTAAAACCAGTGAAAATAAAAGCCTTGCATGTAAATTATGTGCAATTAATAAAATAAAGAACACCTAATATAATAAATTTTTCACTAAACATGGATAGCCGGACAATAATAACAATTAATTATTTCGCCAATCATATCTTGTTTTTTATTTTATTTTATAGAACCATCCAACACTAACCATATCGCGTGACATTTCGGTTATTGTTCGGAACATAATTTGGTGAAACGGCTTCCGGTGAATTGATGGACCCATAATCACGAGGTTTTGACAATTGTTTAACTCGATGACAGTTCTGATATACCTGTTGTTTATGTTATTACACTTGGTTGCTCCTAAGATCTATCGTTCTGATTGTATAAATATTTCAATAGGTTCATGTCAAACAGTCATATATTATAAAGGAATGTTTCTACTCTAAAACAAAATTAATTTTAATAACGAAATAAGCTGTACGAAAACATTGCACAAACCAATTCACTCCCCCCATACACAAAACTAAATAAAAAAATATCTGTCGTTATCCTCCCCTCACATTACAAATTCGGGAGCTTTCTGTCCATAAATAAAAATTAACTATTGATTGTGTCTTAGAAGGTCAAGTGTTTCATAATAAACCCAAGTTCTTACGATCGTATACTGCGGGTGTACTGGACATTGCCGCAAAAAAGCACCTTAAATATCTGGAAGTTTTCTTTGATGAAGGCATGTACTTAAGGTATATATTTGGAAGTCAAAAGGGAGGGGTGCTAATAAGTGCTCCATCACGCTGTATGCAGCGCCCTTATAGAAGAGATTCCTTTACATACGTACATCTTTGAAGCCAATTAGAGACGAGATACGAACACAAGCAAAGTGGAGACTTTTTACACACCTCAAGGCCCGACGTCAAGAAAGTTGTGATATACTCAATTACCAGGTTCATAAAATCTGTATAACTTTCCTTATTGGGTAGGCTATAAGATCCCTTGATCTACAAATACAAATTATCATTTCTTGCAAGACCCAAGAAACAAACTTTTGATGATTATATTTAGAAGATTTCCTTCTAGTAAATGGGGCTGGTTAAGTACCATGATGGATTTGTTTGTTTGTATAAACTCTTCAATTTATTAAAACTGGTATTTTTGTGGAGATGGTGATTTTATAATGACCACTAAAGTTTATTTGAGGGTAATGAAATTTTGTCTTTTGGAATGTAAACTCACGTTTTATGATAATCGAATTTTGGAGTAGCGCACTGCACGAACAACGATTATGCAGACAGACATCATTCTACTCATTATTATTTGACTTGAAATCTACAAATATTCCCTTGAAAAACTCCACACAGATATCTGTACCCCATTACAAATCTTTTATTATCACCATATACGCGAGACAGTAAAATCACATATTACATTAGTAGCATTAAAAGTTGACATATTGTTACACCTGAATAGTAGACCTAAACGACTTTTACAATAGGGTATATTAAGAGCTAACACATTGTTACACCTGTATAGACAAGGTTCACAAAGAACACGTGTCAGGGAGAGTACATGAACATCAGAATACAATTGAATATGGAAGCGAGAGCGAGAGCGGTCTGGATCTGCATAACACCTAAGGTAAAGCTGTGTACGAGAGATAACAGGGGGGGAACAGTCCCTGAGGGCGGAGTCTGACCCCAGGGGAGCTCTCCGGGTGTGGTGATAGACGCGTATATTTGTCCCGTATTGTGAGAGTCCATAAGGGAAATGCATAACAACGCGAACAACTGATCTAATACCGATGTGTATAAGTGAACTTTTACCCCTATTCAATATCCTTGATTTTTTTTTTTTTTTTTTACCAGTGCATGATTAATAATAGACCTTTGTTTAAAACAAGATGTGTTGGGCGTATTATCAGATATAAAATGTGCCGTATTAATTAAAACAGGATATTGATAAGTTTTTATCATGTGGTACGACTTAGAATATTTACTAATTAATATAATTACTAACATGGTTTAATGGGAGATTTGTTTTTATATAGACTATACAAATGATGGCGAATGTCCGATTAAATCATGTTAATAATATGAACAATCCATAATTATTAAAACCAGAATAAATATATTGAAGTAGGCCTACGTATTACTTCAAATAACTACTACGTATTTTTAAAACGTTACTCGGAGTACTTTTATTGATTTTTATTTTTTGTTTATTTTCTAGTAAAGTTTACGAAATAAACAATGCCAAAACATTGCACGAACAGTGTCTTGCAACAGTCTTATAAAACAAATATAAGTGCTATGTCCCCCAAATTGTTTATATACTATTTTGAAGTATATTTTGGGATTTTATTCAGTAATACGTTTATATAAGATGAAGAAGAGTTTCCTTTTCCAACTTTTTAATTTTAAAAAAAAGTATTTATTGACACTTTCGAGATTTTTCGGGTCAAGATAAATTAAAATAAACAATTTTTAGGCTTAAGATTTGAACACAATTAGGCTACTTAGTGACAAGGAAAACCAAGGTTGAGTCTTAATTGCGAACAGTCCAGATTGCGAACAAGGGTAAAATCGTCCAGACTGCGAACACCTCAAAAATGCCGAGGACTACCTGAACATGAGTCGTCCAGACTGCGAACACATAATTTGGAATCTGTAAAAATGGTTGAGTCAATTGCGGACACTTGGGATTACTGTTACCTGACAAGGGTTTGACAGGTTTCTGCAAATATTTCAATACTGGTGCCATCGCCTTTTACATTGGAACTAATTTACCCGACTCACTCAATCCAACATTTCTCAGCATTTGGTCACACCAAACGCTGAGAACACTTCCCCGAACTTCTCCCGGACCTCTGTGCCGGAAACTCTGGGCCAAACAAACACCTACATCTCCCTTACTGTCGAACAGTAAAGGGCAGCTCGTGATTGGTCCAGACTCAACTCGCGAGAGGCCGCGGACGGTCTCTCGCCGAACACATACACTTCAGATTCTCCGACCCAATCACAGCACGCTAAGCCACCCACGCCTCTAGCCGGCCTGTGATTGGATCGCGGAATAGAGAAAGTCGCACAATGGCTTCTCCATTGTTCGACTACAGGAAAACGTATAAAACCAGACGTTTTCCTAACCAAAACAGACACTTCTTCTTCAGTCTCTCATCCGAGAGACTAAGACAGACCAACCACACTTCATCCTCTGTCTCTCCACCGAGAGACACGATACAGCTCTACTGACTCTCTTCCTAGAGACGTCACTCAGGCCCAGCTCCTAGAGATTACTACCAGACACTACTCTTCTCTCTACAGGGTACTTCTTCGGTCTCTCTGCCGAGAGACCCTCTACACCCACATTCACACCAGCAGAAGGTGACCAAAGGGACCAAGAACGCTTTATTGCCTAATTGTTGTACGGCGCATAATTCTACCACCTCACCTTCCAAACTCGCCTCCCGACAGGGAAACAGCCAAGTAGGGGAAACCCGGCGAGCAACCACTATACCGCCTCCCGATAGGGAAAGATAGTAGGGTAGTGGTTACCCGGCGGACCCCTGGCTTGATGTCGGGGAGGCGACGCAACCAGCAGAGGAGAGCTGTCCGGAGAGTACAGCGCCGGATCAGCAGGGCACTGCGGCAGAGACAGCCAGAGACCGTCACCCAAGTTAAAGGCCTTTCTAAGGACCAAGCCCGCACCTCTACTACTGTGTGGCGGCTCATCAGCCTTACCCCGTCTCCTCGCCCCTATAACTACTCAGTCCCGAATCTCCCCTGTTACGATCCCCGCTCCTCTTACTACCTCGCTTTTTAAGAGAAACCAACTACCACCATTCCTCGACCAAAACAACCTCGCCCGGCTAAACAGCCTACTTCCCCCACCATCACCATATTCTCGAGCTCTTCTCCCAGGACTCTACGTCATTTGGCGGCCGCAACGTGGGACTCGAATTGCTCCGAAGAGGAAAGGACCTTCACCCCGACTCTACACCACACTTCTGGGAGTGCGACAAAACCCAGTGGCGCCCATAATCAACCGATTTCACCACCAGCAGAGATGGCTCCGACCCTGAGAACTCAGACTAAGACCTGCGCCGACGAAGACTGCAGCAGCCAGAGCAGACTCTTCACCACCTGCTGCCGTTGTGGACTACACCGTCACCATGTCTGCGTAGGATGGCCTGAAGTGGAGATCCCTGCTGCTACATACACTTGTCCGAATTGTACCACCAATCCCCCTCCCACACCTGACCCACCTTCACACACACCTGACCCTAATATTTTGCAAGCTATGTTACAGATGCTATCTAACACCCAACAGACAACTACAGCTCCAATGCCGGATTTCTCCGGAGATGGTGCTGACGACCCGGAGGAGTTTCTTCGCCAAGCCGAAGACATCTTGACCAGTCGTAGAACCCCGGCCAATCAATGGACCAAGACCACCGCAGCCCAGCTCCAAGGCACCGCGGAACAATGGTACCAGCTGTACAGCAAAGCTGGACTGGACTGGAAGGAGTTTTCAGAGAGACTACGAGCCCGCTTCGACTCCCCAGCGGTTGTGGCGGAACTACAGGCCGAGCTCTATGGCCGTAAGCAAAACCAGAACGAGCCAGTGGATTCCTTCCTGCTGAGGAAAACACGACTTATGCGGCGACTACAACCCCAGGCCATCGAGGAAACCCGCCTACAGACCTTCATGGAACTGCTGTTGCCCAGCCTAAGGTCAAGACTCAGGGGCAGCCACCTCACCACGACCGAGCAGCTCATGGACGTAGCCCGCGCAGTCGAGAGGGACCTAGCAGAGGACAACAGGCCCACCGCCAGACCGAACCGTGAAGAAAGGTACCGCCCCGCCATCCAGCCTGCCGCAGCCAAGCCAACACCCGAGACACGACCTAACAGGGACCCAAAGTGCCGGTACTGCCCGGATTACCATTTCCACCGGGAGTGCCCGGTACTAAGGAAACGACAAGCCGAGACAGCGGAAAACTGGCGCGGGACAGGAGGAGCGCCAAAACCTGCCCCGAAGTAGAAGGAGGCGCCATCTGCAATGCGACCCCAGGAAGCCGTCTACCGAGGATCAGCCTCAAGATCGGCCAGAGGACCATCCTGGCGCTCGTCGACTCCGCAGCAAGCCGCAACTTTATACGGACCGATCAACTGGACCCCGATGCTCGTCTCCGAGAAGCCCCGTCAACCGCCCGCCTCGCAGACCAGGACGCCCAGCTAAAAATCCGCGGAGAGACTGACTTGAACCTTCACCTCCAAGGACAACTGATGACAGCAAACTTCTTGGTAGCAGATACCCTCCAAGAGCCAGCCCTCCTTGGGTACCCTTGGCTCCAAGAACAACGAGCAGTCTGTGACTTCAGCACAGGGACGCTGACCTACGGACGGCAAGACCGACACACACTATCGTGGACCACGACTGCACCACGGGAGAAGACAACGCCCGCCATCACCTTAGACAAGGTCGATCACGGACTTCCGGAGTACCAGGATGAACCCTTCGCCGAGATGCTCCAACACCATGCTGCAGCCACCCACGCGGACAGACCTCTCGAAGACACCACCAACAGATCACCACACACCTCGTCCCCGCAACCACAGAAGGAAACCGCCACGGAGGGAGCTGGACACTTAGTAAGCCTACTGCCACCTACAGCACAGGAGGACATCCAGACAGCCGAAGAACCAGTCGTCCTTCAGACGGAGCCCCGAACATTGTGTGACGAGGTGAAGGAAACCCAGGCAGCCGAACCAGCCATCCGGCGAATCGAGGAGCAACACCACAGGATCGAGCAGAAAGCAGCCCAGCAGCGGACTCCCAGCGACCAGGACTTCCATCTCACCCACCGCAGTGACGACTCTGGAGCCTGGACGCCATACACAGCGAGCCCCGACCCAGGGAAGCTACAGCTGCCTAGATCTGTTCGACCACCGCCCTCAATCCAACACGGCACCATGGACTACATCCACCCCAGTCATCCCCGGCTGCGACATCCACCGCCGAAGAAACGTCGAGGCCTTCCGAGACCCCGCTGCAGACCTGAAGGAAGCCCAGGACACAGCCCCGCAGTCATCAACCAAGCGGAGCCTCGAACGTTGTCGGACAAGCCGAAGAAAACCAGCACCACAACCCGCCCCGGAAAACCACCAGAAACAAGTGAGTGTAGTGCCGCGACCACCACCCCCCCCCCAAATATAAACAATAAATAACTGTATCTCTTTTTTCTATTTTTCTGTGTCATATAAACAATTTTGTAATTTTCTGTGTCATATAAACAATTTTGTAATTTTCTGTGTCATATAAACAATTTGTGTTTTTTTTTGTTGTGTGTTTCCCCATCTCCCGCCCCGAACTATGCCCACGGGCTAAGACAATATCATATAGACAATAAAAACTGTGTATAAACTCTGCTGTATATTTAAAATATTTTTGTTTTCTCCTATATTTATGTAATATGTGATTTTTGAAAAATCCGCCATTATACATGTCATATCTAATATTTTTTCTCCTTTGTATGTATGTAAATTTTGAAAATTATATGTACGCCTATTATTATGTTAAAATAAATTGCCTGTCTTTGCTTTCTACTAAATTGGTTTTTGAAAAACCCATAAACTTGTATCTATATACCATGAATATTTTGTATCTTTGTTTTTGAAAAACTTGAATCATGTTCTAATTAATTATATATGTAAAACTTTGGTTTTGAAAACCAACCTTAATAAAAATTGTAAATTTTCACTCTGTATTGTTAGCTATAAGTTATGAACCAATAAATACACGTTATTTTGTTTTCTTTGGGTAACCTTTCTCTGCTGGTATACTGCACACACACCCATCTAAACTCTCACAACATCGGAACAACTCTCTAGGGTAAATCAGTTCCACAAGTGAGGGGGGACTTGCCATCGCCCTTTACATTGGAACTAATTTACCCGACTCACTCAATCCAACATTTCTCAGCATTTGGTCACACCAAACGCTGAGAACACTTCCCCGAACTTCTCCCGGACCTCTGTGCCGGAAACTCTGGGCCAAACAAACACCTACATCTCCCTTACTGTCGAACAGTAAAGGGCAGCTCGTGATTGGTCCAGACTCAACTCGCGAGAGGCCGCGGACGGTCTCTCGCCGAACACATACACTTCAGATTCTCCGACCCAATCACAGCACGCTAAGCCACCCACGCCTCTAGCCGGCCTGTGATTGGATCGCGGAATAGAGAAAGTCGCACAATGGCTTCTCCATTGTTCGACTACAGGAAAACGTATAAAACCAGACGTTTTCCTAACCAAAACAGACACTTCTTCTTCAGTCTCTCATCCGAGAGACTAAGACAGACCAACCACACTTCATCCTCTGTCTCTCCACCGAGAGACACGATACAGCTCTACTGACTCTCTTCCTAGAGACGTCACTCAGGCCCAGCTCCTAGAGATTACTACCAGACACTACTCTTCTCTCTACAGGGTACTTCTTCGGTCTCTCTGCCGAGAGACCCTCTACACCCACATTCACACCAGCAGAAGGTGACCAAAGGGACCAAGAACGCTTTATTGCCTAATTGTTGTACGGCGCATAATTCTACCACCTCACCTTCCAAACTCGCCTCCCGACAGGGAAACAGCCAAGTAGGGGAAACCCGGCGAGCAACCACTATACCGCCTCCCGATAGGGAAAGATAGTAGGGTAGTGGTTACCCGGCGGACCCCTGGCTTGATGTCGGGGAGGCGACGCAACCAGCAGAGGAGAGCTGTCCGGAGAGTACAGCGCCGGATCAGCAGGGCACTGCGGCAGAGACAGCCAGAGACCGTCACCCAAGTTAAAGGCCTTTCTAAGGACCAAGCCCGCACCTCTACTACTGTGTGGCGGCTCATCAGCCTTACCCCGTCTCCTCGCCCCTATAACTACTCAGTCCCGAATCTCCCCTGTTACGATCCCCGCTCCTCTTACTACCTCGCTTTTTAAGAGAAACCAACTACCACCATTCCTCGACCAAAACAACCTCGCCCGGCTAAACAGCCTACTTCCCCCACCATCACCATATTCTCGAGCTCTTCTCCCAGGACTCTACGTCACTGGAAATACTATGATTTTTCTATAGTCCAAAATTTCATTTTATGGAATTTAAACTCGAAAATATACAAAAAGTATACTTCTGTATACATAAATATACAAAAATATACACATCTTTGACTTGCAAAACCTGTCTATGTTGCCAAAAACTCGGTCGATTTCCTATAATTCTTCTATCTTCCAAAACTCATCTAATTTCCATATAACTGGAATTTAAACTCCAAAAGTGGTGACGTGACGGCTCGTTTCCCGCTTACCAGCTCCTTCGCGCGGAAATAAAAACGTTTAACAAATGTAATCTCCGTATGTATATTACCAGAATTGATTTGTGATTCTGGCCAAATCATTCTGTTAATATATAATACCGGCCTGGGATTCTACGAATGGGTTGAAAACCCCGACCTCTCAAAATGTGTTCGCAATCAGGAATCCTCCCCACCCCCCAGACGACCCCCTCCCCCTCGTAAACCCAAACATGTTCGCAGTCTGGACTGTTCGCAATCAGGACTGTTCGCAATCAGGAGGACACCAAAACCAAACACTGTTATAATCTATAAATGAGTTTAATATCACTAACGTTTACAATATATACGCGGGTTATTTTATAAGTATTGTTTTTTGTTTTTTTAAATTTAGTTCGTTACTTATATAACATTATTGTAAAAAGGTAAAAACATCTCGGTCGTTACTGCTTTAAAAAAGGAAGGAAAAACAAATTAAATACTCCTCGAAGACTCTAATAGCGTTAAAATAGCAAAGAACAAGAGTTTATCAAGAGAGTACTAATAGGTAAGATGAAAGACAGGGATCTAACCCAATATTACTTGAAAAAGGTGTAAATCCAGCTAAAGTCCTTCGGGATTGTCAAGCTCGTACATACTTTAGTGAGACCCGTAGGGATGTTACTTGCAAATGAGAAATCCAAATCGTAAACAATAGGCCCAAGTTTGATATTAAAATCTTGTAGATCAATGTTTGATTTGTCCTTCTTACATAATCTCCCTACCGTTACAGCCAACAAATTAAAAAAAACAAACTTATTTTATATCTTAATTTTATTTATTTTTATTTTCTCTCACCTCAAGCCGGCACCGAATTTTTTTTAATTAATTTTCTTTTGTTTGTTGAATTATCTAAGATAAACTATTATAACCCATCTTGAAATAACATGGAATTGGTACTAACCGGCACAGAATGATAATTCAACACACGCAGACTAGGATAAAGGAATTTGAGTTTAATCTACGATACAACACTCTCTTTGTACCCTATTTATTTATTTAATTTCTTCTCAAGGATTATAAAAATCTGTAACAATTACTTTAAAAGTATATAAGTTTATAAAACGGCTGTTCGCGCCCGAAAAATTAAAAATAAAATATCAGCCCTACTCACTAACCCACCGAGTCTCTTAGATCTATATAATATAATGACAAAACCCACCCGTCACCTTAACGAGATTCGGAGCTGTACATATGTGAAGGATCCTCCTTTCCTTTCGCTCGTAACGGGACGCGGTCTTGCCTGAGTTCATAATTACATTGTTAACAATAATTTCGCTATTTATCATTATAGAGAGGTAGGGTGGGTACCATTAGATGACGAATTGAAATTTTAAAATGTATATCTAATTTAGTGTTAAGTTGAATAACACCGGCGAT
Organism: Aphrophora alni; assembly: GCA_963513935.1. Lineage (NCBI taxonomy): Eukaryota > Metazoa > Arthropoda > Insecta > Hemiptera > Aphrophoridae > Aphrophora > Aphrophora alni. Next base: position 69,758,842 of record OY740771.1, on the reverse strand, counting down.
ATGAACAAAAATTGGTTTAAAATCATAATTTTGCCAATTTTAATTAGATTTTTCTGAACTTCAATAGGGTTCTATATGAGAACACTAGTTAGTCTCCTATACAACTTTGAATTCCTATCTAAAATGGTGTAGCCGCTATCGTGCTTACGTACGGACAACATCGACAGCAACGAGATGTTGAAAGTAACTTTTACGGATTCCTGAGGTCATGAACCGTAAAGTTCAGTCAAAAAACTGAGGACAATTTTTTGCGATTTGCAAACTTGCCTTATACTTCGAACAATAATTAAGTTAAATGTTTATTGATAACTTATTCATAATAGACCCTTCAATAAGCAATGTAGTGAAATTTAGAATATTAGTTGATAATGCCCCTAACTTTAATAACAGGAAAAATAAGTAAAAACACAATAATAATAATTTAATTTATTCCATTGTATACCCTTAAAGTTATTTAATTTAAGGGAATCTTAATGTAATGAGCTAAATAATTATTATTTTGTTTTTCGGTACTGGTTTCGTATATGTACTTAGAGGCATTATCAATCACGAGTTCTTAAAAAATATAACTATTTTTCAGTGAAAAATTAAGAAAATAAATTATGATAAGGTTGTAGGCCTTATTTAATGTTTATAATTGATAATGTACTTTGAACTAAGGTTTCAATTGTGACAAGGTTTAAACTGAACGACAGGTGCCGTTGTAAAATTTCAATCAAATCTTAGTAAATTGTGAAAGTTTTAATATAAACATTGCATCAAACCACAAGTAAAATAAGAAAAACGATTGGAGAGTAGTTTGGAAAATTCAAGCATGAACCGCTACCGCAGAAAAATAGTTTCACGCAGGTTTCTGTTTGTCTATCTGTTAGTCGTAACCAGTCTACACAGACAAGACTTTCCTTGTATATTCTATATATTGTCCCACATATAGAAAAAATAAAGCGGTATTTTTTTAATGTTATGTGTGGGATGTCAAATAAAACTACTAGTTATTCTCATTACGAATATGTATCAAAAATTAATACATACATACATTTTTTCTTTATTTGACGAAGAAATTAATACGTTGGCGCTATATTATAGGTCACATTTAAAGTATCAGATATCATCCCATCACCATTTTAAAGTGCCTTCTCCCATCTAACATGAACATGGCGTAATCTTCAATCTGAAAAAAAATTTTAGATTTTGAAATTTAATTGTAGTGCGAAATCATGTTATATAGTTTTTTGTATGATGAATAGAACTGAATTTAACCACACAATGAGAAATGCGTAGCGTGTAAGTTTTAAAAGCAGTTTTCGTGAGATATGAGACAAAGAATTTAATAGCCATTAAGAGATGGATTCCATTTTCATTGATTTCTCTTTATTTCGTTGGTCCGTACGTATAAACATCGATCCTTATACTAATTTCACTCGCATGTCTGTCTGTCTATCAAGTCGTAACCAGTCTCTACAGGCAAGATGATAAATAATATATATTTTAACCTAGCATTTATATTCTTCACACACATGAAAAAATTAAGCTACAACAAAAATAACTTGGTGTAGGTTAGGGCAAAAGTATCAAGTATTTCTCTTTTTGGAAGTAATATGTGTAGGGTATCAAATAAAACTAGAAAATTTTCTGATTAATATTATATGTATGTTTATTTGAAGAAGAAATTAATATGTTGGCGCGAGGCAGCTTAAAAGTCTTTGATTTCAAAAAATAACTGATCCTATATAATATATATATATATATATATATATATATATATATATATATATATATAGGGTTTTAGTATACTACGCATGAATCTTTTATTTTGTGATTTTTTTGAAGCCGCAAAAAATGTTTTATCGTGAACATTTTGTTTGGCACCCTAAGCCTTTCCCTCCCAGACATCCTTATATACGGACGTTTGGGTATCTGCGTAGAATCCCAACGTCCGTTTTTTTCGAACATTTAGAAAGTATGTTATTTTATGTCATAGGAGAACAATGGTAGATTTTATATATATCAAAATGATCGGGAAAAACGGTGTCCGGTCAATTGCGGACACATCATTAAAGCGGGCAATTGCGGACAACAGGGACTACTGCTACCTGACAAGGGTTTTACAGGTACAACAGGTACAAACAGAATTCCCATTCAAAGCAGCGTTTTGACTATCAATTGATTGTAAGAACGAAACACATGGTTTCTAAAGAGTATAATGTAATAGAGATTTGTAATGAGATTACATTTGTTAAACGTTGTTATTCCCGCGCGAAGGAGCTGGTAAGCGGGAAACGAGCCGTAGTAGGCTCGCTTTCTCCCCACTATGAGTCACAGGAAACTGCCAAATATTTTAAGATTATTCACACAGTGCAACAAGCCAGGCCCGTAGACCCTATATAAAGGGCTGAGCCATTTCGCCAGTCCGCCAGTCAAAGCTGTTGTATTAGTCACATTACTTCTTTATTTTTCCAGAAGATAATGTCCGCAACTTTCCAGTATTGAAATATTTGCAGAGACCTGTCAAACCCTTGACAGGTAGCAGTAATCCCTAGTGTCCGCAATTGACCGCTTTAATGATGTGTCCGCAATAGTCCGTGTCCGCAATTGACCGGTGTTCGGAAAAACAAGCTTTCCATATAAGTTAAAATGTTACATATTAGTTCTGCATTTAGTTGTTTGTGAATCGTAATTATGTTGGCCTTGTCAAACTCAGTTTTTTTTAACTGATGTCAGCCGTTGTTTGTATATAACCTGAGTTAGAATTTGATCGTGTTTTGAGTTACTTTTTATGTGTTTTTAGTTTTTGTATTAATAATTTAATAGTTTATTTATAATTTAAAAATCAACCTTTATATGTGCAAAGTGCAAAAAAGGTGCAACAAAGTGTTATCCACAACACAAATGCTAGTATTACTTTTCTTCCAACATTTCGTTCCGTTTAGGTTAGTTATTTTAGATAGCGTAATATTTAGGTTAGATGATTTTGTATTTAGGTTAGATGATTTTGTAAATAAAACTTTTGTTAAAATTGAAAAAAAATATGTTTTGAGTAAATATTTGTAAATAGTCCTAAAAACTTTGTTGGGTTGTAAATTACATTGTAAAATAAGCCTCAGCGAAAAATTGAAAATGTGTTAATTTAAAAAAAAAGTTCTTACTGTGCTGTTTATCAAACCGCACATCAAGAAAATTTTTCAATTAAACTTTTAAGTGTAATTTTTTATTTTATAATATTTGTTTTTGAATTATTATATATTTATACACTACTTGATGTTTTATAGTAGTTAATTGCAAACTAAACAACAACAAAATCAAAAGAATTGATTAATAAATAAATTAGTTATGGATTTTTTAACAAAACGCTGCAAAAGTTCTAAATTAGGCCTGTGATTCTATGCAGATACTACAATAATAACGATTCTATAAAGATAGCTGTACAGAATGTCTAGGAGCTAAAGTCTATAAATTAATAAAATCTAACAAAATCACTAGAGCCAATTTTATGAAAGTTAGAAATTTGAGATGGTTTCCTCCTTTAATTTTGAATATTTTATTTTGTGTGTGTGGGGAGAACGTTCGTGAAATGTTTGTTTCCTTCTTTTTTTAAAGCATTAAAAGTTAAAATATTCTAAAAAAACTAAAGATGGAATTGTAATTCGTTGTCAAGATATACGATTGGGAGACCAGTATTGTTTGTATAATGGTGTTTGGTCGATACCATCTGGTTTGTATTGTTGTATGTGGCTTCATCCGCTTAGATGACGTCACCGGCGGAAATTACTGAATCTCGATTATCCCGAACAATACCCGACTCTTGAGAAGCCCTATCTGCTTCTACATCTTTCATTCACCAAGAAAATCACATTTTCGAAACATTATAAAATAAACATAATCTTTTTTCTAGCAGGTTCTCCTTGATCTTCTTAGAAGGGGAGCCGTTGTGAGGGTTCTTAATTATAGAAAATAAAACGAATCACGAGGGTGAAGTCGACAAACACCTTCAGTGCACGTATAGCAATTAATTTTATCTTTATTACGATATTTAATTGCTAGTATGTTTTGTTAATAACTTACCTTTCAATTCCAAAACAAAAGTATTATACAACTTTGTATTTAATTTAGTAAATTCGCCAGAAGTCGATATAGAATTTTTCTCATACTCTTGTACGTAATTATAATGTCAAATCGTATCTATGAGCTGCTCTGTAATATTCACTCATTAAACACTATTTTTTACTTAATTAGAGAAACAATTTCTGTTTTTTAACATTATCTTAACTTATGCCGATTTTTTTCCGGATGAATTCCATTTTTCAAAAGCTCTTTTCTGTTTCGTCACTCAAATATTTCATATCGAATCTGTTAGAAGAAGGGCACATTAAAAAAGAAATAGAAGATTCTATGAAATACGTTATTACAGAAATAACGGGGGATGGTTAAATATACATTCTAAAATTAAAAGGACTTAATATTATTAGTAAAAAATAAATAATCATTCGGTTATGATATTAACAATCGCATGTTATGGATTAGAGTCACTGAATTAATATCTAAGAAGAAGACAAATAGCATACGATAATGTGAGTTGAACTGTTGTAGTTTTGCGGGTTCAGGTCCAGAATGCGCTAGTATGGCAAGAGTCGAAGCATGCTGTTCTTGAAGTAACCAGGATTGGTCTGTTAGATGGCAGCACTAATAGCGTCTAATTTCCGAGCTTCAACACATGTCATGGAGATGGGCAATCTATTTAGTGTGTAAAATTAATGGTAGAACATAATTAAAACATCAAACTGTAAAAATAATACAGCGCGATTTGAACTAATCAAGGAAGAGAGCGGAGCTTACAGGTAGAGGAGAAGGAAGTCTATGTGAGTTATATAAGTTGACTACGTTTAAGGACGAAATAGTACGTAAATAGCTTTTGAAATGGAGTTCAGGCAATCCGAAACGCGTTAGAAGTTAAGATAACGCTAGGAATGGTAGAAGAATGTAATCAAATTAACTACTAGAGAAAATATATAATATCAGTAATCATTTACTGAGCCCTTCGTCTCCTTCAAGCTTCGATATATTTTTATTATACTCCATACAACGTAGCTATGTCTGTGGCGTCATCAACCCCTACTACTCAAGGCTGCTGTATGTCGAAACTAAAAACATGGTTATAAAAAAATAAAATATTGATTGTGTCACTAATATTAACACAACATATATAAATATATACGTAGTTTTTGATGTTATGTTTGTACTTTCAGTTGTTTTCTTTTAATGCACAATAACTTAAATGACACTACATAACAATTAGTATAAAATAATACTTTTGGGCTTGAAAATTTTTTTTGAACAGTTAAAAAGTCATTAGAGACAGGTAATGGAATTCTGAATTAATAAAAATTACCGGCATTTTGTCATTTTCAAATATATTATTCTGAATTTTATAAGGGTTGTACATGAGCACACTATAGTACCATATACCACATTTATTTTCATGTTTATATCTTAACTTTTGTGGCCGCTATCGTGCTTACGTACATCAACGAGAACAATAACGGAAGGGATGTTGAAAATTATTTTTTCGGTTTTCTAAAGGGTTGTATCCAACTTGCGGTCAGTCCAATTTGCGGTCAAGGGTAAAACCGTCCATTTTGCGGTCACCCCAAAAATGTCGTGGGCTAATCGAAAGATATTTGTCCAATTTGCGGTCACATATTTGAACCCCATATAGTGAGCCTAGTGCGGCACTGTCTCAAACACTAGGTTGTAAATCGTGTCTAACAGGTTTGGCCGGAGTATTTTAATTATTGACATTTATTTATGTTTGGCCTCGTCCCCCTAAAGTCGTGTTGAAGATTTGAAGTGGGGGAAACGTTTACCGAAATTCGTCGTATGCCATTTGTTTTTTTGATTCAATTCAATGTTTTTTTGAGTCAATCCAAATTTATCTATAGTCTTATTTTAAAAATGTCTGGGACTGGCGAACCTTTAGTACGAAGTATGCTTGTAATGCGAAAGAGTATATTCTATAAATATTAGTATCTATTTTTGTTGTAGCTCTCTCCCTCTCTATTTATATATGTATACAGTGTTTGTTTATTATTCCCCCTTTTTTAGGCTCTATTTAAGTGAACAGAGTCGTTTGTTCGTTCTGACTGACTATCCTCTCGTCAAAACAGTGAATTTGGTAAGTATATTTGTTTGGTCCTGGGGGCAAACGACTTGATTTGTGATTAGTAATTAACTATCTCTCAAGATGTGACCGCAAACTGGAAACCCTTCCACCTCCAGAACCTTGATCATCCTTCATAAAACTACACTTGACCGCAAATAGGACTGACCGCAAGTAGGAGGACACCTTTCTAAAGCCGTGAAACGTGAAGATCAGTCGTAAAACGGAGGTAAAAAGATTTCCAAACACACCCTATCCTTGATAATATACTGAGTAAACGATATTGAAGTATAGTTTTACCTTAGTCGGATAAATAGCTTATAGTAAAATAAAAACTGCTCTGTAATATGATAAGTAATATCCTCTGATATTTGAGATACAAATACTGTAAAAACTCCTTTAATTTATAATTTTATTCAACACTTCAACAATAAAGAATGAATGGGTTTTGTACTGTTATTGTCGAAACGATTCTAATAGTACCCAGTTTAATCTTATAGAATTTGTATTCCACAGGGGTGGGGAAAAGATTTTTGTAATTGGATAAAGAAATATTACACCAATTCATTGCAATTCTATTCGTTGACACAATGTTTGTAAGGAGACATCACCGTTGCATTTTTTAATTTATGCTCAAGTATTGTTGAAGGGAATGGGGACGACAAAAATCTTCAACAAATTGCTTTTGATTACGGAACGGTACTGCTTTTAGCTGATGACAGCTGTCTCGTGGAAGAAGAGAGAGAGAGATTGATGGTTGTGGATTTATTGCAATCTTTAGAGTGACAACTTCAACACTTGTATCCATTACAGTGCCGTTTCTATATTATTACCTACTTCTACAAAGAGGCCTAAATACATCTCCTTTACAACAAGCAGAATTCCTCTCCTCTATCCCAATGTATAATATTGAAGAGTATTTTATATTGCAGCCATTTTATATTGTAATTAAGGATTTTAGTAGGCTATAGTATATTTAAGTTAAGTCTCTTCATTAATTTTTCATAATAAATTAACACATTAACGTTTTATAACAAATGACGATATTAATGTTTCATAAATTGTACGCCTATAGATGTCCTCCACGTCAAAGGTTTAAGGTTCCAAATTATCACGTTCGTAAGATACAATTTCTAGAGAGAATAAAATTAACTCATTTTCTTTTACTTTACTTTTTATTCTTTTCATCCATTTTTATGGAGGATTATTTAAGATTCAATAAATCATATCAATAATTAAGAATATCTGTTTTATGTTAAAACAAAAAACTTCTTCTCGTATTTATTTTTAACCAATTAAGAAGTTAGTTTAGGGAAAGGAATATTCACAGATTTGTCAAAGCCAGGTTCACAGATATGTCAAAGAAACATTCACAGATTTATCAAAGGAACATTCGTAAATTTGTAAAAGCAACATTCACAGATTTGTCAAAGGCAGGTTCACAGATTTGTCAAAGAAAAATTCACAGATTTGTTACCCATTCTATGGTCGGGGGGGGGGGGGAGGAATGCAACTCATAAGAAATATTAGTAAATCGGCGGTAGGCGGAGGGGATACTATAAAAAAATATTAATTAGGAGCAAAATACAGTTCTTTTTCTAAGAGCACACACGATCACAGTCGATGGTTTAACTTTTTTTTCAGAATATTTAGAGGCATTGATAATTTTACACTCTTTATTTCAACCAACTTTTGACTAAGAAAAACACTTTTTATAATCGCCTCAAACTATATAAATGGATCAATTATAAAACGTACAGTCCCAAGATTTCATACCTAAATCAGAATTTTTTTAATAAGGAAAGTTATTAAAAATATTAAATGTTGACCTAATGAACCAGATTGAATGCAGTTTTATTAACACATTAACGTTTTATAACAAATGACAATATTAATGTTTCATAAATTGTACGCCTATAGATGTCCTTCACGTCAGAGGTTTAAGTTTCTAATTTATCATGTTCGTAAGATACAATTTCTAGAGAGAATAAAATAACTCGTTTTCTTTTACTTTACTTTTTATTCAGTGGAAGAATATTTAATTTTGAATAAATAATAACAATAATAAAGAAGATCTATTTCATGATAAAACAATAATCTTCTTCTTGTATTTATTTTTTGAACAATAAAGAAGTTTTTTTTGTCAAAGAAACATTCGTAAATTTGTCAAAGGAACATTCACAGATTTGTCAAAGGAAAATTCATAGATTTGTTACCCATTCTAGGGTAGGAGGGGAGAATGCAATTCATAAAAAATAGTAAGTAAATTGTCGAATCGGGAGGGGGAAATACTATAAACAAGTAGAGAGTTTTAAATATCAATTAGGAACAAAACACAGTTATTTTTCTAAGAGTAAAGTTATTGAAAATATTAAATGCTGACCTATTGAACCAGAATTGATTGCAGTTTTATATATTTTTAAAACGATTGAGTATTTTTGAGTACTTAAAAGGGATACCACTTTGTAACTTTGTTTTTGTATTTTTTAATACTAAAATAACTCAAGTAAAAATACTTCTAAGTCTATTATATTGTTGGTTATATAGTTGAAAACTAAACATTTAAAGCTTGTTAGACAGAGGCGATGTTGTATTGTCCGATATTTAATTGTCTCGTTTCGATGTAATCTGAGTGAATGGAGTTGACACAATGGACGAACAACTAACTGTAACTGTCCGTCCATCGTCAACTAGGAACACTTGCCATTGTTCAACACGAACAATATTTCAACAGGAAATCAGATATATTTCAATTATTCTAGAATTTTAAAAACGTTATCACCACCCGACGATATTTTGTGGCCGCGATCGGATATTACAAGTCCGTTTGGTGAATGCTCGCAGTTTGTCACATAGCTAAATGTTAACACACAAAATTCGTTTCAGCTTCATTCTATATATATGTTTGACAAGCGGATAAGCTTTAACACATATACCACATTTTTATTACTGTTCTTTGTAAATATTATGTTTATGTTTTTCATTTACAATTATAAATTTTATCTCACATTTATTTTATTTAAAAAAATTTTTTTTTTTGGTAAAACAGAATTATTTTGACGTTTTTAAGGTTAATTTTTACTTAAATTAAAATGAGTACGAGTGTGTAATTTAGTAAGCAGTAGACTATAGGATAAGTTTGGTAATTTCAAACATTTCGACCTCTATTTTTTCCCTGATTTTCACGCCTCATGACGTCAGGAAATCACAAAAATGATTTTAGACATGTCGAACATGAACATTAAGATAGGAACATGAAATTTGGTAGGTGACTATGTATGCACATAGAGAACATTATTGAAGTTCAAAATACGAATTAATAATTTTAAAATGGCTGCCAATTTTAACAGAGTTTTCAACTTATATATCTCATGCGGTATTCAACTTAAAATGCACTAAATTAGAAACAAACTAACAGTTTACATTTCTCCATATCATAGTATCTTCGATTACAAGTTATAGTAAAAAATGTAATTTTGAACCCATAAATCTCAATAAAATATAGGCCTTAATATTCGTATAAACGAGATCCGACAGTGCCGATCGTAGTCAGTCGAGGCTTCTTCAGATATGTACAGTTTTAAAGGTCATTAGGGTCGAGCGAAGCAATTGGATTTTTTAAAATATATTCACATCCCAAGAGGGGGCTCTCTGACGCCAAGAAAGTAGTGATATACAAAATTATGATGTTCATACAACTCTTATAACTGTTTTAATCAAAGAACTGGATAAGACTATCTACTAATATAATTAATTAACATTTCGTATAAGACTCAAGAAACCAACTTTGGGCATTACATTTAGAGGATCTGCTTGTATTACAATGGGCCTGGGTAAGTACCATGATGGTTCCCATCAACTTGGTGTTTTCCTGCCAATTCTTTCTAATAGAAAAAGCAGCTGAAAATTAAAGCAAGAACTACTTATCAGAGATTTCTTGATGTTGAAAAACATTTATATTTATTTGATATAATATTAAGAGATTACTTTATTGTACTGCTATTTTTACTTTCTCACTTATAGGTAGTATGGAATAAAAAAAAAGTGATGGTTAAAACTCATTTTGAGTTTTTGGCGGAAATATTCATTTAGAGATTTCGTGTCTTAAAAGTGGTTTTGGAATGATGTCTTATATGCGGTAGAAACAATCCAAATAAGTAGAACGAGTTTTATTCATTTTTAGTATATTGTCATATTTTGGCCACATCTCATTTTTTTTATTTGATAACTCCAAAGTTGGGGTTAGTTGCCGTAAATCTAAAATCCAAAATTCCGATATTTTTAGAGAGAGGCCTAATTATTTTGATCAGATTTGCTAAACTGTATCTTCTAACGGCAAAATATATTTAAAAAAATGGTCAGTACCTTTTTAAAAATCTCCGTTCAAGTGACACTGTTAAAATTAAAACAAAACAAAAATCATGACGCTTTTAAAACCTAATCTTAAATATTGTTAAAAACAAAATTCTCAAAATCGTATTCAATACTTTCGCTAAAATATTACAACGTTGTGAAGAATTTACCCAAACCGATATTTCAAATTGCACCGCGCTCATTAAAATCAGGATTTGAGTTAAATGCGAGTTACGTTTCAGACAAGATTATAGAGAAGGAAACTTAGGATCTCTCTAAATGATTTTAAAAACAAAAAGTCCCCCTTTTCTATATTCACTTGTCTCTCGTAAGAAACACATGGGAAAACAACTAAGTAAATACAGAATGTTTTTTCTTTTTTTCATAAATAAGTAGAATATAGACTATTGGGGGAGTTGGCGACGAATGTTATTGAACAAAAAGTTATATTTGGTTTTGTAGATGGATGTGTGAGAAAGGTAGTGCAATAAGCATTTAACATTTACATACAACTGTAAATATTATTAAAGCATCTATTACGTTTAAAGTTTGAAAAAAGATAATAACATATTAAATCTGTGCAACTCGAGGCAATTGAGATTTATAAATATTGATTGAGAAACAAAAAGTTTAAATTTAAATTTATCATTTTGATATTTTACTGCTGATGATCAATTGTTGCTGTTTACTAAAACTAAGTGTCCCCATATTTGAAACGGATGCATACGATCTTATAGTCTGAACTTGTGTTTTATTCTAAAGGTTAGTCTAAACGAAAATTTAAATAAGAATGTTTTGGATATTTGTTTATTGAAACAAATTAAAAAGCAACAATCGTTAATACTTAAATTATGTAATAAATGTTACAAGAATAAAAAAAAATACTGACAAGAAAAGGATAAAATTTTATACATTGAGCTTTACTCACTTTTCTTATTTAAAATTGCCGATGAAATGGACACAGTGTACCTAGGGCCAGGTTAGTAGAGTGATTAAAATTTTAGGTTTAATTTTAGTTATCAACTCCGATTAATTGTTAAAACTCCGATTGTCAACAACGATGTCTGACGTAGTGGTATTATTAGATTCAGAATTTTTGAGACCAAAACATTCACCTGTTTTGGTCTCTTCATACGTTTATGAAAAATGAATTTTTCAATTTGTTAGGTTATTTTTATTATCACACGTATCAAATTTAAACTAGGTACTCAACAATATATTCAAACAATAGACTCCCATAAACAAAGGTTGTAGTAAATCAAAAATGAATAAGAGACGCGATAGGAAAACTATTTTGGAACTATCTTATATTTTTATGGGATTCTGAATCTGAATCTTTATCCTTGAAGATCTTCGTTCGTATGTGATAAAGGCAAGAAAATGAGACAGTTCAACATCAACTCCTTAATATTGATCTTAAAAGAAAAATAGCTATGTACTAAATGAAAGACGATCAAGTTGTATAGCAAAAAGATAACGATCATATAAAGTATCAAATGAAATAAACGACATACATTATGAAAAAGGTGTGTAGAATTGGAATTATTTAAATATTTTATGGTTAATTTTTGTAATATGCATGTTGAAGCATGTGAATTGTGTAAAAATTGTTTATATTTATTACGTCGCTTTATTATTTTTGTTAGAAGCTAAGTTTTAAAATGTCACATAGTTTGTTGGCAGATGGCTGTTACTATAATTTTATTAGGATCTCTGTTCTTAATGGCAAGAAAATTATTGTTGTTTTGTTTTCTTATGATATTTCTGAAGCCATTTTATGTTATTTTTAACACATAGACATTATTGGAGTATGGATTTTCAGGACTCTGACTATTTAGTAGGGTATAGATAATTAAGCTAAAACCCAAAACAGATAAATCACAGATACAAAACAGATATATTATGTGACACCTAATGATGACTATATTCTCCTGTATTGCTTATCTAAGAATATTTATTTTAGTTTGTATTTAAATTAAAAATTGTATATTTTATTTATATTTTCTTATTTTGATTGTTTTGTATTTTCTGTGCAAAGCGGTATTGGATAAATAAAATTAATAATTAAATTCAAATAACAACCAAGGTCGCATTGGTTAGTTATTAAGGGCAGGGTGTGGGTCACTCATGAGCAGGTATTGTTTGGTTGTTTCGTATGTTTACTGTCAAATCGTTCGTTCTACCACTGACATTATTGAATTGTCGAATTATGTTTTTATTAAATAAAGTAAAAAGTAAGTTCTAAACTTATTAAAAAAATATGTAACTTGGCACGTAACTGATGGGATAGGACGAGGATTTCTATTATTGGATTATTGACAACTTTGGCATTTTTTCGTACAGGCCTCAAAGCAGCAGAGACGAAATTATTTCCAAAATATTATTTAAAACGGCTTAGATTTGAAATTTACTAATCGAGTATTTCAGCCAGCGAACTTGTTAAAAATATTGTTAAAAAAATATAAGACCAGCTAACCCATTCATTGGCCACACTGTGGCTCGTCTTGTTACAAAAAAAGTATTTCATTCATTTAGTAATTGAAGTTTGCACAAATAAGTTTCTACACAAGATAATGATTCTAAATGTATTATACCTCAACTGTTTAGGTTTTAAGTGAAACGAATTGAGGGTATCAACAAAAACTACTGTCATGAAATCTAATTATCAAATAAAATCAATATTTAAACAACTCTGAGAACAGAATGTTTTCATTGGGGGAACACAGTTTTGTTGTAAGTGCGTAAAAAATCCTCACTGAAATCACAGCCAATCAGCTTTGAGATTTATTTATTGTTTATAAACATTGAGAATTTTATAAGAAGATTTTTTTTTTGTTAACGAACTTATCCAAAATAATGCTCAAAAATGCGCACAAGATATAACACAACCAGATATAAGACAAAAATTGCTATCGATAGACTGACAACAAATATAAAAAATGTGTATATGTTTGTATATACACAACTTTTTAAAACTACTCTAACTGTTCCAGGATCAGGATCGGTATCCATTTCATGCTACCGAGTCTACGTCTTACTGTAAGGCTCACTGCAATAATTTGTTTATAATTGTAAGTTCTCTAAATATATGAAGCCTGAGCTTTATATTTAAGTTTAGTGAATGTATTCGTTGAATATTCTACAGACAGAAATGCCGTATTAAATTTAATATTCTTAAGAAATGTAAAAACTAGACCATAGTTAATTACATTAAAAAAAAGAATTTCATTTGTTTTCTATAAAATATGGCGAAAAATCGACTTTTTTTTCAGTGAAAAATTTGCCTGTAGTTTGATGGGAGAGATCATGCTACCTCCTGACCAGGATTAACACAATTTGTACACCTTTTTCCCCTAATTATTTTATGTTATAGAACTGGAAAAAATAATGCAATGAAACAATTTTAGTTGGTGAATGTTAGCTAGTTTTCACACTAAGGGGTGACCAATTAAAACCGTTTAATCAGCGTAAACATTGACCACGAATTACAGCTGTAATGATTCTCTCTCTCTCTCTCTCTCTCTCTCTCTCTCTCTCTCCATATCGTATAATTGGTTATTTCCATTTCATCAACCGATTCGTCACGTCGCCACATGTTTACTGAATGCTAAGCTGAAATGACCTTTTCAATATCAAACTTTGGATATAATGGAACCATAGTTAGTAACCTACAATTAACACATACTATACATTAAATTTACCTTATTTTGTTCGTTAAAATATTTGATCAGGTGATGTCAAACACAGCTGATGTGAGATTGACTGGTTGACGCTTATAGACCTGTCGTGTTTATTGTACCTTTAGGTAAAAATACAAAACTACAAAAGGCCAAGTTGATACTAGAATCAAATTTGAATCCTTTGTAAAATGAAAGGTATTAACAAAAAATACTATTTAATATGTAGGGGTAAAAAAATTATTTTACTTTAGAAGAATTTACTTTAATTTTATGTGATCATTATACTATGATAAATAATTTAAATGTTTACCATATGTAATGATGTGTTAAACTTATTTATATATTAAAACACCATTTTTGAAACACTGTTCAATTCATATCCATCCATTTTTATACTTGGATGTTTAATTTACAAGACTTAGTAATAATTCCAGAGGATTTTAGAACTGCAGTAGAGAGTGTGATAACCAATACTGCTAACTTGCAACCCTTGGGATACTTTCATGAACAAATTTGATGGAAAGTGTTATGAAAGGATTTTTGAAAGTTTGGTTTTGATTTTGTTCCTGAAATTAGTAATTGGGTTCCATTCATTTATTTCACTCCTGTATTAGAAATTTTAAAAATATTGCCATGGTAATATTGTAAGTCGTGTTGTTATATATTATGTGTAAAATAATATTGTAATATATATGTGACACCTAAAATTAATATTGTTCCAGTTTCCTTAATGTGAAATTTCCTATTTTAACGTTTGTTAGAAGGAAGGCTTAACCAACACACTTGCCCGACCTTAAATTATGGGCTGTTATTTATAGTCGGGGGGGAGGGGGATAAACAAAATGTATACATTGAAAGGAATCGGAATATCGATATTCGAGACAACGAATTGAAGAGGCAGTGGCATCAATAACTCCAGGTGTTCGAAGTTGATTGTAGAACGTTTGTAGTTATGGAACGAGGCACTATAGAACTCAGAAACACTTAAACAAGAAACAAATTAAATTCATTCATGTTTTTTAAATCTATACTTTTACAAATATAAATCCCACATTGTATATTATACCTAAAATAATATTGTAATATATAATAGGCTACTATATTGTAATAGTAGTATATATTATGATTTATTGTAATATATTATTGGCTACTATATTGTAATAGTAGTATATATAATATGATATATTGTAATATATAATAGGCTACTAATAGGCTACTATATTGTAATAGTAGTATATATTATGATATATTGTAATATATAATAGGCTACTATATTGTAATACAGTAGTAGTTTATATTATGATTTATTGTAATATATTATTGGCTAATATATTGTAATAGTAGTATATATATTATGATATATTGTAATATATAATAGGCTACTATATTGTAATAGAAGTATATATTATGATTTATTGTAATATATTATTGGCTACTATATTGTAATAGTAGTATATATTATGATATATTGTAATATATTATAGGTTACTATATTGTAATAGTAGTATATATTATGATATATTGTAATATATCATACCCAAATTAATATTGTAATATTTTAATATTTATTTTATTTTAAGTTATTAGCAATATATCGTTTCACAATACAGTTGAAATGAGAATAGAGTAGAGGCACAAACCTTTTCGGTTACTAACTTTTATTAACAACAAAACCTTTTTTAATTTCACCTAATTACTTGTAAGAAGAAGTGTGTTAATATATTAATAATATAAAACTTATCCCCGTACCACAGAACATCGAAATTAGGTAAACAAGTTCCATTGTTGTAAAATATTTGTAGAATTATAACTATCAAATTTAATTTGTATTTATTATGGTCTTCAAAACCATAATTTATTTCTTATAATTATTACATTTTTGTTGATTATCCTGCAAACATATCCTATCCATAATTCAATATTATGACGGTGTTATAAACATTTTAAGTTTTTTAGTAAAGTAAATAAAATATCTCCTATATAAAAAAAAAATTTAATGCATAAATGATTGGTAATCATATTTATAATAACGTTCGCACTAAACAGCTAAAAATATAAAAATTTCAATCATTTTTTAAAACAAAATATATTTCCCTTCCATGAAATTAGTATTTATTTGAACTGAAACGTGACAAAAATATCTAAAAAAAAAGATTTAACTTTAACTTTGTAATATTGATAATTTTTGTGCAATTAAATACTAACCTCAAGTGCCAACTACATAGGGTATCTTTTCGTCTTACGTCAGGTTGGAAAAAATGAAATATCATTGAAACAAAATTTTGTCCTTGTTGCGATTCAAATTTACGACCTGGGTCATAAACGACAACTTAGCCAATGTCGCATGGCTACCAGAATACGTAAGATTAGGAGTTTTACCATATATTAGTCAGTTGCCTATTTCATCCCGTACAATTCCCCCTTAGAACACACATAAAATAATTGAATTTAGATATTGAAATTTATGGAAACGTTTTCATACATAGCAGAAAACATTTACACTATTTAATGTTATTTATCATTCATGTAGGAGATTCCAAAGAATAAGAATCATGTAAATAATAAAACTAGAGAAAAGAATAAAAAATTCCTGAACAAAATAAAATATACGGCCACAATTAATTTAAAATTTTGTTCATTTTTTTGATGTTGATGTTGATGAATTTTAGTTTTCCCCTTAGCCTACTTTGGAATATTCAACTTTATTCAAATATTTGTATATCTTAAGCTAAAAAATACATTATCATTAGAAAAACTAATGGACAGCTGGACATGTAACTCTTAAATTATACTGTCGTTTTTTATAATTACAAATGGAGGTCATTACAGCTTAAATTTTATATGAATACTTTATATTTTTCACACACACTCTATATCTCTCTCTCTCTCTCTCTCTCTCTCTCTCTCTCTCTCTCTCTCTCTCTCTCTCTCTCTCTCTCTCTCTCTCTCTCTCTCTCTCTCTCTCTCTCTCTCTCTCTCTCTCTCTCTCTCTCTCTCTCTCTCTCTCTCTCTCACACACACACACACATATGTGCATATGTGCTAAAGCAAATAGGTATACACTAACGACACAACCAAATTGACACAACAATAAATTTAGTGTTTTGTATTATTTTTATTATACTTCAAGTATAATATATTACAACTTTTCTAAAATTACTAATCAAATAAATAAGATTGAATTCTATGTTGACCTCGTGGATATTACTTGATCTAGAATACCTGGAGATATCGACGTCACTGCTTCTTGAAATTGTTGTCTAAAGTGTCGATGTTTCGAATCCTTTCACTGTAGACGATTTGTTTAACACCCCCACTTCCAACTTATAAATAAAATCCGTGGCTATAAGGTCTAATAAGCGCGGTGGAAGAGCCTTCCATCCACCTCTTCTAATCCAACGTCAAGGAAACTGGATCAATATTACTTTTATGTGTACTATTTTACAATATTACTTGTAAGTAGGCTATATTATATTACAACATTTCTTAATACATAACATTGAATCCAACTCCTAATTTGAAGATAAAATCAAAATCAGACTTTCAAAAAATTGATTAATAACAAATGCATAAAGTTTTTATACGAAATTATCTCAAGGGTTTGTAAACAAACATTGTAGGTTACACACCCCCTACTGCCTTTCTTAGCTCCCCTGGAGTTGTCAAACATAATGTAAATACAATTTCCTTAGTATCGATAGAAGTTATTAATACAAAAACAAAAAATCAAAATTGATTCATATGAATTGAAGAAATGTTGTTTGCAATGTTTAGGTAAGTTTAACACATCACTATTTGTTAAACGTTTAAATAATTTATTATGTTATAACTTTTACATACAATTAAAGTATGGGTTTTTAAAGTAAAATACATATTTTACCTCTACATATTAAATAATAAATTTTGTTAATACATTTCAGTTTACAAAGGATTCAAATTTGATTCTAGTGTCAATTTAGTGTTTTGTACTTTTGTATTGTTATGTTGATGTATAAAAAATATTGACAGGTCTATAAGCGTCAACTGTCAATCTCACATCAGCTGTGTTTGACATCAGCTGATAAAATATTGTAACACACAATGTAAAGGAAATTTAATGTATAGTATGTGATAATTGTATAGGGTACTCGCTTGGTTCTATTATATCCAAAGTTTGCTGTTATATTGAAAAGTTCATTGCAGCTTAGCATTCAGTAAATGCATGGTAACGAAATCGAAAATCTAATTGTACGGTTTAGAGAGGGAATAATTATAGCTGCGATTTGTGGCCAATGTTTACGCTGATTACCCGGTTTTAATTAGCCTCCCTCTCAAAGTGAAAACTAGCTAACTTCCACCAACTCCGGTCTGTTTTATTGCATTGTTTTATGTTATTCGGATCTGTACATTATAATAATGAAGGTGTGAGGATAGTTTTAATTTACAAAACATCGGTTTTTTATATTCGATCGCAATAGTAAATCCGTGTAGATAATGGGATAGACGAGATTTGTCTCACCTGTTGTGATTGTAAATGAGAGCTTGCCCGAAAGTTATTGGTAGTTCGGCGGGATGGAAAATTTATCTAAGTTTTGTCAGTTTTACTGTTACGGAGTTATAATATAATATAAATAATTTATTTTGGAGAAAAACTTAAATACATTCTCAGTATAAATATAAAATATAAATTCCAACCTTATGCCTTTATTAAAATATAAAACAACAACTAAACAGAAACATTAAAAATTACATACACTCCTTTACACGTAAAACCATGTAAATATACTTTGCCATGAGGATTTAATAAAAATTAAATAATCCTCAAAACATAGGTATTAAAAAGTTTTTGAATTTCATTGGGTTAAACAAATATCAAATAAATTATTATTTAAATAACGGTTACACTGTTTGATAACCTGAGATTTCCTCAAAAACTAGAAATGAAATCTCTTTTTCCTTATAATGCTTATAAAATTACAAAAAGAATATAACAATTAAAAACTTAACAATAATTAAAGTGTTTCAAGGAACAATTCATCATCTCCACGTCACAAACACGTTTGAGACTAGAATGTACGTTACAAATTAGAATTCCCTGGTGAACGAGAAGATAAAAAAAAGAAGCAACCAACCGGTACAATGACAATTAATTATATAAACTATGATTATAAGGTAAAAACAAAATATATGGATTCCTTGATCTTCTACTAATACAACACAACATAATAACTCAATATTTGATACATTCTGTAAAACACTTCCAAACCCATTTATAAGCAGGATTAAAAGAATTA
Organism: Aphrophora alni; assembly: GCA_963513935.1. Taxonomy (NCBI): domain Eukaryota; kingdom Metazoa; phylum Arthropoda; class Insecta; order Hemiptera; family Aphrophoridae; genus Aphrophora; species Aphrophora alni. The sequence goes on along the minus strand of OY740771.1, from coordinate 69,739,382 downwards.
AAAATACTGCTAACATTTCAAATTGTTTGCCTAATACTATTATGCAAAATATTACTATAAAATATAAAGCCTTCTAAAGTCACTTACATAATTCATAACATATTCATACTATACATACACACGTCAGCACATATAAATATCATGTAACTACTATATATGTATTAACATAAATAACTCCAAACTACGAGTATAAACAGTCAAAAATTTAAAATTATTATAGTAATACATTTCACTTAAAGAAATTTGAACAGCTTATAAAATAGTTTTAAAATTTCATTTCTCTTTTGGCTTAAACCATACGTTTTCTTTTTTTTATAATCCTTTTTTTTAAACAGTTGATGATTTTGCTTTAAACAGTTTTGAAAAAAGCGAGTTTTTCAACTTTGCATACTTCTGTTTCTCACATAATAGTATAGAGAATGCGAGCCAAAAATCGATGTTCTACTACAAAATTAAAACTTTTGGAATAATATCTGCCTGTCACGTGCACTACAGCCCAAATGTGTGAGCTGAGTTTAATCAAATTTATTACGAGCTTATATTCTGGACCATATCTTGAGGTTATTTATAATTTGTTCGATTATTAAAAAATTTAGAAGTAGCTCCCATGGGGGGGGTATAAAAATGTAGTCTCTACGATTTTTAACAAAATGTGCTGTTCCCAAAATGTCGGTTCTTGAATTATCGGTAAAAAAAAGCAATAAATGGTCAGGAACGTTTATAAAATAATCAATTTGACAGATTTCGTTATAAATTTAATTGACCCAAACAAACATAATTGTAAGTAAAAGGAAATTACACTTCAGGAATAATTTACCAAAACACAACGAACTTTGACTGCTTTCATGAAAAACAACACTTTTTTGGTACGCGTTGTATGTTGTTTTGTACACTTTAATGTATACATTACTGTCGATGACGTAATGCCGAAACGCGTAAAGGGGAAGAAGCACAATAAATTGTAAGGTATTTATAATGCTATTACAATTAAATCAAATCTGGGTTATACATTGTAATAAAGGAATACACTTTGACAACAACTTCTAAAGGAAGTGCTGATTAGTACATATTTATCTCTGAGCCTATTAGCAAACCATATTAAGGACATGAATTTTGTGTTCTCGCGGCATATTACCAACAAATAGGCTATTGATTGAGAGGGCAACTTTTTAATAGAGTCGTTAAGCCACACATGCTTTAATGATATCAGAGGAGGGTGGGGAGTAAGGGGGGTAGGTTTATAAGTAATGAGGAGAGATCATGCATCATAGAACCGCTAAAACTCATTACACGAAGGTAAAGGAGGGGTTTGATGTGGGAGTGAGGGTGTCTTATTGTGGCGTCTGATTAGGTTGCAGATGTCATCCGCATCAGACACCCCTATTGTCAATCTGCCAAAGACCAGAAGCATAAAAACATCCATTACACGTCCACTTAGAGTTCTGACTAAACAAATCGACAGATTACTTTCATCGGCAGAACAGCCTTCAATTGCATCCTAACATGAGGATTTAATAATCACTACGAGGAACGGTGACAATAAATCCGGCGTCAAATCTTCCCTTCTGAACAAACTCGGAGTTTTGAAGTGATAACGACTTGCCTGTCCTCTCTTGTTATCTATAAAATATAGACCTTATAAATAAATTGTGCTGGCATATTGAGAAAAAAGTAATGTTTATTTTCGAAAACACTTTACATTTTAGGATACGGTTTATAAAATGAAAATTAGTTAATATTGATGGTTGACCGAGCGAAGCGACCATTTCGTCTTTGTTTTTGACGCAGTTATTACCAAACAACGCTTCTACCAATCGTAATAAAGTGAATAAAAAGGCTTTAAAACTAGACCGAACGATGTATATACAATGTTTTTAAATTTTACTTACTTTCCGTTTTTAAATGGCAGCCACTAAAAAAAATAATAAATAAATACTACAAGGTTCTAAGGCATGGACGATCGCGTACCTTAGCTTACACTCGAAATATTTATCAATTTATTTTATTTTTTAATTTTGAAAACAGCCGAGCAATCTTCACATTTATTTCTTACTCAAATCCAGTAGCATAATTACAAACAAAAAACTTTAATTTATAACTATGCATATTCATATTTTATTATTAAACTTTTTCTCATTTCCTCATTATAGTGACATTTTTATGTCAACAACCTTGCGTTTAAATCTATATATCTGGCACCCCCCCCCCCCAATAAAAACTTCTTTCTTTATTAATTACTAATTTCTATCTCTAATTACTCCGATTGCCCGATGACAAATGTTTCCAACTGAAGAGACCTTAGAGACTGGGATTAACAGGTTAATAAGAGAATATACTCATTTAGGGAGATACATGCTATTACAATAAGAAGTCCAATGGGTCAACCGCATTTAATAAGAGAATATACTCATTTAGGGAGATACATGCTATTACAATAAGAAGTCCAATGGGTCAACCTCATTTAATAAGAGAATATACTCATTTAGGGAGATGCATGCCATTACAATAAGAAGTCCAATGGATCAACAGCATTACGGACTCAAGGATTGTAATCACCTTAACAACCGAAGGAAGTGGATGTATGAATATCGGGAATATGTAAGTAAAAATTAGAACAAATGATTTATGAAATCACTCCGTAGAGCCTTGAGTGTACACGATGTTTACAGCTTTCAAGTAAATTTTGTTTATCTCGTACGTACGTGTATATGTAAGCCACTCTAAGTTCTAAGTAACTCATCAACGTTCAGCCCACATCCTGGGACTGGGAAACACTAAATCGTTAATTTTCATAACATGTTTGTTTTATTTCTCCTCTTGTTGTATAAAGATGAAAACCTCTCGATCAAAATCAGTTAATAACAAAAAAAAAAAAAAAAAAAAAAAAAAAAACATAAATAAAATTCCTAAGTCTCGAATGGAAGAGGGGTCAAGGTCGAAAGAGAATAAGAATTAAGAGAGGGGTCTAACTCAAGACTACATGTACAAGTTGTTGATCCAAACAATATACCTTGGGATTGCCACATCCGTACTCACTAGAGTGAGGCCCAGAGGGCTTTCATAACATAAGGACCTACTAAAAAGGGATTTTTCAAAATTCGACAACAAGGAGGGGGCGGGAATGTGTTTTTTACTCCCAACTAGTATTTTACATATAAAATAAATATGTTTATACTTAATACATTTTCTAATATTTTTACAGACGTCAGAACATTTATCTTTTAAATAATTAAAATATCAGTTGTGGTGTTGAAACGAAAACATTTAAATATAAACGAGAAACCCCCCATTTATCTGCCTATTGGTTTTAATTAAAGTTCTCTTATGAATGTAAAGAACAATGTCGGATATTAGTTCCAGATGAACAGGGATCGACTATTGAAATATTCCGATTTTATAAAGTCCCGGTGACTGCAGAGGTGTATAATATCCAACGCCGACAGAAAGGCTTATATACATAATTGAATGTTTTCTACCGTCATGGCTTTATCTCGTAACAAGGGTGAAGTGCTTATTATAACAAAGGTGAAGTGATGTGGACAATTTAACGAGCAAAACTCGTTGTCATGGTAACACTGGGTACGTTCTTGGCTAATCAACAAATCCCAAATCTCACTTTAGGCTGTTGGACTATCGGCTATGAAGTATGAAACACTAATTTAGATTACTAACACCTGAAACACTTTCAATAAATACGGAAAATCCTATTTCGCATTCGTCTAATCGAACAAAATAATTTTCACTTGAAAGAACATGTCGAAGCACAAAGTTCATTACCATTTTAAATATTTCACCTGGGGAAACGAAGTCTTGTGTTTACTTGACCATGCAGCCCCTTTGTTTGTTATACAGTTACATACGTGGCTAACAATAGTTATGCAATTTAGGAATAAGGTTCTTAGCCAATGGGCCGAACAATGTATGTACAAAGTTCTTTTACAAATGTGGCTACATATAGTTATGCAATTTAGGAATATGGTTCTTTGCCACTGGGTCGAACAATGTATGTACAAAGTTCTTTTACAAACGTGGCTACCAATTGTTATGCATTTTAGGAATATGGTTCCTTGCCAATGGGTCGAACAATATTAGTTCAAAGTTCTTTTACAAACGTAGCTACCAATAGTTTTGCAATTTAGGAATATGGTTCTTAGCCACTGGGTGGAACAATGTATGTAAAAAGTTCTTTTACAAACGTGGCTACCAATTGTTATGCATTTTAGGAATATGGTTCTTTGCCAATGGGTCGAACAATATATGTTCAAAGTTCTTTTACAAACGTAGCTACCAATAGTTTTGCAATTTAGGAATATGGTTCTTAGCCACTGGGTCGAACAATGTATGTACAAAGTTCTTTTACAAACGTGGCTACCAATTGTTATGCATTTTAGGAATATGGTTCTTTGCCAATGGGTCGAACAATATATGTTCAAAGTTCTTTTACAAACGTAGCTACCAATAGTTTTGCAATTTAGGAATATGGTTCTTAGCCACTGGGTCGAACAATGTATGTACAAAGTTCTTTTACAAACGTGGCTACCAATTGTTATGCATTTTAGGAATATGGTTCTTTGCCAATGGGTCGAACAATATATGTTCAAAGTTCTTTTACAAACGTAGCTACCAATAGTTATGCAATTTAGGAATATGGTTCTTAGCCACTGGGTCGAACAATGTATGTACAAAGTTCTTTTACAAAATTTTTCTATTACAGTTGTATTATTGTTGGAGTTCAGTTTTGGCAGCTACCTTGAATCTCTATCTTTTAACTGACATTCAAATTTAATATTTTAAGGTAAGTATTTTTTAAATTGAATTTTTATTCTAAAATAATGTTAGGCCTATAACTAGATTTTTAATATCACCGTTCTCATGATATGACCCATAAACTGAGAAAGATTAGAATATAACCAAAATGTTGTAATAATTGGAAATAAACCAATAGTTAGACTTTTGTGAATATGTTGTCTTCTATTTGTATTGTATCTTATATAGATCATATTTAAACAGCCATCTTGAAACTGGCTCAAAGCTATCAAATGGAAAACTTTTTGTATGACACATCATTTTCGACTTTTTATTTATAAAACAATGTAGTGAATCGTCTTAAAATACTAATTGTAAAAACATGCATATACGTATATACAAGTGTAACTTAATACCACTCCCCCTACCTCCAGTATCGTTAATAGTATTGGTTTGTTACAACTCCCCATCTCCAATACCACTAATATTATTGATTTGTAATCTCCAGTACCAATAATATTATTGGTTTGTTACATTTCACTACTTCCAGTACTAGTTATTGGTTTGTTACCATTCCTCATTACCAATACCACTAATAGACTATTATTGACTTGTTATCATTTTCTATCTCCAGGACTCTTAATATTTATGGTTTGTTACTTATATCTTCCTCCAGTACCAATAATATTAATCGTTTTTTTACAATTTTTGATTTTTGATTGACTTGTTACCATTCTAAACCTACAGTAGGCTACCAATAGTATTATTGGTGTGTTACCATCCCGAGTATTTCTAATATTATTGGTTTTTATTATTCTTTTATTACAATGTAGCATTCAAATTCAAAAAATCAATTCTGCAAAAATAAATTCATTAACTCGTCTTCCACATACACACTTCCGTGGCTTGACAGATGCTGCCACCTGCCGAGATTGTCCAAAACAAATCATCGTATGATATCGGAGGGTAAAGTACGACGGCAAGACAGCCTATCTGCTCTAATACCGGTATGCGAGTCTACCTGTAGACACACACAATGTCTGACATCTATACATAGTTACGTTAGAGATAAATTTTCTTTCTTGGTCTTAAAATCTCCTGCTTCAGCTTTCAACAATGTTAATCTACAGTTTTTGTGCGTTTTAGTTCTAAAATGTTTAATAAATTTTCGTTTTCACGGCACAAGCTCACGTGAACTGCGACAGGATTTTCCAGGTACTCACCCTTACAGATTTTATCATATTTTAAATTTTTGTTAATGCTTTAAAATAATTTATTAATTATCATGTATTCTTTAAAATATGTATTTCATGTTTTATTTAATATTTAATGTTCTTTTGAAAATCAACGATTATAAAAATTTACTTTTCTTAAAACATACTTTACAAAACCTTGCAAAGGCACATTTTGAGTTTTGAACAATTATGTGAAATAGGTGCAAACTAATGTTGAACTTTAAATGATCAAAACATCTTATTGAACATGTCAAATATAAAACAATTGGAGAAATCTGTTTTAAATCAGAAAATTTCGTTTTACAGACTTTTGCAGATTTCTGCAAGTCTTATACAAGCTTTGTTTCAAACAAAATTAAATATATATAAATAGATTTATAATCATCTAAGAAGCTTTTAAGTACAATCTTAACGAATTTCTGTTATACAATTAATTTTCTTTAATTTTGACAAATAACCAGATATTTGCTTTAATAATGAACATTAATGCTACAACATGTCTGATTTTGTACAGACGCTAAAAAACATGTTTTTTGCCATAGCTATTATGCTGGTTGAAGAAACACAGCTAAAGATCTAAACATGTTTCGTGCTGTTAACAAAACACGTTTGTTCAACATAGCTTCAGAGTTTCACGTGCACAAAAGTGATGTTACAAAAAAACTGACCTTATAGAACTTTAATTAAACTCATATTGTATATGTGCCTAAATTTACTTCAGCGAATATGTTTTTCTTAAAAACTATCTTTTAGATGTAGACTTGTGTAATTAATTATAAAATATATAAAAAATTATTGGGTGGAGCCTGCATGCAAACTTTCGGTCCTAACAACCTCCAAGAGGTTATTTTCTAAATTAACACAAAATTGACGTCAATTTAAAAAAAATTTAATATTCAAAATTTTCATTTCCTTTTCTTTTAAAATAAACTACTCATTTCATAATAAATTCTTTAGCTAAAACATAGATATATTTATTGGCCAATATAGCATTTAAGAAATTTATAAAATAAGTAATATTATGTAACTGTTTTAAAAAAAAATCTATCATTTCAAAAAAGTCAAAAGGGGGGGGAATAAATATCAGTATCTTTTCATCTTTTTTTATTTTGTAATTTTTACATTTAAGGGCGTATAATCTTTTTTTTTGGATTAATTATAATCCTGTTAATTGTTAAGCTGTGCTCTTTGTCTTTGTTAAATTTTGTAACGATAAAATATATAAACTAAAAAGGGGGGATAAATTTTCAGAATCTATTGATTAATTTTTTTATTTAAATTATAATATTTTACATTAAGGGCATATAACTTTACTAATTATAAGATTGTTAATCATAAGCTGTTTATGATAATTTTGTCTCAGGATGTATTTCTCAGTTGTAAATGATAAAATCTGAAACGTCGAAATTTTGTTTCAATAAACTTGAGCCTTGTTAATCACTAAATTTGTTTTTGTCTTTTTAATTTTTTTTAATTTCTAAACATTGTTACCATTTTGGTTCCGCCTTTCTTAAATTTAAGTCCCCTGGTAACAACAATACTACTAATATTATTGGTTTGTAGTAATTTCTCATCTTCATTAATACTAATATTATTGGTTTGTTACCATTCCCTGTCTCTAGTAGGCCTACAACTATTATTATTGATTTGTTACCATTCTCTACCTCCAGTACCACTAATATGATTGGTTTGTTACCATTCCCCACTTCCACTTCCACTACCACTAAAAGTATTGGTTTGTTACTATTCCCCATCTCCAGTACCGCTAATATTATTGGTTTATTACCATTATCTAAATCCATTAAAAATTTGCCAATAGTCAGAGTTTTATTGGAGTTAAGTTAGAAGGTAGATTTATGCATCAAATAACTAAAAATTCGTCTCTACGTAGTTTTAAAGGAGGTAACTCAAATGGTCACTTTAATGAGGATTATTTTGGAGAAACAATAATTTAAAATTAAACTCTCAAACATTTACAAACTATAATTTATGTGTACTAAGAGGTTAACTATAGGAACTCAGAAGGTCACTTTTAAGTAGTTTAGTTGGGGAATCCAAATATTTCCTGTTGTAATAAAATCAATATAATTCAGCTCTAGTTACAGGTTTAATTGTAGTAACATGGAAGGTTGATTTTAAGAGATTTAGTAGAGAAAATCTAAAAATTCATTTTAGAAAACAATATAATATAGCCTACCTCTAGTCAGAATTAAAATAACACACAAAGTCACTTTTAAGGGGTTTAAGGAGGGAAACTTAAGTCACTGATTCAATAAAATATTTATAAATCACCTCCAGTCATAGATTTAATGAAGGTAACTCCAAAGGTCATTTTTTGGAGTTTAGTTAGGCTCCCAGTTAGCTTTAGAAAAATCTCAATTATTCATCTCTAGTTACAGCTATAATGATGGTAAAACAGAAGGACTAAAATTAAGTTTAATGGGGGTAATCCAGAAGTTTACAGCAACAATCACATCACTATAATGGGCATATAGTCAGAAGTGTATCTTAGAAGGCAATATTTAATAGGTATGTTGCAAGGGGGGGGCGACAAAAGTTCAATCAAATAACTCTAATACACCTTTCGCCACAGGTAGAACAATAGCTCCTTAAGAGGACACTTTTGTGTGATTTAATAAGAGAAATCCATAAGTTCACTTTTGCAAACAAACCACTATAATAATACAGAATAATCCAGTGAAACCTGTTGGTTTATGAAATAATTAATTGTAAGCAATGAATTTTCCACAAATAGAAATTTATTTATTTTAAACAATTTAGTAGGATTGGAAATATAGCAAAATTAATTTTTTGTAAAAAATAAAAAAAGGGGGAAAAAATACATCAGTTAAGTGTCGACTATTTTTTTTTTCTTTGACGCACTCTTCCAGCCTTTAGCAAAGTTTCCCATCACTCTCTGTAACAATACACGTGGTATAGGATGAAATTCTCTTTCATTTATGTTCTTTAGTTCACCAATAGTATGTGTCAACCAGATAAACACGGCCTTTAAGATATCCTCTAAAATTAAACAACCCTTCTTATTTCTGTCATAGTCTCGTCGAAGTGTGAGCTATAGCTCCATCTTGTTGAAACCACATTGCTCTACAAACTATGCTAAGGGGTGCAATTCAGGGACAAGGAATTCATGAAGCATAGCCACATAACGTTCCGAATTCACGGTTACAGATCGCTCATATTCTTGGAAAAAATATAACCCTATCATACCATATTTCGCCACTACCGCCCAGACTGTTTACCTTATCGCTATACAATGGATGTTGGTGTAATTCTTGAGGGTTATTTTGTGGCCAAAAAGGATATTTCTGTTTGTTGTCACTTCCATTCAGGTAGAAATGTGCTTTATCTGACGCCAGAATTACAATACCCAGATCTTCTTCCACCATCAGTAACTTAATATTGTGCGGCAAAAATTACTTTTTCTCACAAAAATCCTGTACGACCGCGATCTTGTAGGGATGGAAGTTTAAGTCGCATTAAATCCAGAGTATAGAATTGTTTGACATCCTTACAGCTTGTGGCTGATTCTTACTCGATCATTTAGGGCTCTGTTCAATCGCGTTCTGTATGGCTTTTATGGTTTCTGAAGTTCTTATACTTTTCTCGGACCATCCCTGATTTTCTTTAAACAGAATCAGCCGTACGGAAGTCATGAACCTAAACGGGGTGGACGATGGGGACGAAAAGTCTCTTTGGGCGAGGGTCACAGAAACGTTGTTTATATTTAACTATTAAGAACGGACAATGTTGAGAGTTACAACACTTCATCACAACTAAAGTTACTTTGGAGGGGGGGGACACTATGAAACCAACAACCTTCAAGGTTACTTCCGTCTGGCTAACAGTGTAGATTTCTAGTCAAAGGTAGGCCTATAGTGATGGTATTTCAGAAAGTTACATTTAATTAAGAGGGTTAATGACAGACATTAATGACAGACATTAAGAGGGTTAACAGACATTCCCTGTTGAAGTCAAATAACTATAATTCATCTTTAGTCAGAGGTTTAACGTTGGGATTTTAGGTCACATTTTAGAAGTTTGGTGAGGGAAATCCAGAAACTCACTTTTCTAATAAAACCTCTATAATTTACCTTTAAATGCCAATTTTACTACGTTTTTAGTAAGAGAAAAATAGCAGTTAATTTTTAAAAATAAATCACAATAATTCATCTTTACTGAGATATTTAATGTTAGTAACTCCAAAGATGATTTTTAAGAGATTTAGCAAGGAAACCAAGAAGTTTATTTTTGCTATCAAATCACTATAATTAATTTCTAGTCTGAGCTTAAATGATTGGATCTCAGAAGGTTAATTTCAAGAAGTTTAGTGATTGATTTGTTTTCTAATTATTTTTATCAATTTCCTGATATTACATTATAACGAAGAATAATTAGTTTTATTATGTTCGTGCTGTAATATTTCTACTATAATAACTTCTTCAGGTGTTTCTGCAGAAATGTTAATAAGAACTTATCAAATTAACTATTAATGTAATGATCAAACCCGAATCCTTCGGACTGTGCAATTCTCTATTAAAACTATAAACATATCACTGTTTTTCTTGTATGACTTTAAAAGCATTCATTAAAAATTGACAAAATACATAGCCTATCAGTATTGATGTGATCATTTTACGTTATAAATAACCAACTGTTTTGATACGTAACTATCCGTATAACAACACTCAATTTTCTTTGTTTTCAAATTGTAAAATAATTCCGAATTAATGTCATTTCGTTGTCGCAAATTACATCAGTAGTATCCAATTACCATTATCTACCCGAATGCTGTGTCGTCACAAGGTCATCGCCACTGCATTACCAATCAATTCTTCTGAGAATTAGGACCTACATATATCTTGAAACAGACCTTGAAGGAATCCCCCCACCGTCACTGTATTATGGAAAAACTATTGATATTCTTACATTTTTTGTACTTTTAGTTTGAATCAACACTGAGGAAATCCTTGCTATAAGGGTCGCCACATATCTTGACGGATGAATCGACGGTACTACCAATTCTGAAAACACGACTGTTCCAACTCCGCGACAAGTTGTTTGAAGAATTTATATACAATCTCATGTTAATGTTACAAAAACTAGCTTTTAATTCTGATTACTGTGAGTTGTGGGTTGATTAAGAGCAAGAGGAATGATTTTGTGACTAGTCGATTGTACAATTGCAAGGTTTTATAAAAGTTAAACATTATGCAAGGAAATAATAAATAAATAAAAACTAACAATCCCATAAGGTATATATTTATCTGAGTTACATGTTATAAAAGTATCACTACCCAAGCTATTATGGCTTTTATGTACAATCTAAAAATATAATTGAACACCACACGAGTCCATTAGTTTACTTCTAGGAAAACCAATGTTTTCAGAAAAGAATCCATTCCTCCCATTCCTCCCCGCGCTATACGCAGCTCTTCCCCAACCATCAGTCAAGATCTGTGGCGACACTAGTAATTGTTTTGAATGACTATATATTGAAAAACCAATTTTTATGTTTACATTTTTGATATTGGGGAAACTCTGTCATGTGAGAATCTTATATTACCCTATTTTTAATGAACGTAATATTAGGAATCAACTTTGGGAATCCCCTGGTCATAGTTTTGAGTGACTATATCTGGATAAACAAACTCATTGTATACAATCTAGATACTGGGGAAATGCTTTTGTCTGGTGTCCACTTTATGTTATTGTTTTGACAATATAGAAACAAGATGGCTTTCATAATATAATCGATCTTTAACCATCTCTACGTCATATTGTTGACATTTGTAAAAACTTAGCAATAACTTTTGAAAGCGATCAGTGTTTTTCGCGTGTCATTGTTTGCGTTAAACAAACGTATCTTTAACTTCGGTTGGTTTATTTGTAATTTATTACCTTAAGACGTCAGCGAAATATAGTATCGTTGGAATTAACCTACTTTTACGAGATAACAATGAGATGTAGTAACAATGTATTTAACTAACTTTCATGCAACCCATAATGAAATCTAGTAACTAAGCTGAGAACTGATTATTATAACTCTGTAAAGTAATGAAATTCATAATTATTGAGCCTCAGTGTCTCACTATATTGAGTAGAGACGAGGCAAGATCGAAAGAATGGATCTACAGCTCTTTTCATGTAGTCTTGGATTAGATCCCTCTCTTTCATCTTTCCTATCAGAGCTTTTCTTGTTCTTTTTCAATCCTGATGCTATTAAAGTATTCGAAGACTGGGAGGGGGAGAGTTCTCTTATGTTCTTATTTTATATTGTTCTCTTCCTTTTTTTTAAGGTGATGATGAATGAAAGGTTTTTCGTTTTTAACAGCAAGAACCACTTTTAGGGCTTTAATAATTGATTTTTTGCTATTTTATGGATGGAAAAATATATATCTAGTTAGCTTTAACCTTTTCTTGCTTTTCAGAATATTAGTGCTATTACAAAACCGAATTAATAATTTTATTTCACTTTGAATATACGTCTAAAGTTTAATGTGGGCGTTTACATATCCGGTGAGCCTATGACCTTTACTTGTTTATTAGTCTATACTTATTGAAGTTTTTATTTTAATATTCAAGGATGTGAATACAATCTTTAACAATGTAAATAACTTTTCCTGGTATTATATTTATGTTCATAATTTTCAACTGTCGTACGATAGTTGATTTGTATATAAAAGATGAACATTTACACTTCGATAATCATAGATTTGAATAAAATATCTCTATCCTACATCACTTTGGAGTTCTCAACAGAATTTGATTGATAAAAACACAATTTGACTAGTTTTTTTTTAATGTAATAATGCTACTAAATTGGTTTATAAATTAATTTGTTTCAGTTAAGTAGAGTCGCCTATATATAAATATATAAACCAATATTTCAGGAGACTTGCCATCATACGATTTTAGAAATCTTTTTAATTGGTAATTAATGATGATTTCTCATTCAAAAATTTGAAGTGTTAAAAATTAAGTGAATAAAATTATGAAATTATTACCAAATGATGAAATTTTATGTAAATTCACCATTGTTTTGTCAGTTTTCAAATAACAATTGTAAGCTCATGAATATTACATAATTTTATTATAATTACTATCACTTCCTGGTGGTGGCCTTTAAATTCTCCAATACATTCAAATATAGAATATTGTCCGAATTTAAATATTCATTTTTTTAATCTTTATCTTTACTTAGATTATATATTTATATTATATTATTTTTCCTATTATGACATATATTGCCTACTTGTTGGTAATCTAATAATATTTTTAATCACTAGCTAAGATTTATGAACCTTTATAATGTATACTGTATTTTTAATTCAGTAACATTCACTTCCTCATCGGTATTTTAATTTCAATTACTTTAAAAATGATACTTATATTCACCTTATATTATCCGTCATGTGACTTTGTTTGTCTAGAATTGACGCGTTTCGGAACTATGTTCCATCATCAGAAATTTCTGACTCGTAGAGGTTGTCAAACATTAAGATATTTTAACACAATAACACAATCATATTCACTTTTGTTAAACAGGATGTACAGTGCATACTGGTAAGGTGAACTTGCTACTGACTGTGAGTTATAACTTATCTCAGGCTCTAATCGCTGTATCGTACATTACATTGAACTTTACAATACAACGTATGTTTCAACTAAATGTTGAAATTTCAAAATGGGTGACGTCGTTGTTTAGATCCGGTCCCGATTTACTGGAAAAAATGACAAAAGAGCAAAATGATAAATTAATTTTATTAAAAAAGGGCACTTTACCTTGATAAAAAAATTCTTGCATATGTTCACTAAAAAATAGGTAAAAAAATTATAAATAAAAAAAAAAGTTTACTCTACCTCACTTCTCATTAAATTACAATACTTTCAAAAACTGTTAATGACAAAAATCACACGAAAAAATCTCTTTACACCTTCAACTTTGGCTGCAAGCCAAATAAATGAAATTACACGTTCAGTGAAAAGAAACATACAAATTAAAAATGTAGAATCAAATACGAATGGTAAAACCACAATTTTACTAAAACGACAACTACGCCATGCATTATTAAAATAATGATGAAATCTAAAGAAAATGGCGTGGACAAATGGAATCCTAAAACTTTTATATAAAACAGACTTTTCCCATTGAGATCTCCCAACGCCTACTAAAATAAAAACTCCAATGGAATATTTCAAAATTTTCTTACCGATTACGTGGGGTTAGCTCGACGTGGGGTTGGCTCGACACTTTGGGGAACTAGGGTCATCTGTTCAAACTCCTGAGCAAACCTTCTTGGAATTGGAGGTGTTTGTTTGTTCGGTCAGTCAAAGAGGGACACTCAAGTGACGAGGTTCGTCGTCTGTCAGAATAGTATGACTTGTTATTCGCGGATAATATTCTCGGGTCTTGGCTAGTCCTTGGCTAACCTGGTATCCTTTAAAACTAACACAAAGCACAAAACCAATCATAACTATTCTGAACTCATAAGGCACTGTTGAAGTTTATTTAAATATCCATTTCAATGTTATGTCATATTGTCGATGGGCTTTATGATTGCGATGACCATACTTCCTAACCTAACCTAACCTAACCTAACCTATACCCGCCCGACTGGTACCTGATCCGTTCACATTTCCAGGAAGTGATTGCTATTGACTGGGGCGGTCAATATGTCGAGCCAACGGTGTCCTCCTACTTGCGGTCAGTTCTATTTGCGGTCAGTCCTATTTGCGGTCAAGTGTAGTTTTATGAAGGATGATCAAGGTTCTGGAGGTGGAAGGGTTTCCAGTTTGCGGTCACATCTTGAGAGATAGTTAATTACTAATCACAAATCAAGTCGTTTGCCATCTTCACGTGCCGCTCTAAAGTTCCCGGTTGGCAGAATCCACAGGGATTCTTACTTACCAAATTCACTGTTTTGACGAGAGGATAGTCAGTCAGAACGAACAAACGACTCTGTTCACTTAAATAGAGCCTAAAAAAGGGGGAATAATAAACAAACATTGTATACATATATAAATAGAGAGGGAGAGAGCTACAACAAAAATAGATACTATTATTTATAGAATATACTCTTTCGCATTACAAGCATACTTCGTACTAAAGGTTCGCCAGTCCCAGACATTTTTAAAATAAGACTATAGATAAATTTGGATTGACTCAAAAAAACATTGAATTGAATCAAAAAAAAAATGGAATACGACGAATTTCGGTAAACGTTTCCCCCACTTCAAATCTTCAACACGACTTTAGGGGGACGAGGCCAAACATAAATAAATGTCAATACTTAAAATACTCCGGCCAAACCTGTTAGACACGATTTAACACCTAGTGTTTGAGACAGTGCCGCAATAGGCTCACTATATGGGGTTCAAATATGTGACCGCAAATTGGACAAATATCTTTCGATTAGCCCACGACATTTTTGGGGTGACCGCAAAATGGACGGTTTTACCCTTGACCGCAAATTGGACTGACCGCAAGTTGGATACAACCGAGCCAACCCCACGACACCTTCTTACCTGATCAAATACTATACTTGATTGTTTACAATACAAATGTTTATTCAGTTCATAATAAAGAGAGATCAATAAATGTTACCATAGAAGAAAATTATTTCTTTATTGTAATAGAAATTATGAAGGACATTGTACACATAAGTTCCTGTACACAAAAGTAGCTGATCTTACGACGCTAAAGCGGATAAAAAGATAAGGAGGTTAAGTGCAATCAATGAGGAAGTTAACAATGATGATAGATCTTTAAAATCCGCCTAATGTTTGCTATACGAGTAATAAGGAAAGGATCTTAATCATGACATCAAAGTTTTTCTATTGATGAGAAGATTGTTCCTTAAGAAGGGATAAAGCTGGTTCCAGAAAACGATATTTAGGAATGTTTGTCCTAAAATTGGCGTTTGTGGTATCTATCATATATGATTTTGTGTTGAATGGAGATAAAGGCACTTTCCGCCAGCACGTATTTAGCGAAAAGGATTCTGAATTCGGTCTTGGAGGAAAGGATGTGATAGCATTAAAAATCTATAGCTGAGAGTCCTGTATTCGTGTTGTATTTTGATCATTACTTCACCTCCTTGAACTTGATTCAGTACTTGAGATAAGAATTTGGCATTTTCAGTCTTGGCGTAATTGTTTGCTACTGGAGAAAAGTTTGGACTTCCAAGATAAGAACTAAGATAATAAGCCAGTCACTATCATCAGCTCATTTGATGATACCTTTTACTATTGAAGTGAAAAGATAGCCCAAAGTTGGAAAGGAATACAACACACATATGGGAGGGGTTGGTCTTGCTGTGATGTTTGTTGGTCTTTACAGAATTGAGCACAAAACAAGAGGTTGTTATCTTGAACTTTTAACTAAAATGTTAGTTTATCTTTGAACAATGCTTGACTTCTTAGGAGAAGAGAACTACTCCTAAAAGATATCAATAACCAAAATATGACATTGAAAGAGTTCCGATACAGTATATGTCACGGCTTTATAGAAAAAAACCGAACCAGAAGAAGAGAAAGAGATGGGATACAAATAATAAAGACGCCATCGATAGCCAGACCATCAGAAAAAGTACGTCATGATTTGACGTTATACATTTTTCCTACTTTCCTACTTACATATCAAGAGAGAGATATAAGTTCGGTTTGAATTGAAAATCTGTAATTCAGTACTGGAAGTGTAATATAAGATTGTGTTTGAAAGACAATAGCAATTGCTTTGTTGGCTTTCACTCTAAATAATTTGCGTTAATGCTCGATGAACAGTGACTGTGTATGTTCGTTACAAGTAAAAATCTTATTGAAAAGTTGATTTTATTTTTGATTGCACTTCATTTAGTATTAGACTAAATTTTTGTTAATTTTACTGTTATATACATACATAACTTATTTTACCAAAAATTAATACAAATATGTTTTATTCTTTTGAAATGTTACAAGTGAACAATTTTAATGTTCTTTTCTTGTAGGTTGCGTATTAATAAACATTGGTCAATTTTTTAATATTATATTATTGATTTTTATTATAACGTAACCTTTTTTAACACTTGTCAGTGCGCTGAAAACGGTACATTTAAATCCATATGTACTTTATTGCTATTTTGGTAGTTTGCCAAAATCGTCACACAAAAAAAACTTTTTTGATATATAAAATCAATTTAAAAAAATTATTATTTCGTGTTATTTACATGTATGGGTGTCAGGAAAAACAAAAATTGTCCATTTTTGATCTTTTCAAAATTAAATGTTAATCTAGGGTCCTTGTAATTGTTTAAATATACGAGATATATACCCAACAAAATCCATTAATTAAACGTAAAATAAATTGAACTTATAATTATTTTACAAAATGATTTTTATCCAATTTATATTTTAATATGATTGTTTAAAAAATGTATAACTATAAACTAAATTGTCATTCCTTTTAAATTTGAGTTCTATTTAAGATGGTTCATAGACTTTAAATTATATTTGGAAATTTCTTACCTTGATTTAGTTCACTATGATTCTTAGCTCTTTATATACAAATGGTCATTGACTTTCTTTACTTTAATTATACTTTTTTATTATTTGTTATCTTTCAAATATTATATAATATCTTTAATTTTTAAAAATTAACGAGCGAATTGCTTATCATCGTTTTTTTGTTTTAGAGATCTTTTCAAGTGACGGTGGTTTTTTTCCCCACCAATTGGCTTGGACGCATTATTAGATCGTCTTGATCAATTCACAGCCTACCCACAGTGCTTTATGATGAACAATTAAAATATTAATATTACACTTTATTATCATTAATGATAACTTGAGGATTAGGTTACATGGTTAAGTTACATTTTTATTCTAAATCCTGACAACAAGTACCAGAGTGTATACAATAACTGCGACAAGATATAAAGAGTTGAGAAACAGCTGAGCCTGCAACTATTAAACGCGCCAGGGATCACTCGAAAATATGTAAGTAAATCTCGAGGGAAATCGAGATCAATCGATCAACGAGCTGACCGGAGGTAGGCACTAGACAGTGAGGCTGCCGAACGATGGACAATTATAATTTTTATTGAATAGTGTTTTCAATTTCGTAACGTATAAACAGAGATGTTGAAAAGTAGTTCGGATTACATGAAAAATAGGCCTTTATATTTGGACTATAGGCCTATTCTTGTTGTTTAAAGCTACAAAAACCTGTTGTTCATCATCGTCTTATAAAAAAAGGAAGAAAAGAACATTTCTATAGTTCTTGAAGTGCCATTAATGTCATTAAGTCTTCAGGAGAACCAAGAACCACGGAGAACCACAGCACTAGCACGGTTAAGCTCCAGCAACAGAGAGTAAACTAAGCTTCGTGTATACTGTAATCTGTTCTTGCATTAACTTCGTACAGATTAGCCTATACGAAGAGAGATTAATTGAACTAACTTTCTTATCACAGCATTGCTTTCACTCTGGGTTAAAGATAGTAAAACCATTGTAATTATTTAAATAATTTATTCATCGATTATCAATAAATAATAATTATAAATATAGAAATATAAAACCATTGTATTAGCCTAGATAAATTGGCCTATTGACACCTTCTACTCATTTGTAATTATGATAACAAGGTTATATTAAAATATATTTAACTCAACCATATAATGTTATTAAATGAACCCCGAACACATAATCAATTTTATAACAGCTTCCTTTCACTGTTCCTACCCTAAACTATATCTATATTTATTTTATTAAGTAGGCCTAAATTTAGTTTCTAATTTTATAAATCTATTAGTTTATCATATTTATTTAAACCCATTTTGTTTATAATTCATTAAAAAATATATTGTCGAATTCCAATTTTAAAACAAAGATCTGCTATCCTGCTATTTTATTATTTGTACATTTGTTTGTATGTTCCCGTTACCTCTATTGTATTAATTATCATGCTGACCATCACAAATACAGCTAATAATAAATAGGTCCATAAATTATAGGCACAAATAGGTCCATTTAATAGTTTTAATCAATTTTTATTATAATCTCATTCTATATTAAGTCCCTATTTAAAAAAGAAACTCATGGATACAGATAGGCTATAGGCTATATACATAGCCTATTTCAATTAGCTCAAATAAATATTAGGATATTTTGGAATACTTAATACAGGTAGGCCTATGGTTATAAATCTAGGCTAAAGTGCTATATCAAAATGTTGAGTGATATAGCAGTGAATTGGTATGATGAGTTTTAGTGAATTTTGATATATTTTAATTAGGCCTATATTTATATTTAGTTTATCGTCTTATTTATATAAGTCATGTTGACATTAACCTCCTAGTTTATTAAATTGTCATAAATATTTTTTATGCGTCAATTTGAATTTTAGTGATATTTAATCATTTTTAAATATACGCTACTGGGAGATTTGTTGACAATATGTGTTATAACATAAAGAAATTTATTAAATAAATTGTCTACTAAAGTCAAAGATAAATAAACTACTTTATTTTAAATGTTTATAAATGGCGGACAAATGCTTTTTTATAAATTCCTCACGTATAGCCATCGTAGTGTGGAGGCAGTTTTGTGATGAAAATATCCATTTGAAGTGATTTTAGAATCATTTGCTCTACAGCCTCAAAAAACGATATTAGAAAACGTAATACGGTGATAATTGTTGTGTTTTAACTTGTGACTTTGTGTAGCCTACATTTATTTATGTTGTAGGCCTATTTGCAATTTCTTAATGTGAAGAAGACCTCCATAGAGTGATTTTCTGATGATGGAATAGTGTTCCAAAACACGTCAAGAGTAAGTACGTAGATAATAAGTTCACATAGACAGAATTATTCTCGATTGGATTACTTAATAAGCCAATATATTGGTCGACGCATATGAAAAAAATATTGGGGTTCTTGAGAAAATTGGAAGATAAAAATTATGGGTACGTTTGAGCAAAATTTGATCAAAATCAAATCAAGAGTTACAGTATAACAAACACACAGAACACAATTCTCATAAAAAATACGCCTAAGTATCAGACGCGTTTCAACGACAAGGTCGTCCTCTTCAGTGATACACGTGCTACACCAATCAAACTATAACTCAAGAGTTTGTAGATCTATTTAGGACAAAAACCTACATATTTGACATAAATGTATACATTTACCTACATAATATGTATATCGCTAGAGCAGATTTTGAGATACTGTATTTGACTTTCCAAGATGGCGGCCATGATTTTGTTTTCACGTTTTGACCATTATTTCTTTACAATAAAACCACAAAAATATGGGAGAACGTTATATTACGCGATAGGAAATTATAATTTTCATTAAATAGTGTTTTCGATTTCGTAACGCACAAGATGTTGAAAAGTAGTTAGGAATTTCATGAAAAATAGGCCTTTATATTTGGACTATAAGCCTATTCTTGTTGTTTAAAGCACAAAAACCTGTTGTTCATAATAGTCATAAAAAAAGGAAGAAAAGAACAAACCCATAGTTCTTGAATACGCCAGGGTCGGAGAATAACAAGAGTTGGTTAGGATAGACTTTATAGAAAAGATGAAAGAGAGGTATCTAACCCAAGACTATATGAAAAAAAAGGTGAAGATTCAGCTAGTTTCCTTCGGATTGCTAAGCCCGTTCTAACTAAAGTGTGCACCTGAGGATTGATGAAAAATATAATATTAATAGCACAAACCTCAACTAGAAAAGTCCCTCGATAACAAGACTGTTTATATTTCCCAAATCCTCTTGAGAGTCATGCTATCGAGGTTCTACTGTATAATTAGTGTAATTAATTACAGTAAGTCGGAAGACAACCATGGAACTAATTGGTTTGTTGATTTCTCATAATAATTGTTGTTTATGATTTTTTTTTATTATTTTTTTTTTATAATAATGCTTGTGATTTTTTATATTTTTATGTAAATTACACTGTATTTGATTCTCATCTATTTTAAACAATTATTTAATAGTCGTTGAAAAGTATTATATTTTTTCAATTGTACAATGCTTGATATTTTGATTCAGATTATCCAAAATTTTATTGTTTAGTTTAATGAGATTCTATTGTATTGTACATATTAAGGCATAATGTTTGTATCTATAACTATGAGCACTGATTTCTAAGAAACTGTTTCATTGATGTTGTTCAAAATTAAGAACCCAAGGAGTTTGGCATCTAAAATATAATCAACTTATTCAATAATCAACTACATTTGTTTTAAAATTGGACTATTAAATTATATATAAAGTCTATTTCAATCCCAGTTTTCTGATTAAAGATACTAAACTTATACATAAATATTTCAATGATTATTTAAATAAATTTCATAGGTGAGATAGAAAATCTTCGAAAGACAAAAGGATTTTCTTATCTATTAGTTCTAAGTTTTTACGAAAGGTTGCAGGACCTTACAGGCGTATTAGTTCCTTATAATGTCTATTAACTTACAGGGTTTTTTTAAAAATCTTGTAGGAAAGGTGGAAAAATTTTTAAAGATAAAAGGAGACATCTGATCTTCCCAATAGTATGAGTTTCTTACTCACTAAAAACTACTTTTCTGTTAGTAGTCTATCTCTATCGCGTAGGAGAAGGATTCAAGAAAACCAAGAATTTAGGATTTGTCAAAGTCAATGCAGGTAGCAGCACTTTGCAGGATACGTCAGTGGGAAATATCGGCAATTCTTCACACAGAAAGTTGTATGTAGTTATCATTTAGTTTTATATTTTACAGTTTTTGGTAATTATAGTTTTTAATTTCAATGTACCAGCAGACAAAAGATGTTCTTGATATTTGCACAATAACAAGTTAAGTCTGAGTTTTTAATCAAAACAACAAAAGAGATTTAATTTTTCACAGAGGTGCACCTAGCATCAGAAATAATTACAAATATAAATTTGTACTTTTCTTACCCATTAGTTGTGAACAGTTAGGTATATAAAAAAAAGACCTTTCATATGTAAAATAATAAATCCAAAATTTTCTTACCAAATATTTTGTGTTAATCATAATAAAATTAGACTTTTGGTGACAGTTTTTGAAAAGATTGAATTTTCATAACAGTGTCTGTAAAGTGTTTCTATGGGTGAGCTTTTACAAACCTTGCATATATATGATTGTAACAACAGGACATCATGTTATCTGAGAAATATTGTTTTTAAACTTATAAGTTACTATTCGATTAATAATATTTATCATAGACATGATATAACCAACTAAAATCATATTTTATTAGTGCTTATGTTGAGGGCAAGGAAGGTATGTAATATTAAAATTTGAGATATTGTGATCTCCTTTATAGAAGCTAAAAATATTTTAGAGTTTAAAATGTAGGTCTATATAAACCAGACAAAGTGGTTAATTAATTTTAAAATGGTGACAGATTTTCAATTCTCTAAAATATTTTACAATAAATACTTGTCATCAATAAATACTTTACAGATTATATTCTTAACAAAAAAATCTGCACACAATGAACCCTAAACATGGTTTTTATTTCACGAAATTCAGGTAATTTTAAACAAAGTTATTATTTTTATGTGCATAATCTCAAAATTAGATAAAAATCAGCAATAATACCTTTATTAGTATCTAGCTGGAATCTTGGTAAATTTAACATCCAAGTTTTGCTTTATTTATATATGATTAGAAATTATCAGAAAATTTATAACTGGAGTAGTGTGAAATGGTTTTCCAATAAATAGTTCCTTCATAACTTCATGATCTTCATTTATTATTAACAATACGATTAACGTTGCCAAAGAAAGAGACACAAAAAGAAGTAGATGTTTCTATCACATATTCAGTGTGCATGTATATAGTTTTAGTTTTTACAACTTAACCCTACTTTAGCTCTAGGGTTACTACCATATCATTTATAAAATTGGTTTAGCTTTAAGGTTTATGTTTACCTCAGAGATTTCATGGTGTAGTTATATTCAGTTGATATTGTGAGTTGATTCACACAGTATATTTAAAATGTCATATTTAGCTTATGATGTAGCCTACATATTAAATATAGAAAAATATTTAATTATCCATCCATCACTACAAAACAACTTTAAAAATTGGATATTTTGTAGCATGACGAATATTTAATGTTTGATTTTAGAAAGATCCTTATGCCTTACATACTAAAAAAACCTACATATAGATAGTATGTCAAATGTACTGTCTATGAGAAAAAAACACCTATTATTAACAATTTTATTTACCTAGCACTTAGCAATTCTATTTATGATGTTGGAATTTTTATCACAAATTTTTAAAACACTAATTATAGGAAAGGATTTGGAAGTACATAAGTTGATATTTTTATTGATAAAATAAATTATTATTAAAGGATTCATCTCTGATTAATTAAAATTTTAATATAGTTTTTAATTTTAATTTTTTTAAATGTATATAATTTTTATAGGAGATATTCAAAATCACAAATCAATTTGTTAAAAGAATAAAGTTGCCATTAAGTATTTCACAAGAAGTATTTATATAAAAATCTATTTAAAAAAAAATTTAGTTTTGTATTGGTTATAGAAAACAAAGAAATAAACCTAGTTATAAAAAATTAAAAAAAAACAAAGTTTAATAATAATATGGAAGAAGTAATGCCCAAACCACAAATAGAACACTAACACAAATAACTGTAGACAGTTTAATAAACCCTTATGTACATTTCGATAACATAGCTACCATCATCAAATGTGACAGTGGGATGACTAATAACACACATAGTCACAGTTTGTACTTTTAAAATTTAAAATTGTATTTATTATATAATTATGGTGGTTGTTTTTCCTTATGCTGTAATAATAGTTAATTAAGAGAGTTTTGACTTGTATTTACCCCCCGTCCCCCGCCAAAACACACACAAACAAATATATATATATATATATATATATATATATATATATATATATATATAGGGATATACATATATATATATATATGTTTGCTCCTTTGCTTTTCTTTTAAAATTCTTATGTAAGTTATATTAGAGTAGTTGTATTGAGCCACATGTCACCTTTCCCACTTTCTAGGTAGGAAAAGAAAGTGGTCTGACCAATGTGGAGGGGGGAGGATTGTTTGACTGACTCTTTCATCACATTTAGTTTAGTATTGGTTTATATGGTTAATTACATCTGAGGATGACTGCTATATTACAGAAATCTTCATAAGGGTTTATTAAACTTTCTAAAGTTATTTGTTGGGGATTACTTCTTCCTTATTATTATTAACCACAAGAGTCATTGGATGTTTGTATTTAATTGATTATTACAATAATAAATTACCTTGATGGTCTGTCTTGTGACTTCAGTCGATTTCTGTATTATGACATGTTTCAGAGTCGTAACTCCGTTTAATTCTTCACTCCGAAGAACTCGGCGTATATTAAAATGTTTATAATAACACTTACACTAACACAAAAAATTAATTAAGGCAATCATGTCTTTCACTAGGTGTACACCCTGGCATGTCCGAGAAGTACTCAGTTGATTAGTTTTGATTTCAGTATTCAACTTTTATTTGATATCAATGAAGTAAAAAATGTAGTTACATTTGAAGATTTCCTTTACCAGCTATTATCCTTCTCCTCTCTAATAATAGAAAAATGTTAAATTGTGATAAAAATAACGTTGTAAGTTCTTTATTTCGCTAAAAATCCTTTTTAAAAGCTATAATTGAGATAGTGTTAGGCTCTAGCTATTCTAGCTATTTTAATAATATTTCTTTGGTGTTAAAATTTCCCAATATCTTCATCATTTTTTAAAGTACAAACATGTACAAGAACAAAATGGCATGGTATTATTTAATTTTATATCAGAATACTCTCCTTGAAAGTGTATAGTTTATATTTAAAAAAGAAACAAAGTTTCCACATCTCTTCATCTGGGATATATCATGGGATTACCTCTATTTTATGCAAAATTATCTCAAAATCTTCCCTTTAAAACAATTTATTAATTTGTAATTATGTTAGTAGACAATTTTTTATTTTATAATTATTAAATGTTTTATTTTTGACAATTATGTTTTAAATGTAAATGTACTTTTGTAATTGTTGAGGTCAAGTAGAACAGAAGACCTATCGTTCTAACTTCGCCTTAAAAATAAAAGATTTATGTTAATAATATGTAGTTACAGATAATTGTTTATAGTCTACATGCACAGTACTAAAGTTATGGGCTACTTCTAATCTAGAAGCCAAGTTTAGAATCGTGTTACTTTTGTCAAAAACTATATGTATATATTTATTATAGAGCGTGTAAGTTAAACTATCTGTAAATATTGAAGAGTTACTGAAGTTTTATTATAGAGCCAGTTGTGGATACTAATTAGATCTAAGATACTAAAAAGATCTCTCTATAAGAAATCTTCAGATATTTTAGACTGCGTGTTGGAACTATGTTGTCTCATCATTGTCATTTATAGAATGGTGTCCCTCAGTTGTGTGCTGAGCGTGACCCTGTTTGCTGTGGCAATCAACAGAAATACCGCTAATGTGCAGCGCCCTGTCTGCTGTCTTCTATTTGTTGACGATTTTGCTATATATGTGGCTACTCAAGATATAGTAACTGTCAAAAGAGGCCCTTAACATGTAATTAATAGACTACAATCTCGGGCAAGATTGAAGGGATTTAAGCTCTCTCCTTCCAAAATGCAATGGTTTGCTTTTAAGGCTGAACCATCAGACATTATTATTTCTTCGGAACACAACTTCAAACTATTGAAACTGCTAAATTTTTGGCCTATTATTTGATCATAGCCTTTCTTGGATTCATGATCTGAAAACACAGTGCAATAAAACACATGACATGTTACATGCTCTCAGCAGTTCTCGGTGGGGAGCCGATAGGACCTGTATGCTATGTTTTTACCGTGCTGTTGTTCAATTGCGGATTGATTATGGCTCCATAGTCTACTCATCTGCAAGACCATCAGCCATTAAGAAGCTTGATTCAATACACAACTCTGAACTGCATATTGTTTTTGGAGCATTTAGTTCAAGCTCACTTTCTAGCTTACATGCTAAGACAGGTGAATCATCTCTTACTCGACAAAGACAGCAACTACAAAATAACATATATATTTGTAGTCAGCTCTCCAAACCATATCATCCCGTTTATGAAATAGTATTCCCTTGGCTGATAGATATAAAATGCCATCAAAATTGTACAGCCGCAAGGCGAAACATCTTTTATTCTATTCTATTTATAATTCTATTTAATTTCAAGAAATTCATAGTAACTATTAATTGTTAAACACTTTTTAAGAGATTGAGCGCCAAATGGTGAGGATGTTGAAAGTTGTCCAAAGTTTAAAAAGGAAAAAGACTTTTAAAAGAAAAATCAACTATAATGAAAATGTAAACTTTAATTTGTATTCGATGACTATAATCAATCTTTATTTAATCAATCATACTTTAAGATTTCCTCCTATATATAATCATCACTTACTTCTTATTTTCTGCTCCTTTTTCATGCTTCACTACAGTTTAGTCTTTGACACAGAAGGTCAAGCTTCAAGTTTACCTGTAGGTACCTGTATCTAACTTCTTACACCATTTTGTTTAAGGCATTTTATTATGATAGAATATGTGATTTTATTTTAGTTTAAGATGAGAATAAACACATTATAGTAGTAGTTAAGATTAGGTTTTAAAATTTGTACTGGATTTCTTGTTTATATTGCAATTTAATTATTTTGTTTGATTTTGATATTATACAATATACGAGTATTTTATAATGTTAGATGATGTTACTTTTTCACATATAGTGAACGATATATGATTGTGAAAAAAAAGTCACTTTTTTGGCAGACATATATGTTTACAGATGCCCTGGATAGTTAACAGAAAAGTGGTTTTTGGAATGAATTTGTCTTATGTGCAATACTCTATAGCCCACATGAGTGAACTGGTTTTAATGAGTATAACAAATACACAGAACACAATTCTCACAAAAAATACGCCTAAGTATCAGACGCGTTTCAATGACAAGGTCGTCCTTTTCAGTGATACACGAGATACACCAATCAAACTATAACTGAATCTAACATTGCACCGAACCCCATATTTATACAAACTGAAGGGGGCGTGGCTTATTATTTTATACTGCCAAGGCGATAGTACGCGCCACGTGTCAATTTAACTACTTAAGATTTAACATATAGTTAATACAAGATAATCGAACTAACCCTACATTTAACATTATACATTACATTTTACATTAATATAGAATTTTGTATAGGTCCTAGTTCATTATTTACAATGGTGTCCTGGTACTTATTAATATAAAATGTCTATATATTTATACAACTGAAGGGGGCTGTGGCTTATTATTTTACACTGCCAAGGCAATAGTACGTGTCTCGTGTCAGTTTAACTACCGGTACTTAAGATTTTACATATACCGGTAGCTAAAACAAGATAATCGAACTAACCCTACATTTAACATTATACATTATATTTTACATTAATATAGAACTTTGTATAGGTCCTAGTTCATTATTTACAATTACGTTCTGGTGCCTATTAATATAAAAAGTTTCCCAAGCATCCATAGTATTTAATTTTGTAACATTCTTTAAGAATATGGAATTTTCTTTTTTGAAATAATGCCCTTCATCTAAACAATGTTTAGCCATAGCTGATTTATCAGGCCTATTATATTTAAAATGAGCAAAATGTTCCTTGGTTGTTTAATTTTAATCAAATTTGGTATGTGGGGATATTTTGGCCATATCTTCGGTTGTTTAAAAAAAAAAAAAAAAAAAATTGGGTAGTTTAAAATTTGGGGGTAGCTGTCATAATAAAGCACAAAATATAGATTATCTCAAAATCTACTCTCAAAATTTTGATCAAATTATGCCCAAGTGTAGCCTCTGTTAGGAATAAGTTAATATTAGGTTAATATTAGGTTATATTAGGAAGAAATCATATTCACAAAGCTCAGAATGACCCAACTATTGTGAAACAAGTAAAAAAATGTTGAAATGCTTGACTTGTAAACTCAACTAGGTTACCAAGACAACAAAAGGTATATAAGCAATCAGCAGGATTTAGAGGTCTCTCTTGTCTTTTTGGAGCTTGGAAGATACACGGCTGTGTTGCTAGCCGTGGTGGAAGATGGCCCCAGAAATCCACTCAACAAACCGTAAGGAATCATTTCTATACATAAAGTCACCAATAAAAACATTTATAATTTCTTTCATTTAAAACATAATAATAGTTGGAATACTTCTGGGCTTTGAATAAATAATATGGTTTTGTTTTATTGTTCAATTAAATTCCTATTATTGTATTAAAAAGTTTTGTAGTTAAATTATTGTATTAAAGTTTTGTAGTTAAATTATTGTATTAAATTTTTGTATTTAAATTATTGTATTAAAGTTTTGTAGTTAAATCATTGTATTAAAGTCTTGTAGTAAAGCGTTGTAGTAGTGTTGTTTATTCCTAACAAAAGTATCAGGGAAATGGACATAAGTTTAATGTCAAAGATAAGAGTCAATAAAATACTGAACCACTGATCTGATATTTAATTAATAAATAAGAACCCAGGCATATTTTAGAGGGCCGTTCATAGCACCTCTAAGAACTGACACAAAAAATATTGGTTAACATCTATCCAATGGGGCTGTTATAAAATTCATAATTTCTCAACATTGGCTATACTGGGGATATTTCTCATGAATAATAGGGGGAAAACAAAAATGAACCTTCACTGGCTTCAAGGATGTGTTTATGGCACAAACAAAGCATGTTTAGGTGCTAATGTAAATATATAAATATTTTCCCAAAGTTAGCTTCCACGGATTATTTTCACCTTTGATTGTCAACTACCAAACTGACATTTATATTGACAATTAGTTTTGATTAGTTTTTATTTGGTTTTGTAGATGGTTGAGTGAGAGAGTTTGTGGAATAATTTTGCACTATTTATTTTGACCTCTTTTATAAAGAAGTTTTAAGAAGTATGATGATATATTAACAAAGCTTGGTCAATATGAATTTGAGTTAAATTTTGTTAAATGAATGAATTCAATATTTATTGTAACAAAATATCTTAGTTTATTTATTGTATTACTATTTTCTACCTTTTTATTTCTTGTGATAAAATTTGTTTTAGTCATATCTTGGTTGAACCAGAAATTGAAATAAGTCATATAAACAATTTTTAATTTTGTAGCTATTTTATTAAAAATAAATTATTTACTCATCTCTTAATAAAAAAAGAACTATATTAAAATTATGTCTTTACAAACAAAATTTTTAACACATAATACAAATATAGTCAAGGTTGGTAGGTAAATGTCAAATTACATGAAAGTTATTCAAATAATAAATAATTTTACTTCTAGTGTACATTATTTAACAAAGAACATGTAATAATTAGTTAATCTGTTTTATAAACAAATCATTTAATTAACCCAGCTGATACTGTTTCACATTCATGTCTACTAAAAATTGTTTTTATGTTTAACTTTTTGATAATGTATAAATAGTTTTCATGTTATTTATACAAATTGAATAAAATTAGGCTAATAATAACAAAAATATATACATCTTATCTCTGATACTCTGATACAGTTGTAACACACATAGTCTATTTGTTTATGTTTATTAAAATAATCTTAGTGCCTAAACTTTGGTATTCATCTGACTTTTTGTTGCAAACATTTTCAATCATTATTTATCAACTTTATCCAAAGAGTAATAATTGGTAAAGTAAAACAGAATTTGCAAAGAATAAACTGGGAACTTTGTGATTCTATATTCCCAAAGTAAGCATTTAATCCTTCACTTGCAGTGATGTTATATTCCACAAAGAAGTCATCTTTTAATGAAGGTTTTTCATCTATTCTCAAATAAGGGCCGAGGGAAGTTTTCATCTTGGGCCAGTAAGATATAACAGATGAAGGCGAAGGTTCTCTGTAAGTAATAGTGAAACAAAATTATTGATGTCTCAGATCATTAACATATGTTTTAATCTTTTTTTAAATATTACAAATTAACCTAACCGATGTAGTAAACGGTTTATTTACAAATTCAAGTTATGCTTATTAAAATATTTTCAGTCATAAAAGCCTTTCTTACAAGTTTAATTATTTAATAATATTGTTCATAATCATTGTAGATTTCTGGTTTTGATAAAAATTAAAAATTAATAAAAAACACATCTACAAAAGTAGGCATACCAAGGGTCCAAATTCTATCTATGTTATATGGGTTATTCTTCAATTCATATAATACATATATAGGAATCTATTAGCCTAAATATATTTTAGTTTGGTTTGGTTTGTAGCTTAATGTTGTTTTCTTGATTTTGGTTTCCAAAAGATATTTATGAAACATTGTTGACATCTCATTTTAACCCAATAAGTTTCTTACCAAAAATGTGTCAAATATATATTTCAACTTTTAGAATGCCAGTTGAGAAGGTACTTAAAAAAAAAAAATAGTAAATGGGGTGTGTAAATTCTTAGAGGATTTACAACTCAAAAGAGAAAAAAAATCATTTCTAGACAATGATAAATAGTAGCAAGTTCTTTAATAAAAAAGTTATCAGAAATAAATTACTGTTCTTTTCTTTGTGGATAAATACTATATATTATCAGGTTCAGCACTATACTCATTAAGAGATGTAAGTTAACAATTTGTAGGTCAGATGTACCTTAAAAAATCAACTAGCCGGAACATAAATATACAAGTTGTATACTGTTTATACTTCACAGAGAACAACAACATGAATTTAGGAGTAAAATACAATAAAAATTATCAGTTAAATAATTTATACATGCTCATTGCTATAGCTAAAAATTTCTTCTTCTAGAACACTTAATATACTATGGGTAAGTGCAGGAATCATATAGCTTACCCATGGATAGCAAAGTTAGTCCATAGATCAACCATCATTTGAGCCACAGTCCTATCTTTAGAGTTTAGCGAACCTTCAGAGTTGGGGAATAAATATATAAGCTCGTTCGAGTGTGCTACACCTAAAAAATAAAATCATTTACTTTCTCTATTAATTAATAAATGACAGTTTTATTTTGTGCTTGTAAAATGTAACCAAGGATCATTATTTTCAAGTAAATAAAGTGTTCATTTTATTAAGAGGTGAAGGTAAGAGTAGTAACTTTAAATCAATCATATTGTGTAATCATAATTTTATTTTAGACCAGTGTGCAAAAGAAAATGCACAGGAAATGGTTGAACAATATATTTTTTTGATATATAACAGAACGGTATATATTATTATATAAATAAGAGATAAACCAGTTTACCCTTTGACAAATACGTAGGAGTATGTATATATCTGATTTGAGCACCTTTGTCATATAACATTGTGTGGGGGTATGTTGGACCTGGGACTTTGGTTTAGACTAAAGGTAAGGCCACAGTCATGTCCAGCCTGGCTCAATACCTATTGGCGATTATTTGCTTCAAATATATTCCTCCACTCGCTAATTGACGTATGGGGTAACAGCAGTAATTTGCAAAAAGTTTTTGTATGGCAAAAAACACACAAAAATATTAATAACTATATAGAATGTTACAGAAAGAGTTAGCCGTTTGTCCATATTTAAAGAATTTCAAATAATGACATTACCCAGTTTATATATTTATTATTGTTTACAAAATGTCAAGGAAAATATTAAAAGTTACACTCTCAGGCAAGATATTCACAGTCATAGTAATAGAAACAAATATTCTCTAGATCAAATAATTACCTGTAAGGCTAAAAAAAACGAGCAATAGTCATTTATATATAAAAATAAAACTTTTTAATAAATTGTCTAAGGCTCAAATTAAAAGCTTTTTACTCTGTCCTAGAATATATGGTTTGTGATACTAGATCACAAAGTTTTAAATGTTGTCATTTTATAGTTGTTTTTTGATTGTATTGCATTCTTGTTATCCTTTGGTATAATTTTAGGGTTATATTGAATTTTGTAATGAATATGACTCTTAAAGGATGATGTTCTAGATGTTTTATATATGTTGATACTGTCTATTGTCATTGAAATGTTCTTAACAACAATAAAAGAAAATAAATAATAAATAAACATTGAAACACCAGTAGGAAAGGCTGGCTACAAATTTGCTTACCCTTGTCCAATATTCATTGGGAAATATTTGCTTCAAACATTCTCCAAGAGATTCCCTCTAAAATATTTTACAGTAATGATCCAGCTTTGATCAGTTCATGTTAAATCAGAAATTGTAGATTGTGAAAAATTTGGATTCAAAGATATTTGGATTGAAATTTGGAAAGTTGAAAAGAGTAAATTGGATTTAATTAATTAAATTTCAAAATAAGTAAATAATTGAATTAATAATTAAGAAATTAATTGAATTTATATAAACTGATATTTGAATTAAATAATAGACTACCTGAATTGTTGACAAAATGTTTTGTATATATTTAAATATGGGATAGTATATTTGGAAGGGTCTTTGTAAGATCTGAAGTCTTTAGAGATGAAATTTGATAGGAATTCTAGTTGGGCTTTAAACATATATTTTGGTTACAATTGATAAAGGCTAAATTCTGTCTTGAGACAAACTGGATTAGTTTGATCTTAATTTTTACGTTAAAATACCTGTTAACAAGTGTTTTTTACACAAGTACCTTGTCATTTTATGAATTATTTTACACTTATATTTTAAAATGACTCAGAACTTAGTCACCTCCAGGAAAAGGGTAGTTGATTTCTTCACCATAACCAAATTTTGTATACTGGCCTTTGTAGTTGAAGGAATATAAATAAGTTGGCTGATTATATGAATTTCGTCTTGCAATTTGTAGAGTACAGGCTTTAAGTAATGTAACACCACATATCTGAAAAGAAAGAAAGGGTTAATTATCACCATTTTATATAGTATAGTAACAATATACTGTACAATAATATTTTTAATGTTATTGGATAATTATGGATATTTCATATAATATTATTATTATTATTTTTTATTTGTACATATTACATCAATTATATGTAAACCATATGGAATGTTTCTTAGACTATGGTTCCACTCTTGTAATCAGTTAGTTTTGAGGGATCTAATTTTAACATATATGTGTTTCTTATTCTTTACAAAGTTAATTAATTACAATGTAGGGGCCTAGGGGCCTACTTATTTTATTCTTTGCAGTTGACTTATGGTTTAATGGGCTATATAATTTTTTTTGCCACTTCTGATCTACACTTAAATGCCAAGATTCATTTCCTTAGTTTTAAATAACAAAGACTAATCAACATAATTTTGGCTGTTAAAATATCAACACATTTGCTATAGAACCTTGATTAAATAACTTTTAAATTTAATCTATTATGTCTAATAAAAGATAATAGATTCAAAGGATGCATGCCTAAAGATGTAAAAAAAATATGACTTTTACAACATATTTTATCATATGCTCTTTGTAGTATTACAATATTTGTCATGTCTAAAAGATGAATTTGTGTCAATATGCTATGACATTGTTTTCGTTATGGAAGATGTGGATGAAAAAGGTGTTTTAACGTAATGCCTGCAAGGTACTAACTTCTTATAGTCTAAATGTATTAATAAAAGTGTAATGAAGACAATTTAATGTCTGTTCAATTTTTTTTTTATATAAGTTACATGTGTTTGTCTCCAAATTTATTTAGGCCTCTGTTTTCATAATTTTTCTTGCGACTAATTTTATTTACGGTATAGTGTGACTTGTAATTACACATATTACATTTTATGATTTTAAAGTTCATAGATAAATGATGTATTGTTCATATTTTGAAGTATATTTTAATTGAACAATTACCATTATGTGTATAAGAAATACATGATACGAGAGTGTTATCAATTTCTGTCACCAAGTGACATATCATAAATAATAAAAATGTAAAAAGTAAAGTGAAAACATAGGGTTATGTCATAAATGAAACCTAAATGTGTTAAAGCCATGACTTGAAACTGATCTGGTATCATTTCTGACATCATTATTTTCACTAAATAAAAACAACTTATTTTGATAACATTGTAGTTACTGGTAACACAGTTACAGAATGCAAACCTAGGTTTTAGACGTGTCTAGATATTCTGTATAAAGAATAACCTTTAAACAGATATAAATATTAATTTTTGAAAGATAAATTTAATATTACACAATATATAAATTAAGATGTAGTGTCAATATCACCTGGAAAAGTCAAGACCTTTATTTAATTCTTCACATCCAACTAATGTAGACAATATTAGTAAGTTCTTAGATCTTGTAACATACCGGTATCTTTCAAAATTTATTTAAAATGTATCTTCAATTACTAAACATCTTCGTAACCTTCTTAAAAGAATGCTGTTTCAAGTGGATGGTCAATGTGAATAGGCTTTATTTATAACAAAAGCTTAAATAGCTAGGTATTGAGGACTTATACCACTTGATTCAACATTACCTGTATCTGTAGTAGGTATGTGATACAAGTCCTTTGGGTTTACATGAATATTTTCATATATAATCAACAGAATTTCAGTTTTGCATCTTGCTCTCTCACAACTCCCGAAAAAAAATATTCAAAATACTACAGTACATAGAAGCATTAGCAATCTACTGGTCAATTAATAATCCGTTCTATATTTAAACAAAAGGAAAATCGCAATGATTAAAAATTACAGATAACAGGCCATTGATTAAAATTTTTCATGAAAACGAAAAATTAGTCGGTATTTATTTTTCTTCACTTCTTCCACACGGGATATTTTAAGTTAGTTTGTTTACAAGAGAAAACATGGACTACACGAATGTTGATATTTATCAAATATTTGACTTCTAACAGAAGAAAATTATAAAGATAGATGTAATGAACAAATACACCACATATCAAAGTTTTAATGACACAATTACAGCAGAAATAATTAGTAGGCTATACAAACTGTGATAGACCCAAATTTATCAAATTTTAAAGGTTAACTGCTAAATGTAAAGGTAAATGAGTTTTAACTTTGCTTGGACAATGGACTTCTTATAAAAGGCAAGGGTGTAGTAATCCTGGTCTCTTTGTGCATCACCAGAAATTTCAACATACATATTTAGGAATTTCAAAAATTAAAATCTTCCTTGATGATATTGCTATTGGAAAGGAATTGATAAAATAATACAAAAATGAGTTACTAGAAACATTTCTTTCTAATAAGACTATAAATTTAAAAGTGAATACCGGTACTTCTCAAAATTCTGACACTTATAAGGAATTGCTCAATGATTTATTGTACTGTGTCATTCTGTTACAAATGTTTTGGATGAAGAGTATGTTCAAATATTAAAAACAAAACCTAAAGTAGTGAAAAAAGAAAATATTCAATAAAATATTACTTTATTTTTGATTCACACAAAAAACTGTAATAAAACCTACCAAAACTCTACTTGAACAAACAACTCAGAACAACTAACTACTTTTATCCGAAAAATTCATAAATATGCAAATCTCATCAACAGGACCTATACAGTGAGAATTTATCAAAGCAAATGGTCATGGAAGTATGCTTTAGTTACAAATACTCTCAGATTTGTATATTATATTGTATGAAGGATATTCGATAAAAGACATACAAATCAGTTAAGATGGTGTGTAGTTGGAATTAACTTGGTAAGGTATCTACGAGGAAATCTGAACTGAAGAAGTACGTATCTGTTCAAACTTCTTCAAAAACCAGATTAATTCTACACAAAACCCAGTATTTTTTTTTAGAAACAACCTTTACCATTAAATCAAGACTCAAAACGACCTATATTTGTTGTACCAATAAGAAATGAAACTGCTGCCAAGGAACTCTGCCTGCAAGTTAGAAAGATCATTATCTACAAGGCATATTGGTAATATAAGTACTGTTAAGCAACTGAAAAATAACAACAACCTATTTTAAAATAATTTTATTACTAAACAAAAGATTCAAATTAAAACTACTTTTCTACATACGTTTCACCAATTAAGACATTTGTTGAAGAACAAAACAAATTTCTGATTAACTTCTTCATGGAATGATGATGCATGTCGTGAAGACAGGCAATGTTGCACAGACCTTTTAGATCATCATCATTTATTACTGACTGGCAAGGAAACACTTCAAAGACAGAAATCAAATAAGATTAAATGATGCTAGGTCTGGGTTGATCCATGGGTGCAATGGGGGATGATCAATTTGTTCTGAGCCAAAAGACATGATGTGCTCTTGGGTTTGAGAATCAGTAGGGGCCAATCACTATTGTGAAACAACACAACACTTCAATTAAGTGTACCTTACCATCTATTTCGAATTTTGTACACAATTTTTGTAAGGTCTCACTACAAGATGCAGCATTGTTGTATCTTGTGACAAGAAATCAACTAGCAAAATTTTAGCTAGTTTGAATTTCTAGTTTTTCAGAGATTTGGTATGCCTCCACACCATGGATGGTTGTTTTGTGAGATCCATCTATCATCACCAGTCTTTTTTAAACAATTTAACTGTAACAGCAGTAACTACTTGTTGAAACTCCATAATAAGGATAAAATAAGCACTAAGCTACAGTTTCAAATGTATTTATTAACTTATTTAGCTACAATTGTTTCGCCTTGCGGCATCTACGGGCTAAACGGCTTAGCCCGTAGATGCCGCAAGGCGAAACAATTGTAGCTAAGTAAGTTAATAAATACATTTGAAACTGTAGCTTAGTGCTTATTTTATCCTTATCACCAGTTTTGTGTGAGGAAAGTGAGAGCACTGCCAAGTCACTTGTATTTGTGGTCGTTAGTAAGTATTTATGGCATCTAGCATTACCATAACTTCTGATAATTAATTTAAACAATGTAATATAATTTCACACAAATTATTTTTTGACATTATTTGTCAGAATTCACAAGAAAGTGAAAAAATTGTAAATTACCAAAAAGTTTTTTTTTGTTATAACTGTATTAAATCATCATTAATGACAGATAAACTCACTCGATAAATTAATGACTATGTCCTTTTCATTTACTATTTTTCCCACCTACCATTATCCTGTCGTACCCATTTACTCACCATTCTATTACTCATTGCAATCTAGCGATGAATCTGTTGGTTTTACATTAAAAAATATGGATAGTTGTACATAATTACAGTCGGTGTGTCTTTCACTTGTTCTAACCATTTTAATGTTAGAATAATACTTAGTAAATAAGTATTTTGAAATAGTTTCTTTATTCTTGTATTTAAAAATTATTATGTTTTATTTTATTATTTATTTCCCTGAGCGACATCATCTGTAAGGCAGATGAAATCTAGATTACATTTTTTTATTTTTCTTAGGGCCTTTAGAGTGTACTAACAATCAGGAATTAACAAAATCCACTTTTATTCATAGTTATCTCTTTTATAAGTTAATCTCCTTATTTCATTATTTCAATTTCTAATACTATTTACACAGGTTTTTGGAAAACATATTTATTCTTAAAATATATTCTAAATATCACATTTTTTCTCTCTTACAAAACACATTTTATATAAATCGCCACTAATCATTATCTTAAAGAAAAACATTTCATTCCATTGTTCTTATATCTATAATTCATGTACAGGGCTATCATAAAAGAATAGTTGGGTTTCATCAATTTATATGAAGACAGTAAAGAAATTTTGTGGTGTTGTATTGGTATCATTCATAACCTATAACCTAAAAGTTCGTTTAACCCTAGAAGGGTACTGTGAGTAGTTTTTACTCATATAAGGTATATTTTTAGTTGTCTCTCAAGGGATTGGCAACCCTGACCTATGACTGCTAGGAGTGCTTCCCCCATTTTGTGAACAAGCCACCTGTCCAAGTGTTTGTCTGTGTGCAGTGAGTTATAGTGTCCACATCAATTATTGTGAACTCATCTCCAACTGTATGCATACATTTTTATGCAAGTAGCTATCATCGCCTTATTGTTGGTGAGTAATTTTTAAGTATAAATACATCTTAGCTTTACTTTTTTAGTATTTATAAGACCATAAATAAGCAGGAAATTATTCACTTATATTACAAAACAAAAGGAGGGGTGGATAGTTTTGATCAAATGTGTAGTAATATGAACCATGGGAGAAAAACCAAAAGATGGTCTCTTGCCTTTTTTTTAACATAATGAACATTGCATGTTTGCAATTGAACATTGCAATAAATGCTTATATAATTTATGCTCATAATTTTACTATTTTTAACTAATTATTCTTTAATTTTACTATATAGTATATACGGTACCAGTATTTTTATTTTTTTTTAAATTTTACTGTAAAAATAAAGAAAATAAAGTTCTTAATTAATTAAAAAAAATATTGTGTTTTATTTGACATAATTAACTAGTGAGTAAAATTTATGCAAATATGTACCTATTATATACCCACAAGATAGCAGTACCCTTCTAGGGTTAACAGCTGTTGTAACCTTAAAATTAGTTGCAATTTTGTGGTAGTGTATTTTGTGTTTTCTGGAATGTTCTGTGTGGAGTGTGTTATTATGTTCTCTAATAAAGAAAAAGCAAGGTGTGTTTTGTTGCTGGCTGAATTCAACTATGTCATTTCAGTGCAACTTGCATTTCGACGTGAATACAGAAAAGATCCACCACATGAACATAACATACGATGTTGGTTCAAACAATTCGAAGAAACTGCATCAGTTCAAATGCAGAAATCATCAGTTCTGGTAGGCCAAATGTATCAGTTGAAAAAGACAATCTGTAATCAGAAGTCTTAAGAAGTCAATACCTCGACGAAGCCTAGAGTAAGGTATTCCAAAAACAACAATCCACAAAGTTTTATACAAAAGACTGAAATTACACTCAAATAAAATCCAGCTATTGCAGGAATTGAAACCTGATGATGGTGAAAAACGTTTTAATTTTGCTTATGAAATGTTCAACAAGATGTCCAACCATCTTGGACATTTTGAAATGTTTTGATGAAAACCAATCATTTTTTTTCAGATGAAGCTTCATTCCATATCAATAGGTCTGTTAAGAGACACAATTCACGCATATTGGGATCTGAAAACCCACATACAATTTTTGAGATAATGCATGACTCACCTAAAGTTAATGTTTGGTGTGGTGTGATAAAATATCGTCTGATAGTGGCCTTTATTCTTTGGTAAAAAGACAATTAATGGAATTGTGTATCTCAATATGTTAATTAATTATTGTTTTCCTCAACTGGATGAACTCGAAAACATTCAACAACTTCATTTCTAACAAGATGTCGCACCCCAGCACAATAGTGTATTTGTCACAGACACTTTGAATGAATGAAAAGTTTGTACATCGATGGATAGGCCGGCAAGGACCTATACGCTGGTCTCCAAGGAGTCCAGACCTGACACCTTGCTATTTCTTCTTGTGGGAGTACATCAAATATATTGTTTATCGAGAATTTTTTTTTGGATCTAAATTACTAAGGAACAGGATTAAAGAAGCAATGACAACCGTTAAGAAAGACATGTTAACTAACTTTTGGGGAGAACTTGATTATTGATTGTACATTTGCCGAGCGATTAATGACGTACGTATTGAAATTTTTTAGTTACATGAAACAATTGTAAGAGATGACGATTTACATAAATAAACAACATCAGCTGAAAATTTTGTTTTCATTTAAATCATGTTCGAAACCACACCATTCTTTTATGATCTCTGTATTATATTTGTTCTTTATTTAATGTATCTTCTCTTTAATGCTTTTGAAAATTATCACACTGCAGCTTCTCCTGTAATGGCATCTCTAGCCTTCTAATACATAAAGGAGTCCAGGACCCATTAGCAGTGAGACAACAAAACATTCTATTGGGCTATTTTGGAAATGGTAATTACTTTACAAAAATATAAGAACTGTCAATATCTAGTAGCCTACTGACAACAAATATCTAATATTGGAGTAATCAAAATAATGGTGTATTTCAGGGATATTGTTAGTTTCATTTTTGAATTGTTGGATAATTAAATTCTTTTTTGATTGTCTAGTAGTTAAATTTCAATATTGTAAATAAAAGACAACAATATTTTCATTTTAAATGTGGGGGAATTTATTAATATTTTTTTATATATTGTGTGTTGGCAGCATTGATGTTTCATTTAGTTCTGGTTTTTAGATATACAGTAGTAATATTAAACAAATGAGTTTGTTATAGTTTTAATTATTGTAATGTCAATTTAAATCAACATATGATCCAGTTCTTTTTCCCAGGTTTACTACATTTTTTTATTATAACAGTATCAACATTAAGTTCAAAAATCACATATGATGGATCTATTGAAAAAAAAAAAAAAATAAAAATAAATAAATAAATAAAAAATATGAGAAATACAAATTCTGTGAAACTTATTTTAGTATCCTAGGACTACTCTATTGGTGAAATCCAGATGGCATTTAATGATGAACCACTGATTGGTGGGTACAGTACTCTGATATTAAAAAGTGGATTTGCTGTAATTAAGCGGATGCTATTTTTTGTGATTTTAATCTAGTACAGGATAATCATTTTAATACAGTTGTTTTTGCCTTACAAAGTATTTTATAAGTAGTAAATAAATGCAATTTGGTGCAAAATTCATTTAATTAAGGTTTACCATGTTACAGAATAAAAATATTCCGTTTCTTGTAATATTTGAAATATTGATAATATTTAAATAATAATGAAACAAAACTGTATTAAAAATAGAAAAAGAATACGCTAATACTGACAAACTATTTCAACTTAATTTTTTATTAACATAAGTAAAATTAATCTTGGGACCTATTTATTTATTAAAATAAATATTTTTTTATCACTTACAAACTGATTCTAGACTATTTAAGAAAATCTAGCTTTTAATCGTAATTTCCCACTCAATTGAATTTAACCCTAAGCCACTTAAATGATATTGAGCTTGATTACACATAGGTATTGATACGTTTTTAAACGGAGAACAAATGTTTCACAAAGCTTATACTACAGAGAATTGTCAAAATAGGTTCTGTAAATTATATACTACTCTGAGACTAGATATCAGGTTGATAATGTTCATAATTTTAAATGACATAAAAAACACCCTTTCTTTGAATTTCAGGACTGACATAAATAACACAAAGTTCAATTTCCAGCTGAATATAATTAAATATGGTTTTATGAGGTAATTTTACATGGTTTAAACGTTCATCTGGAAAAGTTTTTCTGTAGTGCTAAAATAATGAGTACCTATATAAGAAGGTGGAGAAATGTCAATTTCGAAAATAAATCATACCATGTTTTTATTTGATCTACAATATTATCAATAATTTCACAGTATATTTGGCAGTAGATTGTTTTTTCTTGTGGATTAAAGGCAAAAAAAAACTTGTAGTAATCATCACCATAACAACAATAAAAAGTAATACAAAATAAAAATAAAATAAAGAGCATAAAATAGTGACCCCCCTAGACTACAAATATTCTAATAGCGATAGAGTCGGAAGAGGATAAGAGTTGGTCATGAGAGACCTTATGGGAAAGAAGGAAGAGTAAGATCTAATCCAGAATGGAAGTATGTAGATTTAGTTTGATACCTCTTAATTACCACATCTTATACTCTTTAACAGTTACCCTTCGAGTTGACAGTAAAGTAGAGACACCACAATTATGTCGACCTCTTTTAGTCCTTGACTCTGTATCATTTTTCTCAATATGCATTATTGCTGTGCCAAAGTGTCAATTTATATCATCCTGTGTGTCATTTTGTAGTTGTCAAAATAATGTCATTCACTTTCTGACTAGAGTGAACATTACCTACCTATTTTGTCTCCAGAATATTGTGCAATACATCTGTGTAGGAAAACAATTTTGAAAAGATTTTTAACCAATAAATTCTATGAAAATCGGCCATTAATTATAAAAATCCTCTTACTTTTACAACAAAATTCACAACTGAAATAGTTTCTAAGAGAAAAATATTTGTGCCCTTTGCCCGGAATTGTAAACAAATGCATACAGTCAGATAGAAAAGTTATGTTATGTTATAGTCACAGCTGCTACAAAAATGTGCTGTGTATATGAGGATCTGAAGTTGTATGCAGGTCAGTGGT
The DNA here is from genome assembly GCA_963513935.1 of Aphrophora alni. Taxonomy (NCBI): domain Eukaryota; kingdom Metazoa; phylum Arthropoda; class Insecta; order Hemiptera; family Aphrophoridae; genus Aphrophora; species Aphrophora alni. Next base: position 69,697,315 of record OY740771.1, on the reverse strand, counting down.
AGGATATCACACCCCACCACACTACATCCCTACCCTTTACCGTTTTAACGATAGCAATAGCCTTCAAAGCTTGTATGGTTGTCTACATAACACATTCTGTACTATAAACTACTAGACATCCCACTTTATAACAGACACACAGATATGGAGATTGTTTACCTCTTTTTGTAATAATTAGCCAAAGAATTGTACAACAAAATTCATCCTCTTATCAGTAAATGAAATCTTTATATGTCTTAAAAAAATAACAAACGTAAGGATTATTATATTTTGCAGCATACACTTAGTATGTATGAAATATACACACAGCGAATCACAGATAGTAGTTATTGAACAAAGTGTAAGGATAAAATTTCAAAAATACAAATCCACATGACAACATATTCTCAGAAAGAGTATCCAGACAATCTTTTTGTTTTGCAGTTGGTATTCAAAGGAAGAACCATAGTGATATGTAGGTGAAAGAAATTCTAGTTGTCAATACAATCTCTCCAATATTCTCTACTATATCTAACATTGAGATTGATTTTCCTAGCTGTGATTGATAAAACAAGATATCATAGATTTACTAAGATATGCTACCATGGAGACGATACATTCCAATATTTTACAATTAAATTCATATTTATAAAAGAACTATTCTCAAACTTAAAATAAATTATTATTCTGATTATAGTATATACATATCTAATTCAAATATGTACCATTAGGCCTCTCTTAATTCAAACTAATTTATACACTTAGCTCTCCAGAGATATATGTTTGTCCCATTTTGGCTTCTCCTAGATTTCACATAAAGCTTCGAATGGCATATACATGGTTTAAATCTGAGCAGAATGAAATTCAATGAGGTCTGAATGGAAGGATTAAGATATTCCTTAATGGCTCTATGATCTTCATGCGGAATCAAATGATCTTGAAATGTATTTATATCAAGAAAAACAAAAGAATTTATTGCCAGAATCAGAACAGGTTCAACAATTATCGAACAGTATCTATACTGTTTTAACCTGGGTGATATCTCAGTATGCAAAATATATAAGAATGTAATAGACATGATAAAACACATAATTCTTGAATGACTTTAAAAAGAATTAAGTGAGAAAAAACTGACAAAATACTTTGCGGTGTCAAATCTATATTTAATACAAATGAATGTTTTTTAATGAACTATAAACTTATAGTCATGCTTCCAAAAATATATAAGGTGTATTATGCTGTCAGTGTTGATTAACATTGGATCCATGAAGCAAGAAAGTAAAAGTAAATATTATCAAATAGATGATGATATGTTAGAAAGCTTAAAGAATTAATTGTGTTAATATGTATGGTAATTGCTTTAACACATTTCTAACGACATCCTTTCAATAATCTCTAATGGCTTTAAATTATTTTTGTAAATAATTATCAAGAATGTAAACATAAATATTTTAAAATCTACAAACCACAATTCAATTTTTGTATTAACAGTTAGAAGGTGTACCTTTCTTGAAAGAAGAAGACTAATGGTGTTAGTATGATGTTTAGTATGTAAGTCTATTAATATGTATTATTGATTAAGAGTTTAACACCCAAACCATACCAACCTACTTATGCCTATGGATTGTATAATAGTTTTTGAAAAGGTTGATGAATTGTATGATTTTGTAACTTGTCCAGAACAATAATGATACAAATGTTATCAAGTTTTGTGGAAAGTGATTTAGTTATTTCCAAGAAAAATGAACCACAGATATACAAGGTGTGGCTGTTAAATACCTACACTGATTCTTGTAATTTTTTATTGAACAAGTTACATAATGCAAATTTTAATACCTTTAAAGTACACCCCTCTCGAATTAAGCTGTATTATGTGATTCCTTCATTATTGGATGCATCTTCTGATACCTTCTTCATGAGCTCAGTTTTGTCTTTACTGCATCTAGATACCCAATGCAGGTTCCTTTGTATACAGATTTGAAAATTGAAAAGAAAAAAAGTCAAATAGGACTAGGTCAGATCAGTGGGGTGGTTGTTTCAACATAGGGATCTTGTGCTTCGCCAAAAACATCTTCACAGACAGTGTTATATGCCAGCGTTTTGTCTTGGGTACAAATTCATGAAACATTCCATACTCTGGTCTTTTTCAAATCACCAGTTCACATAGGTTTGTCAAAATCTTCATATAGTAGACCTAATGAACAGTTTAATATTCAGACACCCAAACAATGTAAACTACCATCATTATTCTGAATTTTGTCTTCCTAATCCATACTCCTTTTTATTGGAGAAATGGGAGTCTTCCAATTTTGGCTCTGGGTTAATGAACATAAATATTTTGATTCAAAACATGTAACCAAGTTTTACATATACCGGGTGTTCAAAAAGTCTGGAAACCCCTTAATATTAATTTTATTAATAAACGCAGAACAATGAAATTCTAGGATTACGTCCTCATTGTAGTTACCGACTTTTTGCTCATTTTAACTGTCTTTTTTCGCTTTGGGGGGATGTCCTGTGGAGAAAGTCTGAAGAATCTTAAATGTAAGCATAGGTCGAATTATACCTCATTTTAAAGGTCTTTGTTAGAGGAACACATTGCCTCAATCCCGACTGAAAAAAAACTCGTTCATATGAAGAGGTAAGCCGCTTGTTCAATGAAACTTGCCCCAATTGACCACCTATTAAAAAATCAACAGTGTTGAAGACCGTACAGCGCGGTTCTGTAACAGATCGGTCAAGATCCGGACGGCCAAAATCAGCAACCAATGCTACACAAGGACATGACTTCGAGCACCTTCTGTAATACCTTCCAAGTTTTTTAAAAATAATTATTGTCTTGCAAAGTAAGTAATTTAAACATAAACAACTGACATACTGTCTGTTCAATTTTATTAATAATGATAATTGTCCCTAATTACATCTGTGCACTTCTAACGTTTTAAAACAATTAAATCGACCATTACTGATATTTTCTATCACTCCACACTCCAGCTTTGAAATTCTCATAGCTAAAACACTAACATAACCAACACGGTTGAGTATTTACTTCTGCCTCTTAATCTTCTCAACATAAAGTTAACAAATTGTAAAAGGCTGCCATTTCCAAACGAATGGTCCTTTTTCAGTCGGGATTGCGGCAATGTGTTCCTCTAACAAAGACCTTTAAAATGAGGTATAATTCAACCTATGCTTACATTTAATATTTTTTAGACTTCCTCCACAGGACGTCCCCCCAAAGTGAAAAAAGACAGTTAAAATGAGCAAAAATTCGGTAACTACAGTGAGGACTTAATCCTAGAGTTTCATTGTTCTATGTTTATTAATAAAATTAATATTAAGGGGTTTCCAGACTTTTTGAACACCCGGTATATTCGAAAAAGTTGGTACTATTTTCAATGTTTTGTAAGATATTAATACATATGTTGATTTCTTTCTGCTCAGAAGTAAGAATTCATGGCACTATCTTCGCTAGTACACTTTATGTTTATGTTTTCGCATAAAATCTGTCTAACAGTTTCTTTATCAATGATAGCCAACTTCAACAAATGCATAAATACTTAGGTGACAATTTTTTCAAACAATTTCACAAACTTTTTGAATGTTAAGTGTTTGGTTTTGATGTGTATAGATGACCAAGAAGTGGATTCCCTTCAATCACTTCCCTTCCCTCTTAAATTTTTATTAATCAATAGAAAATGTGAGTACATGATACTCTTTACCTTAAATTTCCTTCAAACAGTGGTATGTTTTTGTAGCAGATTTTCCATGATTTATGAGATATTTTACATTGAACGTTGCTCTTTGCCAACATTAACATTATACCAATGGAGCTTAGATTGTATTGTTGGTTTTGAACAAAAGCTTTTGCCAAGTTTTTATGTACATGTTTGTAAATTTAATGATGGAGGAGATAGCACAGTGTAATCCTCCTCTGTTGGCTACAAAGAAGTGGAAAAAATATCATCCAGTTATCTTATAAGGACACCTCACAGAGGTTATCTTATATATACAGTTATCTTATATGGGCAGGCTGATATCACAACTTTATTATTTTAGGAGCTGTGATCTGCTAAAACCAAAATCTGTGAGAATACATTAAAAAAATTGTTTAGTAAGAATTTTTGTATTTGGTTAACTCCAATGAGGTGGTGTATTATTATTATATACCACAAGATCAAAATATTACCAAAGAGTAATCTGGGGTTCCTTCATGAGGTATAAAAGGCTTGACCTGTGTACAGTGAGAATATGGCAGTTACATCATGACAGCGTATTATTGCATCTGATTCATATTTTCTTAGTCAAACACAACACTTGTAGTATGTCAGGTTCGTTACACACCCAACATGGTTCCTTGTAATTTTAGCTGCAGGCAGGACAAAATTCACACATACCACCCGTCTTTTTACCAGTCGTCACTTTCTGTATTTTATTTGTTTCTGTGGTAAGGTCGAATACTTTTCTCCCTCCAAATATATATGTATTTTACATCTATCGCTGTTATTATAAAATGAATAAATATGTATAGAAAAACTTACATCAATAAGCCCAGGAACCATTGCTATGAAATTTCCAATTTCACTACTTTTGAAAAATTTATCTTGAAAAACATCTGTGATGGCTCCAGACGTATCATCAATACCTACAAATTAAATATCAAATATAATATTTGTAAAAATGATAAGTATTAAGTACATTATAAAAACACATCCTATAAAAAGTAATCAGATTATTTATATTTCCAAATGAGTGAAAAATTTATACATAACACAAAGTGAATATATCCTAGTTAAATTTGTAGTAAAATTACTGCATATTTAATATGTGTCATCTGGTCTCCATTAACAAAATATTACGTTTATTTGTGTAAAAAGGTTCAGAAGAGATTTTTATGTGTGTTGTATCATTTGGCCAACGTATTTACGCAATTAGATATAGGGAATTGGATTTGTTGACAGTTAGGCATGATTTATTTACATTAATGATTTTTTCTGAGGAACTATAAGTGTCATGAATGATGATCCTGAAAACCTATGTCAAATATCATGGCATTTTCGGGTTATGATGAAAGAATTAAAAGGTCCTCATTATCAAAAGTGTATTAGAAAAGGAGCTCTTGTGTAGTATCTGCACAACTCATAAATTTATCAATTGCTCTATATAATATGGGTAGACACATCACACATAGTAGATATCTCCTGATATTTATCTTTAGATCGAAATACTTCACCGTGTGTATTTAAAAAAATAATGGCTACAAAAAGTATTTGTGATTTTTTTTCCATTTAGTTTTATGCTTCCATACTATTTTTGTTGTTGCTTACCAAAAACTTTTATTTATATTATTTCTTTTGGTAATTGTAGGTTTTAATGGAACTATAATTATATTTGGGTGAAATTTAAGTTTAGTAATTATTTCTGTATATATGTTATCGTTTCTGTGAATATATGTTTGTATAGTTTGTTGTTTTATGAAGAAGCCTGAAGGGAGGGCAGCTGAGTAAGTGGTGGGGTGGAACAAATATTATAATAATATTTCATTGATTATAAATATTTTGTGAGTGGTAAAATCCTTTCGCTTAAGAAATAAAGTTTAAAGCATTAATTTGAAATTAGAGTACTTTAGCTATAAAAGTATACAACTTAAGTAATTATATATTTTTTAATGTACATTTGATTAGATAAATATCATTTACAATATAATAATAAACAGTGTTGAGCCTACCACTAAACTGAAGTGTGGCCTTGATGAAGTCATTGGAGAGATAATCAGTTAGATTGTCAGTTGTATTAAATCTTCTTTTCAAGATAAAGTCATGAATATCTGCAAGCATCACTGATTATTCTTCTTAACATATACTTATTTTAATTTCCTAGGCTTATAAAGTTACTAATAAACTGTTAAATACTTGTACTTTCTTAAAAGCACCAAGAACACTTATCCTACAAATCGCATAAATACTTATGTATAAAACAACAAAAATGTCTGAAAATTTAACTAATTAAAAAAAAAAAAAATTAATTATGTTTTTGAGCTTGATTATTTATTTAACGATAATAGTTGCTTTTAAATTTTGTATTTTTATCCAAATAGTTTTCAAACAGTAGATTTCTCAAACACATTGTTTATACAGTGGTTTGAATTTTTAACCACCAGGAAAGTATGAATTGATAAATTCTTGAAAATGATGCAAATATTCATTTTAGACTGTTAAATTCCTGACTCAGAATTTTGTGTTGAAATCACTGTTGGGTCATAGTTACTTTGTCTGTAGGACTTTAGAATTATTCATTGATAAAAATTTAACACAATTTTCTTTATCACATTTAGATATAATAGGAATGTTCTGTTTTTTGTTTAATTAAGATTCTAGCTACATGAGTCTAAATGAGGGTAGAAGTAGATAGGTATAAATAATAAGGAATAATACAAGACTTTTCAAAGGTCTGGTAATTCTTCAAAGAAACTGGAATCAAAGTGTTTTTCAAATTTAGACACTTGTTAGAGTTCAAAGTACTTAGGGTTAGATCTAGTTCTAACACCCATATACACAAAACTATGAATTAATTAATTAAAATCAATAACAGCTATTATACTTAAGTAATGATAAAACATATGTTAAGTAATATACTGAAAATGAATTGTAAATCTAGTTTGTCAGTATTTTTCATATAGTCATTGGATGTAGAGTTAATATAATTCATCAGTTTTACAGTAAATATAAACATATTATAAAGATTTTAACAAAATAATATTTTAATGTATTTTAAACATATACATAGGTATTAAATTTGATTTAAAACTTATAATTTGCCGATCTCTATATTTGAAACCTACTAAAATTTCAAAGCTCTTGCGACATCTTTAGCTGTAATAAACATATAAACACATCATTGATACCATATAACTATTAACAAGGTGATATTAAAATAGATAATGTTCACATTTTTATTGTCGAGTGCTTTTAGTAATGTATTGTTTAAGAATTATAATAAAACTATACACAGCAACATAATCTTCATTATTCACAAAATTATTTGTATAAAATATAAAAAACTGCTATTAAAATTATATTTTATTAATTATTTTTGTTGTTTTAATATCATGTTTGTATTAATATATTTATAATTATAATTAATTTGATTTATTTATGATATTTGGGTACATCATTTTTTGTTGAAAACTACAGAGCCATTAAATAAAATAATATACATACTTTTCAATAATAGCAGTAATTTCATGTACATAAAAAACAAATGACAATGTAAAATTACACTGTATTAAAGTCAATTCAACTACAAACCATTTAAATCATTAACATTAAACATTAAGACCATTTCAAACCTTTAAAATAAATTGAATACATACTACCAAGGAAAAAACTGCCTTCGTGTTTGGTAACACCAGCCATCATTGTAACTTTTAGGAATCGTCCTTCCATAAAACTTGTTAGAGGAGGTTCTGTCAGAAATCTGTTTGTTCCTACAGTTTCTATGACAGCGTGGTTTCCTCCATTATTACCTTTAACAGCTCTACCTTCTGAGACGAGGACATCTGACTAAAAATATTATAATAACAATAGTGGTTGTATTTTATTTCTAGAAAACAATTATAATGTTAGTGAAAAAATTCAAAGAATGCATTTTATAATTCTTAAAATTATGTGTTATGTGATGAAAATATCATAAAATATTTAGAAACACTGTACTTAAAATACATCTTAAACTACTTTTGTTAAAATACATCTGAAACCATTTAACACTTCCATCTTAGTTCGTGTATCCAGCATCATTTGTTATCGATACAATAGGTCATTTTCACATTTAAGTTTTAAGTAAACTTTTTTGAACTTACCGCCCAATAGTCCTATTTAAAACTTCCAACGACGGCCGTTTCGGCTATTCAGCCATTTTAAGTTAAGGACTGCTGTCCTTTGTCATTATAAAATTAAAAACACATATTACACGTAAAAACACTTATGCACACGAGTTCACAAATATTAACGAATACACGCTCGCACATTTTTAGTGCGTGTGGTCTGTTCACTGTCCACGGCTATACTGTGGACTAAATAAGACTATTGGACCGTAAGTTCAAAAAAGTTTACTTAATAAACAATAGTCGGTATGGCGAACATAAACAATAATAATTTAAGTTTTGTTTACCTGTTGTTTAAGTGTCATGTATTTATCTTAGTATTTGTTTATTAGTGTGTTCAGTGTCTGCCATATCTTCATTTTAACCATTTTTTGGTTATAAATGCACTCTAGTATAAAATATTAAAAGTCTTTTTGCTTAGGTGTTGCATATTTTACACAGTTAAGAGTCTGCTAATTGGAAATGAAACATTATAGTAGCATTATATAATTATGTAACCTGATCTTATACTAGATATGAAAGTTTGTGAGCTCTGTTAACATTATTTATGTATTTTAAAGTCATCATAAATTTCTGCTAACAGAGGAAGGTTGCCAGTTCTTTCAAATATTGTTTGGTATTTGATAAATGTGGTTTTCCTTAGAATTTCAACAATTTTGGTTTTTTATTCCAAGTGAACTCATCAGCTGTTTCATTCCTTGTTATATTATAATGATTTGAAATTAATCAGAAATTAATTTTCTTTGAGTTATACAGTGAATGATGAATATTTTGAAAATTTAACAGAAATATGGTGCAGCTTTGTATGATGGGAATGTCTGTAGTAATTATTTTGTGTAGGGTAAAATTCAAATTCATTTACATGGAAGATTACTATAAAATTGAAGAACTACAAATATTGCTATTATAACACTAAAGCTAGCCAGATAATTATTGAGGTGCAATGAACTGTCAGTATAAATGAAGAGCTAGTCCTGAAAATTGGAATTTATTTGGAGGGGGGGGGGGGTGAATTTAAGATTGTGTCCTTGGATAGTATTCAAAATATATATGTGAACTGGAATGCTGACCATAGAAGTTATTTTTGCTATCAGTTCATCTTCTGCAATGATGTAGACAAATATTGCAACAAAAATTATTGAAACAAATGGCCTTTTTCAAAACCAACCAATAGTTAATATATTGAAATCATATCCAAATTATCTTGGAAAAATTATATGAAATATAAAATACAAATCATTTCAACAGCTCAGACAAGACTTTTCTTTTCTTTTTAAAATTTTTTTTTTATGGAGTCACAAGATCATAGGTTACCTATTGTGAAACACATATATTAATGTCCTGACTAGAATATCATTAGATCCTTCCTAGTCTCTTTATGAAAGCCATGGTGAACACTTAAAAGATGCTGCAAAGGCATATCTAAGTACCCTGAATTTCTTTACCTGTCATCTCTGTTCAGGAGTAGATCTGACTGACTCCAAGTTCAATAAAATCTATTGTTTTTAGGTAGTGTCTCACTGGGCATTGTTAAGTTAGGTACCAAATTTACTTCACCTTATTAGACCTGACTGGTCAGGACAAAATATTTACAAAGCAAGAAAACTTAAAACTATAACCGTATGAAGAAATATATATGGCAGCAATTGGTGATTTGGAAGTTGTCCTATTATATTGAAGTCATCCAGGTAGTGTTAATGAATTTATACCTCAGGTGTTTTGTTTAAAGAATTCCACAGTAGACTATTATATCAAGATAAATAGCAATTTATTGTAGGGATGGTTAACTTAAGTTCTATTGTTATTCTACAAAGAGTCATCGGTAATTATTATGTATAATGTGCTGTATCATTCAGCTCCAATAAACAAAACTTTTTGTATTTAATGGTAAAAATAAAACATTAATGGCAGGAAAGTTAAAAAATATATATTGACTTTTTCATGGATGACACTAAATTGAACTTTTAGTGAAGGTGATCCTTTTAAACTGAATGAAAGATATGCTATTAAGGAACTGGGTTTAAAATGGATATGTGAAGTAGTAAGTCTTTACCACTGATAGTTACACTGATGGATACAAGTTAAAAGTGAATTATATATATATATATATAAAAACTTCAAATTTATTGAGTGAATTATTAACATCCAATACCATTAATAAAATGTTATTAGCCCAATGGCACAGACTGGCTCAAACCACGTCTACCTGTCTAAATCTTTGGAGACCAGAAGACAGTCCCGGAGTCAGGGCATTCAGATAATATGCATTTGACAGAGTTTAAAAAATTAATATTTTTTAGGTGTTCAGCTAGGCTGTCATTTCCCAATAACAGAAGAAAGATTGTGACAGATGTTTTTCTTTGTAGATCTTTAATTTTCTAATATAAGTTGAGTAAATTTTCATATTGTTTGTCTTATAAGTCTTCCTTGGCACTGTTAATAAATTGTAGGTGAGACATTTTATTAAAATACTAATCCTTCTTCAAATGTAGGAATTCTTTTCCGTTTCTGAAGTATAAGAGTTCTTTTCTTAGTAACCTCATCAGCTGATTATCCTCTAGACCTGTATGTGATGATATCCACTCCAACCCTATTCTTTTAGTGATATGTTATATTTATTTTTGATGGAGTGGATTAAAGAACTTTATGTGTCCTTATTAGTGATTGTTTGTAGCGCTTTCTTGGAATAAACCAATTTGTATGTAAAAGTATTTTAAAATAAAACCATCAAGACAAATACAACCTGCTGCTCTTAGTGCCAAAGAAAAGGTGTATAATACAAAAGGCTACACACAATAAGCCAATAGCATGAAAAAGCTCATCAATATGGTTTAGTGTAATTCAGTATAGGCATTAAGCAGGTTCCAGGTTCTGCACAAGGTGTTTTTCTTTGATATGATTATCTACTGAACAGCGTTCCGTGGCCTAACATAAAAAATAAATGATCTGTTTCATTCACACTCTTCTGACACATGAAAGAAATATTCTTATTACTTCTGATCTCAAACCAATCACAACTGCGGATGTGTCACTGATTTGGATAGGTATTAAAAAGGGCATTTTTTAAAGTTGTGGGGCTTAGTTTTTAAATTCTTTATTCTGTACTTAGGTGAAACTATATAATTTGTGTAAGAAAAATGTATATATTTTTGATTTTTAGAGATGTTGTAATTTACATAATACAATATTATGGGGTTCATTTACCATAAAATAACAAAAGAATGACAGTTTGAACCAGTTACAAGTAAATGTTTGGCGTAATAGATCCTAAATTTGAAGACAAGGTGTTGAATCATATATAGTAGACTCTTGATAACATAACACTCATGAGACCAAGGATCTGTCAAATTATTAGAAAATTCAGACTTCAAAGAATACACAGTAAATATTAGATGAAAACATCATTTAGTAATCTAGGACTGAAAAATACCATGATTTATTAGTGTATTGTAAAATATAATAATTTTTTGTACATTAAATCTCTTCCACAACATTAGTTAAAATATAATTTTTTACTGAACTGTAACAAATTTGAAAGTAAAATCATAATAGATAAAATAGGTTTGGATTAAGAAAATTGGCATTTTGTGGCATTTAGTTATGACTACAACAGTCACCTACTCAAATCTTCATTTTCAACATTTCTAGGATTGGATAATGAATGTTGATTGGAAGAAACTAAATGGATTTTGAGAATGTTCAGAACGCCAACTGTTTGAATTACAGTGATAATTCGACAATTACAGTTGTTTCTTCAGACTCATAGTTATCTTGTGAAAGTGGTAGTTAATTGTGGCCATACTTGTTAACATGGTTTTATTATAATTGACGAAACCACATGTTTTGTCATAAAAAAAGTCTTATTTTTGTAAAACAAAACTTATGTCACTGTGTGGTTTGCTTATGATATTCTTATGAACACATTTTTATATTGTGATTTCTGTATTTTATTATATTTGTATCTAATGCTTGGATTGATGTTGAATTTTATATATAAACATTATTTTAGTTTAGATATTTCAAGACAGTTTTTAGTTAGTTCTTCTTAAGGTGCCTAGGACTATTAAACAATAGTAGCAAACCTTATTGTTGTGGTTTATTTTGTCTCAATAATTTGTAACTCCTGGAATAAAATTATTAATATATCTCTACCACCCATAATAAATTTTGTGGATACTAATACATATTTTTAAAATTTGTATGTCACAGGCAAAGATTGCATCTGTAGAGTATTGAGTGTGGTAGAATATTTTGATTTACTCGCCACTAATAATTTTAACATTTGGTGGTCTTATTTGAATTTGAAGAAAAGTGTAAGGCCCAACTTTTATTCTATGTCCTTCAACTTTACAATGTACTCAAAAACCTCAGACAATTTTATTTTTCTCCTCTCATTTGAAGGAAATTGATGGCAAATGGTTTTAAAATATCTACAGCCACCCATCATTGAAATTATACATAGATTCATTTATTTTTTATAGAGAACATATTTTAATTTTAATATATTCAGCACAAATAGCCTATAGCTGGTAGTAGCATGCCTTCTTTGTTAGGTAGCCTACTGATGAAACCAAACCAAGTAGAGAAGTTTTCTCAATGGGTTGAAATTCACTTGTTTCAACAGGTTTTTGATCTCCAGAATCATTTTAAATAGATTTAATACAGGCCTAAACATTTTTCTCCATTTACTATAAGTGGCTAAGCCCATAAACCCCATTTAAACTGACCGGTATTTTACCACCACTATGTCATTGAATAGTATTCTAGTTGTTCGGTCAAAGGATTATTGTAATCTATTAGGACTACATTTGTAATTCTAAAACCATATCTTTTGTGTGTTACACATATAATTATTCAAATGACTAACAATTAAGTTATTAAGTTTTTTTTAGTTAAACAATTTTCGAGTTTAGTTTTAACTCACCAGAAAATTGCTATGAGCAATTAGTATATCATATGCTGTCCGGTTACGTAAACATTCAACCAGTTGCTGTGGATCTTCTTCACTACAGTTGGCTTGTGCAGCAATCCTCTGAGCATGTTTAACTGGTTCCATATCCATTGCCCAATCACAGAGCGCTGAACCACTTTGAACAATAACTCGCTGGAACATATCTCAACACACAAATCCTGATTACTTATTTTTTAATTTATCAAAATAATATGTTATTAACAAATATCTACTCTCTTTTTAATTATCATGTAAGATGTTTTGTAATTGTTGAACAAAAAGTTAAAAATGATATATTTTAAGCAAGTCAACTATTAAATCATACAACTATTATCAGTAACTATTAAATAGGACACATGCAGTATAAAAACAAAATAATAAATAAATGACACATATAGTTTATATACTGTATAACAGATACAAACATATAAGTATTAAAATAATTTGTTGTAAATATAGCCATAGCTACATTTATATCTCATTAACTTTTCGTATCATGATTTATTTTTAAGTTCAAATAAATCCAATTTAATTAGTATTATATACTACTGTATTACTGTGATTGTGGTTTGTAACTAAACCAAGAGTTTTTTTTATCTACTTATGGTAATTGGTTCATAGCACATATTTGGAGAAAAAAATTTAAATATTAAAAAGCTACATCAAGAGGTATGCTTACCGGATTTTACTAAAGGGCTTGTAAGAAACAAAGTTACAGCAGCAGCACCAGCACTTTGCCCAAATATGGTCAATTTCATAGGATCACCACAGAATTTATTAATATATTTGTTTGTCCATTGTAGTGCTAAAAGTTGATCTTTTAGACCCATGTTCCCTGGAACATCTTCTGTTTGTAGAGATAAAAAACCTGCAAAGAAATGTCAAAATTTGTTTTAAGAGACATAGGCTATTATTAATATTTATTTTAAGATGTTACCAAGAATTTGTATACAAAATGTTATCAATCTAAATAAGTTTTTAACTGTAAAAATAAAAAATAATACTTATATGTTGTGTTTTTGGTTATCTGAACTTCAATTTTAAATCAACATTGGATCGTTTTTGGTTTAACGTCATGGGGTGTAATTAAAAATTTTCGAGTGAAAATATCTATTCAGTGATATGTTATTTAAAGGGATTAGGTATTTTAGGTGAGAGAACTTGCATAAAGAATTTTTTTTTTCAGAAATCTAACCTTCATGATGGCCAAAAACTTCTGTATTTAATTACCTACAGGCTGTACTTAAAATTTTAATCAAAACATCAGTCAAAAAAATGTGCTAACTTAGTTAAACTCAAGAAAATAATTTTACTGTTAGGTTTAGATCTTTACATTGTTATTTACATTAACAAAACCAAAAAGTTAACTTAATTTGTTGCACTAAAGTATCTAAATAAAATGGTGGCAATAACACAATTAAGTGCATAGTTTGTTGGCCAACATTTTGGTTAAGGTAATCATATAAAACTTTTCTTGGAAATATTTTTTCTCTTAATAGGACTTTTTCAATGGATATCACTTCATAGGCATTACATTTGAAAATGTTCACGTTCAAAACTAAACTACACTTTAAAAATGGACACAATTTCATCTTTATAAGTAATTACTATTTTAGAAATCTGATATAATATATATCTTGACGGTTTCAAGTGTTTATTTCCAACAGTTAGAAAATTTTAAAGGTGTCCTGAGATTTTTGGAATACAATGCTACAGCTACGTGGAATTATTGGTCACTGCCATCCTTATATATACTGCATTGATTATATAAATCTTTTATATTCTACTATGAATTTATAAACTATTTGATTTATTTTGTATGATCTCTACAATGTTTACTAGCTATAATAGTATATACTATAATATACTTATGATTAATACATTAAACTATTTTATTTTAAATTTATTAAAAAAAAAGCTGTTACAATGACAAAAAGCAATGTCTTAATACTGTTACTGTGTATGGCAGAAGAACAAAAAATGTTGCACTCATTACAGTGTTACCAGGCACATTTCAAAACATAACCACATACTGTACATACAATGTTGATTATCTAAAAATCTTATCTTGTTGCTCCCAACTATCCATCCAGAAACAATACTTTGTTAATAACAAACATGAAACATACCCAACTAATTAAGCTACTAATGAAATTCAAAGACATGAGATATTCTCTAAGCACGTGATGTGAATAATAAGTACATTCAGATGATAATGGTTTAAATATTTCACTAATGTTACAAACATACAGATTTTTATTAACAAATGACCTTTCTATAAAATTATTTCATTTCAATGATAGATCTTATTATAACCAAACAAAACATGGGAAAATCCACATGTACAGTTAGAGAGATGATTATTAAAAGTATGCGATCAAAATTTACATTTGAAAGCTTATAAGATTATTTAAGAAACAACACTTTAAACATGATATTTTACATAATTAATTGTCAAAATTACTTTATTCAAAATTTTCTACAATCAAAATTTATTATAAAATAACATTTAAGAGGGGCAAAATTAGGTAAACTTTTAGAAATATGTATAATCATGTGGAGAAAATGGTTAAATTTATCATTCACTGTCATCTATACATGACATTATTTTATATTCAAATGTTTACAGTATGTAAAACAGTTTTATTTATTTAAAATCACAAAGTCAAAATAATCAGGAGACAAGCTGAACACTTATATCTTATAAGATGTTAAAATCATTAAACTTTATATATATATATATATGAGGCAAAAGTGTGAGACCTTGGTAACTTTGTAATGCTTGAAGGTAGGAAAATCAAACACTGAATAGTTTTCTAGGAAATAAAATTGTACATTTTGGTTAGTATCACAACTTTACCCACATCCCCAAAATGTGGGATTTTGGAGGGAACTAAAAAATATTAAATGGAAAGACTTATTGAGTGACAACCCTTTTTTAAAGATCTTGACAAAAGAAGAAGAACAGCGAAAACCAGAGGTCTCTATATCAACCCAGTACAAAATAGCAGCTTATTTGAAGTAACAGCATAAAGTGTACATTATTGGTAAGACCTAAGAGACAATCTCTTTTTAAACGAACTTTAACATGTTTCAACAAACTAGGCTGTCCAAACTTATTATTTTTCAGAATTTATAGAATCAGTTATTTAGTTTCTTGCTAGTGTTAACCAAGTTAAGACCTGTGTTCTTATGTTACTGTAAAAAGGAGTTAAGTGAATGAGGGTGTATTACGATACTAATGAGCATTAGATCTTATGATGAAGTAAGAAACTTACTTAATGATTCTTATCCAAATCACAATCCTATTTCTATTATCAAGAGCGGTGTAAAAAAAAAATCAATATTTTGAAGAAACAGGCAGTGTTAAGGATCGTCCCAAATCCGAAAAACCGAAATCTGCTACAAACAAATAATCTTACTGACTGTTTTACGATGTGTTGGAGAAAATCCGGATGTCTTAACAAATTATATTCCACAAAGTGTAGAAATTTCACAAAGATCAGAGAGTAGAATTTTACACAATAACAAATTTAAAGCGTACAAAATTCATTTAGTTCAGGAACTTTCTGAGGACAATTTCGATCGTCGAGCAGAATTTTGTAAGCTTATGATGAAAAATATTGATACAATAAGATTAGATTAAACTACTTTCATGGTAAATGGGAATGATAACAGGCACGTCCGTCGCTATTGGGCTGATATTAACCCTCACTGGATGAGAGAACAACATATTCAACATCCCCAAAAACTAAATGTTTGACTTTGTACTATAGGAGACCAATTTATTGGACCATTCTTTTTTGAAGGTAATCTAAATGGAGAGGTGTAACGAATAATGCTCTAACAGCAGATTTGTCCAACTGTTGAATTAGCAACTAACAATAGTCAAGTTTCCTTCCAGCTAGATAGAACACTTCTGTACTACGACCTGCATGTTTGCGAGTATTTAAATATGATTTTTCCAATCACTGGATAGGTAGAAGAGGTAGTATTGAGTGGCCTCCAAGGTCACCAATGGACTACTTCGTATGGAGTCTCATCAAATGAAATGTGTATAAAACCAAACCACTGTGCATTAATGATCTAAGTTTTATTTTTATTTCTTTTCGAACAGATCTTAAGATTTAAATAAGCTACCATGTATTGGGTTGAGAAAGAGACCTCTGGATTTAGCTCTTCTTCTTCTTCTTCTTCTTTTGTCAAGACATTAAAAATAGATGTCACTTGATGGGTCTTTATATTTAAAATTTTTTAGCTGCTCCCAAAATTCCCCTTGTGATGTGGGATAATTTGTGATACTAACCAAAAAGTACACTTTTATATCCTAGAAATCTATCCAGTGTTTGATTTTCCTACCTTCACCCGTTACAAAGTTATCAGACTGTATTCACCCTTTTGCGGAACACTGTATAACAATAATAATAATATATGCGTTGAGAAAATGAAATAAAAACGGTTTTGAATATGTGAATTATGCTAGAACCTTCCAGCAGAAATTACAGAGTTTGAGGTTTAAAATGTCTATATTGGAATAAAAATAAAGAAATATAAAGGCAACTGTATATATACTGTAATATTGTATCTAAAACTAAAATCCCTAATCATTGTGGGAATTGTTTTATGTTGTCAACTTTCCACATTGCTTAGGGATATAATTATTTTGTCCAAATTTTGTGGTATCAATTTTCTATGTTCTAGTGCTTTATAGACAAGTAGGGTTATACGATATTTAAAAAAATTATATTGTTGGACTCTTTAAATAAAAATTATTTATTAGGGAACAAATACATGTGTTGAAAAGTCACTAGTTACTCATTTTTTAAACAATTAATTGTTTTATATATTATGTTCCCAAGATTAACATTTTTTGAAATAAAATTTTTATTTTACTGAAGACATAAACTTCAATTTGTATTAATCATTTATTAGGTATGTAAGCATACAATATCTATAAATTATACTAGGGCATTGTCATCATCTTTAGTTGAATTAAATTTAAAACATCCATCTTTTCATACAATTGTCAGTTACTGATTTTACATTTTTTCTTTTTTCGCCAACTACCATTTCTATAAAAAGAGAACTATATTCATCAAGTATGGAGAAAAATTATGAGGTAGGCTACACTTGAGGAGAAAGATGACCTACTGGCCTATCCAGTGCAATATACCAGATGTTATTGACTTCTTTATACTATGAATATTGTAGAACCACTATTTTTGAATAAGATGATAGTTTGATATACAATCATAACAGTAATTCTCACACTGAGTGGAAAAATCATTAAAAAAAATCAAGTGAACTAAGACTGACCATTAACTGGGATTCTTTCAGACAAATAATAACAAGGGAAATCAAATTGAAAGTACCACTGAAAACTCTAGTTCATGTTGAAGATGAAATATATCCCTTTGCTACTAATATACAACAAGTGGTGTGGAAAAGTACAGCCAACATCATTGAAACACACTATAACAATATAAAATATCAAGTTGAAGTGAGAATAATGATTAAGAAACAAAAAATATCAAAAAAAAACAGGAAAACTAAAAACAAAAAGTAGATAAGCTCATATGGATAATTTTTGTGACGGTTTCTATTTCCTGATTATTATTTTTTCTAAAACAAATTTACGACTATGGTTTTGAAATATATTCAGACTTTAAATATATTAAGCCAGCTTTAAAAATGCATCTAATGTTTCAATAAAGATGGTTATATTTCTTTATGTTAAGTTTTAATTTGGGAGAAATTAAAACAGCAAGGAGGGATATCTGACAATAATTGATTATCTGTTACTATTATAATATACCTAATTTTAATAAAATTCATACCCAAAGGTCCAAGGCGGTATTGTATAACTACAAGTAATACATCTTTTTCTAGTAGGTAGTTCGGTAAGAAAGTTCTTGCAGAACCCACCCTAAAGCTGCCTCCATGTATATAGAACATCACTGGAAGCAAATTACGGCATTCACCTGGTAGCTGAATTCAAACACAAACATGCAATTTAAAGAAGAACTATTACCATAAATAAATTGTGGACTCACAATGTACAAATTATTCACATACAAAAATAAATACACAATTTCTGTACAAATTATTACATGTCGGTAAAGAATGTTTTTATTCATAATTTTCAATGATGCATCAGTAATTTATATAATTGGACAGTACAACTTTCCAAGAGTTATAATTAAAAAAAAAAAAAAAAATTAGTATTCAATAAAAACTTAGCACAAGAAAATCTATACATTGTATCATTAAATAGTATAGAGGACAAGTAAATATGTACATTGTGCTATTAAGATAGTGTAGAGAGGTACTAATGAAAACAGCATCTTGAAACAAATACTATTAATAATTTATACTGGGAGAAAACACTGTTATTAATACTCTTATCCATACTTCAAATAAGGTAAATGCTGTTAAACAAATTTTAAAACACATTTTAGAAAGTTCATTTTAATTTCTTACAAAATCAAATGGTAAATTTATCTGTCAAATGTGAGTACATAGATAATAAAGAGAAAACATGTGAACAAAAATGTTTATTTAAAAATCTTAACCCAAACAAATGACAAATATAATGTGAAATTAATTTTTTTTTAGAAATTAGTATAATTTATTAAAATAAGTTTCAGTTAGGTAATGAGAAGTATATTAAAATTACAGAATATAAAAAAAGGATTAATTTAAAAAATCAGACCTATATTTAAATGAAAGTGAACAATTATATTCTGCAAGCAGAAAGGTTTACTTTTGTCATTTCAATCAAACTATTATCATGCAATAAGGAAACATGTATAGTGATTGTGTGTTTGCCAAATAACCTTGTGTGTGTCTGCTGTTCTTTCTTTTTTGAATAAAACCTGCAGTCTTATAATAAATATAACTTCCACTGCTCATGTCATTGACTTGTCCTGACAGGCTTTTAAATAATTTGTGTAATAAGGAATTTGTGTATTTGTCTAACATATTTTAAATAGTTTAAAACCTAACCTCAACTTGATTTGTGTGAAGTGCAATGAATCAGCTGCTAGTCCATTAGATATCAACGTTTTTAAACATCTAACAAATATTCTTTACATATTAAATTATGGAATTGTTGTAAATGATAAAATATATAAAATTCTATATATTTTTCAGGACAAAAGGTTTTCAACAAACAATTTGATGTATAGTAATTAAATCTTAATAACTTTAATTGTTGGCTAAAAAATATAACAAATTATTTACAATTTATTTTAAACGAAATTTTTGTATCACAATTAATTTTTGGTATTCATTTAAGTTAATATTAGTAACTCCATGAAAATATTCTTAAGTAGGGCAAGCTGGTTTCTGCCCTCCCGTCCTGCAATGTTGTCACATTGTTATCATTGGTGTCAGATGATCTTTTATATTATCTAATCTCCTTGATAGTTACTTTCATCATGAAGCAATGTCAATATATTAAAATTGTATAGACATAAAGACATCAATATAGTTTATATATTTTTTCAATCCATAATTACAAAGGGTAGGCCCCTAAACTATTCCGTATTTATACAAATACAATTTTTGTCATTATGACAACAGAAATCACACATTAAGTTAGGATCCATCATGGAATCTATCTATTATTTATATAAAACTAATTGATACAGTTAATAAACAGTTGTGCAGTAGGTTATCTTAAACCCTTCTAAAATCGACTACTTTCCTCACAAAAAATAATATAATTTTAAAATACAAAAATCGTCTTCTCTAAAACAAGTCCAAAAATTGTTTTAAAATATGTTTAAATAATCCTAGGGAAGCAAATAGGAGGTGTATGTATCATTCTTCAATTCAGTTATTATAAAGACGAAATACGAAAAGCTCAATAAAAAAAAGAAACATGTATTTTTGTTTGTAGGATAATATCATATTTGCCTAAAAAACAAACCTGTGTTAATTTGTTAGCACGGAAAAACTGTGATCATTTTGACGGGTTTGCTTTGTAACATTTTTATGTTATTTAAAAAAGTTACATTTCAATATTGTCGAGCTTAAAATATTATTCAAAAAAGCAACAATTTGTGTTATAAACTTGTCATTCTCCAACTATTTTAGAGGGTAAATAAAAAGTCGCAGAATAGTAAAATTTGCTGGGCGAGTGTTTATGACCGCACTATCAATATATCAGTCAATGTGTAAGTAGAAAGATATTTTTTTGAATGTTTTAATTTGTTATGGATACTAGAAATCCAATTTTGATCTGCTTATCTCAATTGTAAAAATCATAACATCAAAAGTTGAAGACATTATCACTGAATAGCAAAAAAATTATGTATTGTATATAATAGGTTAAATATTTACAAATATTGATTATTTTTGTAAATTATGTTGAAAGAATGATTAAAAATAAATCAAAATTACAACATAATAAAATAAAATTATTAGTTTTCTCTTTTATTGATTTGTTAAAATTTTTGAAATTGTAATACCAGTTATTACTATTATTATTATCATCATTATATCCATGAATAAAAATATCGCCCTCAATACCACAATTTTCTCGTTTGGTTCTGGTTATTTGTTGGTTTATGTAAAGTACTTTCAGAATTAGACTACACATTTTCTAAAAATAAAATATTACCTAAGTTCATCTTTATCACTTAGTTTGCAATTTGTGTAGTCATTGCAAAATATTCAAAATCTTAAGCTTTTTATTTAGAGTATTTTGTGTCCATAGCAGTTATTGCAAGATTTCATACAGTTTCAATGAATCATTTCCAAAAGATTTGTGGAATTAGAGGACATTTTGAAGAATAGGACATGACATTTATTTTGTTGCTTTTTTTCAACTTCATTATAAAGATTCAGTATGAATTGGTTCCTTTCCAGTGGCTTCAGGAATAATTATTTTGAAAACAATAATAGGTGTTTTCACTTATTATTAAAAAAAAATACTGAATCAGGACGACATCGTCCGATTTATTAAAGCTCAAATACTGGTTTGGATAGGAAATTACAAGAGAATGGTTGATGGACGTATTCCAAAAAAACACTTTATAGAGCCAAAATGGAAACAGAAATTTTCAAAAAATAAATGGAGTGGTGATGGATCTGCATAGAATGGGATAGAGTATCTGAATACATGCTGTGGGAGATCGAAAGGAATGGAGAGTTGTCATTGGCTCTCACCGAGCTGTAACTAAGTTTGTGATTTTTGCAACAACTTCTATGACTTATAACTTAAACACTTTATAAAACACACTGAAACATATATTAAACAAAAACGTATAAGTGGTTACATAAACCAATATTACAGCAATAGTAATTTTAGAAAGATTTGATTGTGGCACAAATATTATTGTATGACAAAAACACTTTTTTTAAAACTACTAAATTTGTCCATTTTTTACAATTTTTCGCTCTGAGCAGCCTGGACTAACATTATAGTACTAACCTGGGGTGTGTAAACATTTAGATGCAAACAATCTTCAACAGTTTCATTTCTTCTAATCTTCTCTTTCAACTCATTTAACTCATTCTCTGTACTCACTTGGGGGCACATCCTTCTGAAAGCAGTAGCATTTAATACTCCAGGCCATGGCGTTGCAGGTTTTGGATTCTGAAATGTAATAAACAGTTAAATGTTTACTAAAATATTTATAACAAAATAAATATATTATTTGGGTCTCAAAATTAGCACTGATTTATTACATAGGTATGAAAAGAGTAACGGAACTAAATAAATTTAAAATTATTTATTGAAAAATTTATTGTGTTGGTATTCGAGTTTAAAGACAATATTTAAATGATGAAAGTTGGAGGTATGTCTTAATATATTTATTCTAAGGTTTAGCGACAAAATCTGTAAATGTTTATTTTGTTTTCAAAGGCAAACATTGGTTACATCAGTAGACATTGATTTTTAGGATAACTTGCAATGCAACCTTCTATGAAAGCACATAGGTTCTAATAATTTGTATTATATTTTGTAAAAATACAACCAAAATTCAGAGTCACGGACATTTTTTTTCTGAAAATTATTTTAGAAGATGTGAAAACAATACAACAATTATTGTAGCTATGTGTTTTTGAAATTATGTAATGATAAGCGTGCTGTATAAATGATGAAGAGGATGATTTAAATATTGAACAACAAATGAAAAAAGTAAAGAAAATCGTTACCATAAAAGAAATGAAACAGTTCTATCTTTAAGTGAGACTTGTTATTATCTTGAGCCATTCGAAAAATGTTGTTAGTATTGGATGCTCTCCAGTATTAACTAAAGATATTTTTGAGATCTAGTGGAGAGGGAGGGAAGTTTTAAAAACAATGAGTAGAAGAAATATTTGTTTCACTTAATTTTATTTTTAATCTCTCATAAATTGTAAGACAAATAAGACAGGAAAGTATTATGATGTATGAAATTTGAAAATTGGTGAGCGTCTGAATATTAACAGCTCGAAAACATCAAACAAAATTGAGAACTGGTATCCATGAGCGACGAAACATTTAATTGGCCCAGCTACAGGATTTAAAAATGTAATTAAAAATGAAAAACACAATTTTTACAATATATAAAGCAGAGTGTTTGAATAAATTTAAACAGGCAGTTACTATTATATATTGTGTGTTACAAAGTAACTACACAACATATAACATTTTCAGTAACTTCATAACATAAACTTGGTTTCATAAAAAAAAAAAAAAAAAAGAAAAAAAGTCAATAACTTCGAGAAAAATTGAGAAACAACAATAATACTAAACCTCTGTATCAGGTAAATATTAAATATTAAATTTAAAAAAAACTTTTTCTGAAATAGCCTTTTTACCATTCAGATTTAAATTAATAACTATAACAGGGAGCATCTATAGTTAAATTAATGATTTGGAGATAAATTGAGAAATTATAATTCTGGGAGCAGCTGAAATATTTGTTCAGTAAAATAATTAAATATTTGTGGAATATAATCACTATTCAACTATCTATGTATAGAATGTGATTTATATCTTTATAGTATGTATATTTTTGTATTCATATACACTTTTATAAACCGTTGGTTATCTCTTCTATTTTTTATTATTTATTACAGCTCTTCTTTTGAATTTGTAGATATAAGTTCAATAGTGGAGGTTAATTTGTTGAGTATTAAACACAATGAAAGAGGTATTTATCTGGAACCATGAATTACTTTTTACAATGAGTTTTTATGAGTAGAATGTGAAAGTAGGTTTAGAGATAAATACAAAATATGCAATAGATACAAATTCATATAACTCCCTTCCTGCACCTCTAATAGGTAAAATTTGACTAAGTAATTGTTAGTTTGCAGCTCTATGCTAACAGGAAGGTAAATATCATATGGAAAATAGAAGTGTCTTTATTTTTAGTATTTAACCTTTTTTTTAATGTAGACTATTAGGGCTATATATTCCGAAAAAATGATGGAAAACTCTAAAAAATGGACCCATCAAAATAATAAATAGTGCTGAGATATTGGACTACATTTTTCACTCACTCAGTCATTAAACCAAATCTTATGTAAAAACACAATAGTTTATTTACATATTTTTCAAGAATAATTTAGAAGTGGTTTGTCAGAAAAAGATCAACCATTGAGTCAGATTTCAGCTCAATAAATTTCTTTAAAATTTTGGTGAAATTTGAAGGTTTTTGTCTGAAATTAATGTTGTAGTATCAAGAAAGTTATAGTGTGTGAAAAATTTGGAATACAAT
The DNA here is from genome assembly GCA_963513935.1 of Aphrophora alni. NCBI lineage: Eukaryota > Metazoa > Arthropoda > Insecta > Hemiptera > Aphrophoridae > Aphrophora > Aphrophora alni. Next base: position 69,672,783 of record OY740771.1, on the reverse strand, counting down.
TTAATAGATTTTAACCATAATTGTGACTTGCTTCCAGTTTGTCACTTTGGGGTGGATCAAAAAACTCAACCTTTTACCCAAATTTGATTAAATCACTCAAGAGTCATTTTTGAGATATTCAACAATTTATGAGTAATTTGTCATTCATTTTCAATCTCTAACTGATAACTTCCAAATTTGTATTTGTTGGTTATGTTTTGTTTATGTTCTCAGGGCTACATTTAGTAAAATATTAGAAATACTAAAGCTGTGTTTTAGAAATTAAAAATGTTCTTATGTTGTCTTAGGCAGATATATTTAAATTTCTAGTTATTAAAAGTGAAAAATGCTTGGAGATGACCAACATATGGCCATTTATAATATTGAGCAAACTCATATAATATTGAAATTTCTTACTTTACAAATTTCTCAAAAGTTGTCAAATATTTATTACTTTATGTACAATTGGAACAGTTCTAAGTAATGATCACAATATGTTCTTTTTCTTTTATACATTACTCTAAGCTCATAATACACATTTTTGTAACTTTGAATTGATTAGAAATTTCATTAGTCAATTATTGTATAAGAGTCTGGAACATACAGTCCATCATTAAATAATATAAATCATATCATACCAATAAAATAGTCATAATAAAACAGTCGATTAAACAATAAAATAGTTAATAAATCTATGAATATAGCCTTTATAAATTAAATGTAAATTTGATACCTTCCTTATCGTCTTTCTTTATTTGATAACTGCGGTTTCCATCCTATAAGATTATATTCGTCTTTCTTTTTAATATATTTACTACACAGAGTCACTTTTTGTGGATATAAATTGTAACTATTATCGTTAAAAAAACATGGGGCCTATTAATTAACTCAATTGTCAATGGTTGCCAAAGTATATAAATAACCGAAAACGACGAGTCATAGCAAAGTCATTGATCAAAATAAATGTTTCTTTCATGTTTGATTGTGTTTTCCCACAAATGTTGCTCATTTTAAAATGAATATACAAATGTGTAATTTTACTCAACTGTAGAATGTGCTGAATGCCATGTGCAACTCCCTAACTATTTAAAGTAAACAGACAATTAATTATTAACCTCAATTAAACAATAACAAACAGGCATATTTATAATTGCCCTCTAAATAATACAAATTAATAGCACTTATTATGGTGAGCTATTTTCTTACATTATTATTTACACATTTGTTGAATATAAAAATGTTTTTCATGCTGGAAAATAATAGAGCATTGTTTATATCTTTCATTATGTAGAAGAAATTCCTATTTAAACGAGGCAGATTAGTTTATTTTAAAATGTGTTAAACATTTCCAGATTCATTCAGAGAGTGGATGTTTCCATAGGTTGAAACTTATGTAAGTGGAAGTGACATACTCTTTTGCTATTGACATTGAGTTTGAAAACTCTGTGCAAGTGCATGGGGAATTTCGCTAAATTCTGTACTACTGCATGGAGAATTTTGGTGGTGTCATCACCAGAAATAAAATTTATTGTTATAAAAATAAAATAAAATAATGATTAGAGTTTTCGTAATATATTAACATTACAACAAAACAAAATTGTATTTTATAGTTGCATTTTCGATAAGTGTAACGTTCTTAATATCCATGATTTTCTTAAAATAGACTATTTACTATTTCATAAAATAGTACAAGGCTTACTATTTTGTATATTTTATCGTTAGAATAGTATAACTTTCGTAAGAAAGTAAAAAAGAATTAATTGTTTAAAAACAAAATGAAATATATTCATTATTAATACGCTATTTTAAAATTTTATAACAACTTTAAGAGAATATGGTTTAAAGTACATTTAGTCCCTAATTGGACACAGAAGTTTTTAGGCTACTGGACTACTACAAACATGTCAATGTTTTTATATGAAGCTTTTGTTTAAAAATTCAGGTACGAGTTTGATTAATATGGGATTTTATGTTAGTAGTTCAAAGTAGGTAGGTGTGTGCTATAAATGGAAACTTACTATAGGATTTTTTTAATTATAGACCCCTACCTTTGCGGCGCTGCTGTACTGATAAAAGTAATGATAAAAATTAAATGAGCCCACCATCGTGTTTTCCTTATTAAATTCCCTGTAAAACCATAAACACTATAAAAATATAAAAACGAACTCTTCTAGCCCGACACGAATTAAATACTGACAACAGCTAGAGATCTCACAGCTTATTTACACACAGTCTGCTATGCTTAGATATTTTTTGATAAGTCTAAACAAACGCCTTGGAATTGGGAATCTTTTGTTTGTTTGTGAAAGATAGTGAAGCGATTGCAGTGATGGAAGAGTGCACAATGAATTAAAAACTTAAGTAAAGACTATAAATATTGACACATGATGAGAAAACTTTAACAAAACGTGACTATTAATAAAAAACTACAAAATGCAATTTGTGTAAACCAAATTTCTAGAAGAAAATAATTATTAGTGCTATAATAAGTAAGAGTGTGCTCTATTTGTATTGGACCCAGAGTATCACTCGCTGCACAAGTAGCAGAACGATTACATCACTTTTATGCCTTTATAAAACATGTTAAAAAATATATAATTTCATATCTTACTTCTATAACTTGAGTTTTTTTGAGTTCCAGATGATTAATAAGTTAGTTCCATATAAATATTTTCCCTGTATTCTTACCCAAAATTAAGTTGCTAGTAATCACAAAAGCGTTAATAACAATTAATTGTTGTAGTGATTATTTTATTACTCAAGTAAACTTGAGTATGTTGTTAATAAAAATACTGTTAATAAACCACTAACAGGAAAATTTATTAGCATCCTTAGTTTTTACACTGCGCAAAATCAAAGGCGTGTGTTTCTGAAAAACGGCTGCAAAACCATGTTTTTTAACCTTCAATCAATATTTTTACATTTAACAAAATGTTAAAAAAAATATAAACTATATATGGTTTTACAGGGAATTTAATAAGCATTACTTTTGTCAGTAAAGCAGCGCTGCAAAGTGAGGGGCCTATAGTAAGAAATTCTATAGTAGACAAGCTTTGTTTTCTATTCAACAACCTTGTTTCTTATTTAACCTTTATCACTTTATTTCTTTTATATGTAGATTAAACAAATTTGTGTGATAGGTGTCCAGTTATTCGGTAAAATATCCTTTTGAAGTCCTCCAAGGCAAAAAAATTGGTTTTGTTTTGATCCTAATTTGTCGGTTTGTTCCTAAAACCAATTCCAAAAACTGTTTGTTGTATGTCATCTATACAGTGCTCTACAGCCCAAACAAGTGAAGCCATTTTGATCAAATTTTGTATACGGATATTTTAGCCATATTTTAAGGCATTCAAAAAAATTGAAAAAATCAAAATTAGTTTCTATTATTATAGACAAAAATTTTTAAAATTGTTTCCAAAATGTAATCTCTCAGGACTCAAACTTAATTATAATTCCCGTTCAGGAGTTATCGGTAAAACGCTAAAGAATTATTGTCTACGATGTTGTTATAAACGACAATTTGTCAAATTGTCTCTACTTATTTCGTTCTAATTTGAGTAAAACGTGTGATGATAAATGACCCAAACCAATTAGAAAATCGAAAGTAAAAGACAATTAAGGTACAGGAAAAAGTTAATTGTCTATAAACTAAAATGAACGTTGATTACCGTTAAAACTTCATTTCAATCAAATACGATTTAGATATTCACTCAATAGGATTGGGGAAAATAAATTGTTTTCTATATCTTGGCGCGAAAAATGTATATATTTTTCAAAAGTTCTGTTAAATCTCATTTAAAAGATAAGACAAGTAAATGCAACCATTATTAATAATGTACCTGAATTATCAGAGTGATCATTATTACAATGTGTAGGGCAACAACAATTCCATATAATTTTTGTGATTATCGCTTATAAATTTCTGAATAATTAATTTTGAGTTTATGTTCACATCATTGCTCAGAACGAATATGCAGAACTTCTCTGCAATGCTAGCTAATAAAATCAATTAGCACATGTAAGATAGATAAAATTTTTTGTATTATTATCATTATTGGTTATTGGTTAAAAACGTATTTTTGTTTTAAAAAAGATTAATGAAAATGAACAAAAAAAAAAAAAAAAAATTAAATTTCGTTACCGCTTTATGAAGTAATAAAGAAAGTTATAGTAAAAATATCAATGTCAAGTTTATCGCTCAACTATACTTTTTTATATTATCTAACCTCAATAAAGTGGGTTTGGAAATAATGTTATATCGTTCTATACAGGGCTAGGCTACAGTTCAAGAAAATTAACTTATTTTGATTAAATTTAGAATGTGTGTATATTTTGGCCATATCTTGAGGCGTTTGAACATCATTTTTGATAACAAAAAAAATTAAAATTTCGATTTTCTCAATATCGTTCTAATCATCACCTTTCTAATTATAAAAATTTAGAACGAAGAAAATTTTTTTTCTTACGTTTAGTTTTAAGTAGTATTAAAGGTATTTTTTGGGAAGATGGAGATAATTATTTTTTCTAGTTAGTTTTATGGCTAAGTGTATGAGATGGTTATTGTAATGACTTTTGTAGGGTTTATTTTAAAAAAAATAAACACCATAATTAATAAATAGGAAAAAAATAATTAACACAAATTGAACCTCAGGGGTTCTTATTTAGTGAGTAAGGTCTTGGCAATCCCGAGGTAACCTAGCTAGATTTACATCTCTTTTCATGTAGTCCTGGGTTAACCCCCCTCTTTCATCTTTCCTATCAGGTCTCTCTTAACTAACTTTTTTTTCTTTTTATGATATTAGAGTATTCGAGTGTTATAAGGGTCTTTACTCTATATTCTTTTCTTTAAATCCTTTTTATATGGCGATGATGACTCAGAGATTTTTCGCTTTTAAAAAACAAGAAAAAATTAACACAAATTGGAAACATTCTTGAATTATGGCTGTAAAAATAAAGTAATTTTATTTTAGTGGCTGTCACCTTTTCCATTTGTTAAATGTACCTAAAATTTGTGTACACCTAGTTACAGAAGATAATAGCTCAGTCATTAAAACATTTCATTGTTAGTTGCGAAACGTTGTGTGTTTTCTTTCATTTGATAGTTCACAATGTAACTTACACTTCAGTGTGTAATCGTCTAAATTGATTACACAGTATTTAATTATTTTCGGTGTCATTGTATTTATTTGCCTAATACGTAACGCACGATGTCTGCATCTGTCATCGCTAGAAAGTTACTTTCTTCTCTTAACACCTGACGGTTTCTCCTCGTAACTATTGTGTTCTTGGTTTTTGTAGCTATTACAAGACGTGCTCCATTACTCTGTTATATAGCTCTACACTTTTCATTCAATACTTATAATCGATAATTGAATATCCAACATTAGTTCCGCCAAAGTCCTGTAAAATTATCGGTAGAAATCCATATTCTACGTTTTAATTTAATTGAGCAAAATCTAGTTTCAAGATATTGTTTCTTAGTCGTCGTAAATTTTTCACTCATTTTAAACTTTATTTATTTTCGTCATGCACGTATTATAGGGAAAGAAAGATATATCAGAGTAAAGTAATCGATGTCCAAATTTTAACAGAAGTAGGCTATACATTTGGAGGTTTTAGTGGTTTTTAGAATGTAGTTAGTCTGTCTACCGTCAGTACAGCCCAAATAATTTGATTGATTTCGAGCGAATTTTGCAATCAGGGCATATTTTGGACACATCGCAAGTCTGTTATTTTTTCGATAGTTGATTAATTGTGAGTAGCTACTATAAAACTAAAATTAAATTTTACAATTTGATTAAAATCGGCCCTAACGTTTTCGATCAAATTTTGATTAAATATGGGCTCTCCAAAAATACCGGTTAAGGAATTATCGGTAAAAAATCAAAACATCGCCCATGAAAGCGAGTGGAGACTTTTGAATACACATACATACGAGATCCGAGGTCTAACACACGTAAAGAATGTGTGACTATATAGAATTACGAGATTCAGAAAACCTGTGTAACAACTGTTTTAAAGACAAATTTATCCTTCTTATCCCCTTGATATACTAACACAATTTAATATATCCTACAAGAACCAAGAAACCAACTATTTACATTACATTTACAGACTCTGCTATACATATTACATTGTATAATAGGGCTGGGTAATTACCACGATACTCCCATCGACTTGTTAGTCTCTAAACAACAACAGTATTGTCAAACACAACGGTTTATCTTAAAAATAAAACAACCTTCAGTATTTTTATATTACTATAAACAACACGAAATATTTTAAGTGCATTTGCCTTATCATTTTATATAACCTTATATATTCTTAATTATCTAATAAAACAATAAATATTAAACAATTAATCAAGCTAATAAAATCGGAGCAAGATAAGTTTATTAAAAGCAAATAGATTGATGTTATGAACAAATCCAAACTTAATTAACTATTCGTTTGGTAAATTATGTGATTTGAAATTTATTATTAACAAAAACAAATAAATTTAGTGCAACGAAACTATTTGGTTGGATGAGAAAGTATTTTACCATTTGGTAGAGAATGAAAAAATCCAAAGATGTGATAATATTACAACATTAATAGCGACCTTCCCCCATCCCCTACTCCAACAAATGGAAAAACTCTAACGAACTTTTATATTACCTGGCACATATGTGATAGAAAGAAATTACTTTTAAATACAATTTAATGAATGTTAAATACTACAATTCACGAGTTACGATCATTAACATTCATATTTGACTAAAATATCAACGAAATTAGAAGACTGATTTTGAAAAATTATATTTTTTATAAAAAGCTATGAAAGATATATATATATATATTTTTTTTTTTTTTTTTTTTTTTTTTTTTTTTTTTTACAAACAATTAAAAAACCGGTATATTTGGAGAAGTAGCGACCAATACGTTTTGTTTGGGTCCTTAGATGCTACACTTTAGGGGTAAGATCGAAATCGCTAGAGCCGACCATGACAAAATAATACTTTCGAACCTTCTCTCATCGGAGAGTTACTATATCCAGGGATATGCTGATGATGTGGTGGTAGGCCTACTTATCCAAGGGAGGTTTGGGAATACAGTGGTAGACCTCTTGAAAAGAGCTATGTTGCAGTAGAGGGATTGTGTTGAAAGGAAAACCTTAGGGAAACCGGGTAATTTTGAATTGGGTGCCGGGGCAAAAGGTAGTTGTGCGTCATGAAATGGCAGACAAACTAGCTAAACGGGGCTCTGCATCAGAGTTTGTGAGACCTGAGCCAGCTGTAGATAATCTCTTATATAAGCTCTTCCAAATTTATGTGCTTTTCCCTAATTTCTATCTCCATAGTGAAACGAAATTAAAAAACTCCTGGAACCATTTATTTTTGAACTATCTATTTTTAACTGTTTGTGTATACTAGTGTAAAATTTGTACGAGGTTTCGTTTTGAGTTACAAAAAGGTGTTTACTATTGATTTTAAAGTAGGGTAAATGAAAATAATTATAACTAAAATTAATTTGATAACTAATTTTACCTTGAAATGAAAAAAAAAACTACTATAAGAAAAATATTTTTATGTGCTTGCAATGGACGTGGTATCAACGACTAAAATATATCTAAACGTATCTAGTCTGTCTGTCTAATATCTTTATATTATTTATATAGTTTAACCTAATATTCGTATTCATTTGTGTATATAAAAACTAATAAATGAATAAAAAAAGAAAAAAAGTTTCAAGAGTACGACTCAACTTTCTTTAGAACATGAGAAAAGTGAAACGCCAGCATCCCAGTAGCCTAGAAATATGTTGTTCTAAGGAGTGGGAAGTCAAATATAGATAAGACTAAAATACTCACGTGATCAGGAATAATCGTGTCACTAGTTGACACAAAAGTCCAGATTGGAGAACCAGCCCAAACATCTCCCGTTAAACTATATTAATAATATAACTAATCCAATAACTTTAAAACTAGATTAATATCTTTATTCAATATATAAACTACCTCAGTTGTGGAACGGTATTATGTAATCAGAAAATCTATGAATATTCCAACACCTAATGTAGTTGATTTAGCATCGCAAACTGAAACTAAAATTAAATAAACATTTTTTTAGTGATATCCATTAGTAATTAATGTATAAATATATGCGGTTGAATTCACCGCTGAAAATTGGTGAAGTAACTTATTCCCAACGCAGATGAGTCATTTTTTCAGCGCGATTTCCATCATTCAGAAGGTCTCTACGAGTATAATTTAAATGTATTTTCCGACTCATTTTAGTTTCATTTTACCAAGAAATAACCACTCGATTTTATAGTCGAAAAATATATGGAATCAAAAATTAATTTTATAATTAGGAAAAAAAGAATCCACAAACCATAAAACAAGACTCTTTTAATAATCAAGTTGTTTCTCATACTATCCTAATGTATATGTCAATAACATAGTTACATTATCAAAGAGTTACAGCTAAACTGATAAGAAAAAATAAACCTAACGTTAAGTGCTAGTAGAGTTCGCCTCCCACTCCTAACAATCCAATCACAAGAATCCTATTGTCTTGCCACAGGATGTGGAAGAGTCAATGTTCTCTGCAACTCTAAGGACTACCTCAACAACTAGGAAATCATATAAAATAGGACAACAAATAAACTTCATCAAATTATACAACACTGAAATATCACGTAGATAATACTCTAAAAATAAAACAAACAAATAAACTTTACGGATTACATAAAAATGTAAATAAATAAATAATGTAACAATGAAATTTTTTTTGGTTTGGGTTCATTGTGAATATCGCAACACTTCTCCTTGGATATTTGATAATTTAAAAATAACAGCCAATTTTTATTTCAAGTGTAGATGTAATGCTAGAAGAAAAAAAGCAAAAAATTGTCAAAACCTCTTGCATAGGTAAGATAGGTTAACAAAGTCTCATATGTGTCGTTTGATTTTTTAAAATATATTATCCATAATATTAGAAAATATTGTTACATTTACAAACCAATATGAATTGGAAGTTTAGTTTAGTCCACGTCTTACTCATAAGTTGTATAAATAATTGCAAAAATGTAACTGTCCCGGAACTAAAAGTATTTATTGGTTAGCTTTCCCATACAGGCAACTTAAAATTAAATTGATTGAAAGATTATTGGATAAATTGTCTATTTGGTCTTATATTATTATCTCAGTTCATGAGCCGTGATATGTTTCTCGTAATATTAGGCTGTTTATACTTTTGCAACCCCAATCTTAAGAAAAAGAGGTGAACCAGACCATTTATGAAAAATTAGACTATTATGTTCACTATTTTAGTACTAAAATGGGCCAAATTTACTATCGACAAAAGGAATTATTTCTAGACAAATGCATGTTCTTATGGAGAGCCCATTTGTATATTATATATTTATTAATAGAATACGAGTATAATATTCGAATACTCACGTATCAATAACTACTACTGATTATTGCGATATACTAAAGATTGTTTATAAATTCTAAAATCAATGCACGAAGGGTTATGTATGATTCATTACAGCGGAACCTTCGTGTGTGGAAGAGAACGAATAAACTGAAAAAGGCTTTTTCACAACTCAGCCAAGCGTTCCTGATCGTCTTGACAGTCTGCGTTTCCACGCCGATGGGCTTCTCTTGCTAAACTTATCCGCAAATTGTACTGACATACTACTATTACGTACAAGGTACTTTATACTTGGCTTTCAAAAAACAATGTACTGACTCTAATATGTTGATAGTATTTTTTTCTGCTAGTTGATTTTTCCATTGTGTTGATGGATTGATATTGTTTGTTTAGATTAAAAAATGGTTGATTATATAGATTAAACATTCGATCTAATTTGAGAAGATTTAATCTGCTTCAACCATTAAAAAGATTTGTAGTGAGAAAATTCATAATATATCGTATTAAGGGTAACTATAAAACACCCACAAACGTGACGCTAATTATTTTTCATTCAATGAGAATTAAAGTAATTAAAATCTTCCAGGTTGAAAGTGTTAGACTATTTGTGAAATAGTTTTTCCTTCAATTTCCGAAAAACTGTAAATCTGATCACCGTAATGTTTTTCTTTGAATATCGATGAAAAAAACACATTTTAACGATCAAAATAGGCCTACAGAAACAACCCAAAATTAAATATATTTTTTTAAATATTTATAAGTTTAAGTAACGACCACATTACACATATTTTAAATTTATATTGAGTTAAAAAATGATATTAAATTTTACCACCTCTGCTTTAAAAGTGAAACTATTACAGGATTTACACTGGAAAAATTCACAACCTACCTTCTTGAAGGTCCATAAAAAAAAGTTACAATTACAATCTTCCAGCTCAAATGTATTATATATACAATATATATATATATATATATATATATATATTTATTGTGAAGTGGTTTAAACTTTCTTTATATTTATTTAAAGCAATAAACTAATGCCTAATAATTTCTTCAACTATCGATTAACAAAACTTCTTTTAACGACTAAAATTATTATAAAAACGTTAAAACGCACCACAAGTTATATTTATTCATTAAATATGTACCGTAAAAGTTTTATTACATACTTTATAACACATTGAGTTATCACTCCAGACTCATTATAAAGGATATTCTAAACGGTTCTCAATAATTAAAAAAAAAAAAAATCATTTCTATACAACTCAATATTTTATTATTATTCGTAGACCATGGAATAAGTTAAAATAAGGTCTCAAATTTCGTTATAGGCTATAGATTTAATTCGAGCAAGCCGAATGATAACGAACATTGGTACAGCAATTTAACGATTAAAGTTGTCTCACAATTCACTACATATTTCCAAACACAAAGTTGTATTCTACTTCACACTGCTCAGTTTCATTGGCCTCACAACTCACAACATACCTCCAAACACAAAGTTATATACGACTTCATACTGCTCAGTTTCATTAGTCTCACAATTTACAACATACTTCCAAACAAAAAGTTATATACGACTTCACACTGCTCAGTTTTATTAGCCTCACAATTCACAACATACTTCCAAACACAAAGTTATATACGACTTCATACTGCTCAGTTTCATTAGTCTCACAATTTACAACATACTTCCAAACAAAAAGTTATATACGACTTCACACTGCTCAGTTTTATTAGCCTCACAATTCACAACATACTTCCAAACACAAAGTTATATACGACTTCATACTGCTCAGTTTCATTAGTCTCACAATTTACAACATACTTCCAAACAAAAAGTTATATACGACTTCATACTGCTCAGTTTCATTAGTCTCACAATTTACAACATACTTCCAAACACAAAGTTATATACGACTTCATACTGCTCAGTTTCATTAGTCTCACAATTTACAACATACTTCCAAACACAAAGTTATATACGACTTCATACTGCTCAGTTTCATTAGTCTCACAATTTACAACATACTTCCAAACACAAAGTTATATACGACTTCATACTGCTCAGTTTCATTAGTCTCACAATTTACAACATACTTCCAAACACAAAGTTATATACGACTTCATACGGCTCAGTGTCAATAGTCTCACAATTTACAACATACTTCCAAACACAAAGTTGTATTCGACTTCACACTGCTCAGTTATATTAGCCTCACAATTCACAACATACTTCCAAACACAAAGTTATATACGAATTTACACTGCTCAGTTTTATTAGCCTCACAATTCACAACATACTTCCAAACACAAAGTTATATACGAATTCACACTGCTCAGTTTTATTAGTCTCACAATTCACAACATACTTCCAAACACAAAGTTATATACGAATTCACACTGCTCAGTTATATTAGCCTCACAATTCACAACATACTTCCAAACACAAAGTTATATACGAATTCACACTGCTCAGTTTTATTAGTCTCACAATTCACAACATACTTCCAAACACAAAGTTATATACGAATTTACACTGCTCAGTTTTATTAGTCTCACAATTCACAACATAATTCCAAACACAAAGTTATATACGAATTCACACTGCTCAGTTTTATTAGCCTCACAATTCACAACATAATTCCAAACACAAAGTTATATACGAATTCACACTGCTCAGTTTTATTAGCCTCACAATTCACAGCATACTTCCAAACACAAAGTTGGATACGACCTCACACTGCTCAGTTTTATTAGTCTCACAATTCACAGCATACTTCCAATCAAAAAGTTATATACGAATTCACACTGCTCAGTTATATTAGCCTCACAATTCACAACATACTTCCAAACACAAAGTTATATACGAATTCACACTGCTCAGTTTTATTAGTCTCACAATTCACAACATACTTCCAAACACAAAGTTATATACGAATTTACACTGCTCAGTTTTATTAGTCTCACAATTCACAACATAGTTCCAAACACAAAGTTATATACGAATTCACACTGCTCAGTTTTATTAGCCTCACAATTCACAGCATACTTCCAAACACAAAGTTGGATACGACCTCACACTGCTCAGTTTTATTAGTCTCACAATTCACAGCATACTTCCAAACAAAAAGTTATATACGACTTCACACTGATCAGTTTTATTAACCTCACAATTCACAGCATACTTCCAAACACAAAGTTGGATACGACCTCACACTGCTCAGTTTTATTAGTCTCACAATTCACAGCATACTTCCAAACAAAAAGTTATATACGACTTCACACTGATCAGTTATATTAGCCTCACAGTTCACAACATACTTCCAAACACAAAGTTATATACGAATTCACACTGCTCAGTTTTATTAGCCTTACAATTCACAACATTCTTCTTAACTCAAAGTTGTATACCTACGACTTCACACTGTGTCCAACTGTATTTTTTATCTTGTCAATGTTGTGGTTAATAGTGCTTCGAATGTGCTGTTACACCACAAGGAAAATTGTCTAAATGTAACTGACGACAGGTTTTTAGATCCTACTGAATTATTTCTAAGTCTTATTGATTAAGAATTCATTACACAATATCAATTTGCATAAAAACGAAAACATAGATACACATATAAACCATGTATATGTAACGTTATAAGCTCGACTACTATCATAGAAATACTTCTTTTAAGACTCTTGATGAGACAAACTAATTGTAGAGTTACTTGTATCTTGTATATGTATGTAGTTTGTGTATATGTTATTCGTTTTTAAAATGGCTGACTTTGTGTAATGAGTAGGTAAACATTAAGACAACTCTAAAATGATTAAATGGTATTGAGATCGTGAATGTCGATGAAAAAAAGTGGAAAAAACAAAGATACGACACACTTAAATTTAGATTAGTTTCCCATATATATACCACGTCATTAATAGTAACACAAATTAATGGCGCCAATAAATACGAAAAACGTGTTAAGCCTTGATTAGGATATATCATAGGAACCATTTTGTTATTTACCGCTACATCATTTGTTATTTCTAGTAGACCTTCTAATTTAAGGTAACTTGTGATAGGTTTATTACCATATTAGGGTGTTTTATACATTATGGTATATATTAAGGAACTAGGTGAAAATTAATTTAGTCGCTTTTAACAAAATGATATGAAAATGTTTTGATGCAAACCGTGGAAGTAATGAAAATATGGGAATCTATAGGACTAATGAAAACTAAGCTAACTTGATTAACGTAGGTTACTTATCAGTTTGAAGATTTGTTTTCAGATGAAGATCTATTATTAACAGAAATTGTCTAAACATAATTTTAGCTAAACTTCAGATGTAAGAGAAATATTGAACGAATAATTTTAGCTAAATTAGGCTATATTACTTTTAGGCACTTAGAGAGTTAAACAATTTTTAAGTTATACTCCTGTAGTTTATTACAAATTTCATAGTTTACACAAAATTGGTAATCTTTATAATGATTTCTTAGGCATTTTATGACTTTCACTATTTTTTCTCACGGAGTAACTTAGTATTTGGTTATTTTCGTGGAAACAACTGCGGAAACAGCTGAATAATTGTAAACCATCCATTGTACACAGGTTAAGCGGTCTATAGATTGTTTTCACATGACTTGCCGTGTTCCTGTTGTGTGCCGGACATCTGTCGTTTAATGCTCTGATGGGTGATCGCTCAAAGCACGATAGGCGCAAAGTAGGTTAAGAGAAAACAAAACTGTTTCCTATGTAAATTAAATGGCAAATACTGTTTAGCGATTCCATTAGATACAGCACAGTGTGAGTAGGATCTAGAAAAGTCTTACATAGACTGAATATTACGATAAATGCCTTCCATAAAAATACTTCCTCAGCTTAAAATACCATTTCCCAAGTATTAACCCATAGAAACATTAGGGAATTTTACTTTAGACTGTTTTTAGGAATGATCATTATCTGTCTATAGGTCTATGACATTTTTGTACGCTTTAACTGAAAAACGAAAATTTTTAACTTTAATTCTGGTTGGGTTTGCTACGAAAAAATAAAATACATTGAGGCGAGTAGAAAGAAATATGAATAGATTTTAAAATATTCATAATACATTTGTATTTTTGAGCGATATTATCGAATTCGACATAGCTTTGTAGAATACATCCCCAGTCTCTAGATGCTGCCAAAGTCGAAAATAAACTTACTTGTTTGATATTCGTATTTATTAAGTCATAATTTTTAAGTATCTTAAACGAATAGAGTTTGATTTTAACATTAGTTTTTACATAGGAATTGGACAGTCATATTCTGACTGAATAACTATTTTTAGTTTGAACTACTCTATACTGTTGGCTTTATAACATATACTATCTGTACCAGCTGACACGGTGCAGAAATTTTGTTCAATTCTTTGTACATTAATGTGAACATAACCTCAAAATGAAGATAATATTTAATTACTTATTCAGAAAACTCTCATAATATCTAGAATTGATTGCTGTTGTAATTAGTTATGTGTTCAATTCAGTATTTTCTTCAAATGTATTTTAAAATAGGATTTTCAGAACTTTTAAAATACCTGAAAGGGGGGGGGTGATCAGAATTCCAAAAAGGTACTACTTGGAGCCAAGATCTTTAATTTTAAGGCACGTGCACAGGGCAATAAAGGTGAATAAAATTGTCCTTATTATCTTTAATATCAAATAGTTACACGATTTACACTATTGACCGATGGTACTTGGTAGAACTCCATTTTTAATGAAAAACAAACACAATATTTAGTAAATTCTACAATTTATTTGAGTCTTGCCGACCATGGTTTCGCCAACAACGGCATTTACAAGGCAGCTTAACAAAGACTAAGGAAAAATATAGAAACTAACATATTATTACTACAAAAGGAAGAACAGTTACTTAACTAGGGTAGGGGGGGGGGGTAAGAGCAAGGGAAACATGTGGTCATACGGAAGACAATGGTTTTAACAACGGTGAATTTGACAAAAATTCCACCTGATCATTAAGTACTAGTTTGGAGTCTTTACAAATTATTCGCTTAATCTCTAACATTTCTAATAAATTTAATTTCTTACTTTTAACATTAACATGGAGAATTTCAAACTTAACATTATTCAAAAAATCAGACACTACATGAGTTTTTAAATGATTAGAAAAACTAGATTCATTATGACCCAACCGCCAATTTCTTTCGTGTTCCATTAACCTGCATTTAAAACTACGGCCTGTTTGGCCTACATAAACTGCATTACAGATATTACAAGTTAATTTATAAACACCACTTTTTTGCATGTTATCTATTTTATCTTTACAATTTAGTAACATTTTTCCTAAATTGTTTTTGCAATAAAAAGCTGGTTTACAATGATTTTCGTTTTCTAATACATTCCCAACCGCATAGCTAACCTTACCAATATAGTTAATTCTACGCCATTTTTGTAATTTATTAGACTCTACGGTTGGAAAAATAAGTGATTTAGCTTTATTTTTTAATTTAGTTTTTAAAATTTTCTCTATGAGGTTAACATCATAATCATTATTAAAATTATTGTACGGAATTAAATTGCATAAAACAAATTGCTTTTAATAATGATTATGATGTTAACCTCATAGAGAAAATTTTAAAAACTAAATTAAAAAATAAAGCTAAATCACTTATTTTTCCAACCGTAGAGTCTAATAAATTACAAAAATGGCGTAGAATTAACTATATTGGTAAGGTTAGCTATGCGGTTGGGAATGTATTAGAAAACGAAAATCATTGTAAACCAGCTTTTTATTGCAAAAACAATTTAGGAAAAATGTTACTAAATTGTAAAGATAAAATAGATAACATGCAAAAAAGTGGTGTTTATAAATTAACTTGTAATATCTGTAATGCAGTTTATGTAGGCCAAACAGGCCGTAGTTTTAAATGCAGGTTAATGGAACACGAAAGAAATTGGCGGTTGGGTCATAATGAATCTAGTTTTTCTAATCATTTAAAAACTCATGTAGTGTCTGATTTTTTGAATAATGTTAAGTTTGAAATTCTCCATGTTAATGTTAAAAGTAAGAAATTAAATTTATTAGAAATGTTAGAGATTAAGAGAATAATTTGTAAAGACTCCAAACTAGTACTTAATGATCAGGTGGAATTTTTGTCAAATTCACCGTTGTTAAAACCATTGTCTTCCGTATGACCACATGTTTCCCTTGCTCTTACCCCCCCCCCCCTACCCTAGTTAAGTAACTGTTCTTCCTTTTGTAGTAATAATATGTTAGTTTCTATATTTTTCCTTAGTCTTTGTTAAGCTGCCTTGTAAATGCCGTTGTTGGCGAAACCATGGTCGGCAAGACTCAAATAAATTGTAGAATTTACTAAATATTGTGTTTGTTTTTCATTTCAAATAGTTACAGTCTCAAATTATGAGATAGACATTATCTGGTAAAAACTTGGAAATTTGACATGGAGATAGTATCTAAAGTCTAACAAACAAAAAAAAAATATGTACAATTATGTATACAAAATACATTTTTGAATATGAAAAAGTGTCGTTAAAGTTACAAAAAATGATCAACATTAGAAAGTGAAAAAGTTGATGTGTTATTCCACAATGAAATTTTTGTAGAAATATTCAAGAGTCTGTATGCCCATTTATAGTGAGTACGGATGTGGCAATCCCAAGGTTCCCAACTGGATCTACACCTTTCTTCATCTATTCTTGGGTTTGATCCTTCTCTTTTCACCTTTCCTATCAGGATATCTCTCGTTCTCTTCCGACCCTGTCGCTATTAGGATATTTGTGAGGGGACTTTGTGAGGGGACACTAGTTTATGTCTATTTTTCTCCAATTTTGATGTATCACATGAAATTTATATTTTAAAGGTGTTTAAGTTCTTTGCCTCTCCTTATATATTTTAATTTATTGGTGTATGTTGTCGAAATTTAAAAATTTAAAAGAGAAAACTTTTATGCCGAAGTTTAGAAACGAAAACAGCGAGTTTGTTCTTTCATATTACACCAGTCAAAATCCAATATGAAGGAGTTTGCTTACTACGAGCAATAGCAAGTAATGAGGTTGTCCTTGAAGCATGGATTTCGACAACAATAACTTCACATTGTAGTGTTTATATTAATTTGTTGTATTTGATTTTATCAAAGTAACGATCTACATCGATAACGAACTACATTGTTACATCGATAACGAAGCATCCATATCAATAATTAATATTAAACACTCACTCATTTCGAATGTTATTTACTTCCTGTTCAAAAATTTCTTGGACTTTGGACTGTTTCGAGATAAATTTATTTATCACTATCGAAATCTGATGACGTTATGATTAAATATTTATTAAAACTACGTTATTGTGTTTAAAAGAAAGAAATACAAATACATTGTACTCATGGCATATGATCTTTCAAGAGAAGTTCAAAGATAATAACATTATCTAATAGTAAATCAAATGCAAACGTAGAATAAAGTAAGAAAGGGTTAATTAAAGATTATGAGGAACTTCCGCATAGGATTGGAGAAATAGAGATTATCATGGCACAGTTAAGAAAAGAAATTATTGATTTGAAAAAAGGAAAAATGATTTTCTTAAAAAGGTACAAAATAATAACTTGAATAATGTTGATGATCATCATGTCGCAGAAGAATTTCATGTTAATTCTATATCATGACGAAATAAATAGGCTACTATACTGATGAAGAGGATTCTTAAAAAAGACCAGACCAGAAGAAAAAGTTGTATTATCACTTGCAGACATATAACTAAAAAGATATAATGCATTTAAAAGAAGAAAGTTCTAAACTAAAACTCTACCAATAAATATTGTTGGCGTACTACGTCATTTTGAATTGCAGTCTATAATACAATCTGTTAGAAATCGGGATACAAATTAACTGTTTTAAACAATAAGGTTTGGAAACTCAATAAATCATACTCTGACAGTTGTAGAGCACAAAAACTGAAAGCTAGCAACTTCCAGTGTACTCGAATGAAGATAAAAACGAAAGGCTAATTAATGTTATGGCTAAAAGATACATTCATAATGTGCCAAAGTTGACATTTAGAAAATCTAAGGTAAAAAGGTTTAAATATTATTGATGCAATTGACATATAAAAGCTGAGAAAATTTTAAAATAATAAAGGTGAGGTAATAACACAAACAGAGGAAATTAAATGACATCCTTTATTTATGTTTCTTTATGACGTCAAAGTGGTTTCTGTTAATATTTATTAATCCTTAACATTGTTGTTAAAATTGAGCCACTAAAGAAAAATTCTACTTTGATAACTTAATGTAGAAGATGTCAAGGCTTTGACCATACACAGGATACAACCAAAGTGAACCAAGGCGTATAAAGTGTACCAGGAAACAGGTGGCTGGAAATTGGGTAAAAATAACTCACCAAAGTGTGTAAACTGAAATAGTAAACGCCCAGGACAGGGTTATGAAGGAATCAAGGAGTTGCAGAAGCAGAAACACGCTGTGTTAAAAGTTCAAAACCAAATTCAAATAAATAGCTCTAATACAACTAAAATCAAATAGTGCAGCTGACAGTTTAAATAATTAATTCCGCTTCAACACCTCTAAATTTTTTAATAAAATGCTCCAGAGACTTCATCGTTAGAAAAAAATTTAAAATCATTTCGGAAAAACTAGATGAACAAAAGCATACAAATAAATTTATATTTTATTGATTAAATAGGGTAGAAACAACTTGAATAAAAATAAAGAAATAAGAACACATGAATCACACAAGAATAGCAAGCCTTGGATTTGGAACTATTCCTACTTAACGAAAGATTTGAAGTATGATTAGTTTTAGAAACACACTTTACTAAACAATCCTACTTCGAAAGCAGAGGATTTTGTTTGTACCAAGTAAATTATCCCACTAATAAAGCCAGAGAAAGTTCTGCTGTGATTATTAGAAGCAGCATTAATCATTATTAAATTACTGAACGGAAACAATGCAGTTATAATACAAAGCAAAAATAAAGATTTTAATAATTCATTTGTGTATACTATGCACCTAGATATAATTAAAAAAAAGAAAGTTATGCTAAACTTTTAAAATACTAGGGCATCATTTCGTATTAGGGGCGACTTCAACTCAATGAATACTTATTGGATGATCACGACTGACTACTGCATAAGGTGAACCGTTGTATGAGGCAGACTAGAAAATTAAATGTCATTTTTACTCAACTGGTAAACCAACATATTAGCAATCAGATTCATGAAAGGTGTTTAACTTTATTGATGTTTTTTTGCTAAGGGAGTTTCTGAAAATGACGTCCATGACAGTGAAAGTTAAATGTTAGCCTCTGACCGTTATCCCATTATTTTAATATTAAGTGTAAATACAATACAAAAAGAGGAACCTCCTAAATTAACACATTTAAAAACAAATTTGATAGAGTTTAGAAATGAACTGAGGTAGATCTGCAGACATCACTTGAAACAACTCATCAGTTAGCGAAAGAAATCAATTCTTACATTCATAATATTCAACAATCAGCCTGGAACAAAACACTTTGATTAATAAACCATAAGTAACATTATATATCCAGAAGTAGTATATGTGAAGTACGTAAATTATTACACAAAAAAGGGAAAATACACAAAAACTGGCAGTATACCCGAGTACCAAAATATAAATCTCAGTTACATACCTTGATCAATGAACTTGACGATGTATGTAGCAAATCTAAAGTAAATCAGTTTCTAGGTATATTGGAGTTCTATCAGCTGGTAAAGTTAATGACTTCAAAATTTAGCAATCAGCAAATGTTGCCAATTCAAAAACGTATTAAAGAGTAGGCGATATGTTTGCTGCACATCTAGCAGATACATTTAAACCATTTCATACATAGTTAGTAGAAGATAATTTAATACCAATTGAGAAGAATGACATAGTTGATATCCACAATGACACATACAATGAGCTTATAAGGGAAATAAGAAATTGAAATGTAAAACAAAGCTTATGGCTATAATTTATTAACTGGAAAGATTCTTAAGGAACAACTAAAAGAAGTCCTGCTAAAGGAGTTGTTTCTGATGAATGCTTCTTTCAAGCTAAAGTACGTTCCTAGGCAATTTAAAGTAAGCATTATGACACCAAAGCCAGGAAAAGACCTTAAAGAAAAAAAAAGTCATATCGAGTTATCTCTCTTTTGCCAACGATTTCAAAAGTTGTTGAAAAGCTCTATATAAAACGCCTCAAACCAATAGGTAAGGAAAGAAAACTAATTATTCAGCACCAATCTGAATTTCAAGATAAGCTCTTAACAATGAGAGATGTTTTAGGGTCAAACATGATCATGAATTTCTGAGTTAAAGAACATAAGTAGAATTTCCTCAAGAAAGTGTCTTTTGACCTATTAAATTATTATCATCTTATCTTATCTTAATTAAATTATTATTATCTTTTATGTACAATTGATTCTCAAACAATCATGGTTAACTTCTTGGATGACACTGCAATTATGGCCATTGTTAACAATGCGGAGGAAGCAGACTCCATAAAACCATTGATAGAGTTAGTATCAGATGAACAGTTGAGATTAAAATAAACGAATCCAAGCCATGTGAATTTTACCAAAATAAAGATAAATCCAACACATATTATGATGAGCATTCAATAACTCCTGTGAATACTGCCAAATACCTTGGATTAGCCTTATTGAGAATAAATAACGGAGTTCGATATTAAATTAAATTTAAAAAACGAATTGGTTGCTTGGGAAGAACTCAAGTTAGATCTTCACATTAAACTTCTTGTATATAAACATATATTGTAGGTAAACTCGATTTGGACCTATGGAGGTTGTAGTAAGAAAACAAATGACACAATTATTTCAAAAAAAAAAAATCCAAAATTAGATTCTTCGGAGTATAAATAAATATTGAACTTAACTTGTGGGATAATATTAGATAGAAAAAAACTCGAATACAAAATCACAAAAATTACGTTTATTATTGTAGCTCATGTATCACTGAGGATGGCGACTTTATCGTTGAAATGTGTTTGATTAAGTAAACGTAATTTTTGTGAAATCTTATGATCGAGTTTTTTTCTTCGGAGCATGGTTAACGCACCAAGGTTCACTTGAAATTATAATTTCACATCTTGATCTCAGGAGGAAACGGTCTCGAACTGCAGTCATCTACAAGTACAACTTCAAAAAATTAGATAATTAAATATTTAGTGTAATCAATAACACCGACGATGTGCGACGTCTGAAACAGCCTTTGAACATTGTGTTGCGAAAACTGAAACTTTAATATTAAATGTTTAATCATAAATAAAAACCCATCATGATAAATGAAACTTTAATCATAAATAAGCTAAACCCTAGTTGTAATTGAATTAAAAAAAAAAAGGCTTCCTCTTTACAAATATTATTGGACTTTGGCAAAGTTTGAGATAACTTTCATTATCACTAACGATATCAGGTAACATTATGTTTAGACATTTATTATAACCATTTTTATTTACTACGTTTAAAAGAAAATATAATACAATTAAATTATACCCATCTCTCTCTCTCTCTCTCTCTCTCTCTCTCTCTCTCTCTCTCTCTCTCTCTCTCTCTCTCTCTCTCTCTCTCTCTCTCTCTCTCTCTCTCTCTCTCTCTCTCTCTCTCTCTCTCTCTCTCTCTCTCTCTCTCTCTCTTTCTTTCTTTCTGTAAATTTCTTTCATAAATTTCTTCTTATCCATCAAGAAAGTCTGTGTAGATATAACATTTGACGATGATGATTTAAATGAATTTTGTCTCGCTCATTTATTTTCACGCCTAGAATCCATTTTATATGTATACATATTAGTTACTTGACAGCCATGTTTAGAAATCATAAAACTACTTATTGTATTTTCCTCAGGATTTCACTTATTGTGAGAACGGATGTGAGGTACTCCTAGTTGGATCTACAACTTTCTTTATATAGATCCTGTCTCGGGTTAGATCCATCTCTTTCCTACCAGGTCTCTCTTGAGCAACTCTTGTTTTCTTCCAACCCATGGATGGACTTGTAACATCCAAATTCAATAATCAAATCTGCAAATAAATCTCTTTCACTCGTCTTCCATAAATTCAACTTCCGTCCCTTGACAGATGCTGGCACCTGGCGACCTTCTCCAAAGCTAAGCATCGCATGACATGCAAGCGCAAAGTCCATCCGCTGGTCAGGCTATCGGATCTAAAACTCTAGTCTAGTCTACCTGTAATTATTCGCCATGTGAACGTCTTTTCATAGCTCCGTGAGACACATTCCTTCTTGTCTCAAAATTTACAACCTTCTCATCTCAAAATTACTACATCCTCGTCTCAATATGTTAGTCTACAGTTTGTGCGCTCAAGTGTTCTAAAATGTTAAATAAATTCTTATTTTCACGACACAAGATCACGTGCTCCGCGACAGGATTTTCCAGGTATTTCAAATTTACAGATCTTGTCATATCATAAATTTTATTAATGTTTTAAAATAATTTGTTAATTATCATGTATTCTTTAAAATATGTATTTCATGTTTTATTTAATATTCAATGTTCTTTTTGAAACTGAATGATTATAAAAATTTTCATTTCTTAAAACATACTTTACAAAATCTTGAACAGGCACATTTTAAGTTTTGAACAATTATGTGAAATAGGTGCAAACTAATGTTGAACATTAAATGATCAGAATATCTTATTGAACATGTCAAATATAAAATAACTAGAGAAATCTCTTCTAAAACAGAAAATTTCGTTTTACAAACTTTTGCAGATTTTGCAAGTCTTATACAAGTTTTGTTTTAAACTAAACGAAATATATATAAATAGCTTTATAGTCATCTAAGAAGCTTTTAATTATAATCTTAACGAAGTTCTGTGATGCTATCAATTTACTTTAATTTTGACAAATAACCAGATATTTTCTTCAATAAAGAACGTTAATGCTACAACATGTCTGATTTTGCACAGACGCTAAAAAACGTGTTTTTTTTTGCCTTAGCTAATACGCTGGTTGGAGAAACCTAGCAATTCTTGCCTCACATTGCATAGACCAGCGAAAGATCTTAACATGTTTCTACCTGTTTGCAAAACACGTTTTGTTTAATATATCTTCAGAGTTTCAAGTGCACAAAAGTGATGTTTTTTTTTTTAAAAAACTGACTTTGCAGAACCTTGACTAAACTTACATTGTACATGTGTCTAAATTGCTTCAGCGAATATGTTTTTCTTAAAGCTATCTTTTAGATGTAGACTTGTGTAGTTATTTATAAATTATATAACAAATAATTGGGTGGAGCCTGCATGCAAACTTTTGGTCCTAACAACCTCCAAGAGGTTATTTTCTAAATTAACATAATTGACGTCAATTTAAAAAATTTCAATATTCAAAATTTATTTATTATTTTTTTTTTTATAAACTTCTCATTTTATAATAAATTCTTGTATTTTAAAATATATAAATTTATTGGCCAATATAGCATTTAAGAAATTTATCAAACCAGTAATATTATGTAACTTTAGTCTAGTGATAAACCTGTTTACAATAGATATGAATTTTTCGTATTTAAAACATCAAACTCATTTATAAATCTTTACATTGTTAAATTCTGTAACTGTTTTGAAAAACTATCATCTCATAAAGTAAAAAGGGGGGGGGGATAAATATCAGTATCTTTTCATCTTTTTTTTTATTCTAATTTTACATTAAGGGCGTATAATCTTTTTTTTTGGATTAATTATAATCCTGTTAATTATTAAGCTGTGCTCATTGTCTTTCTTTTTATTGTTAAATTTTGTAACTATATATATATAAACTAAAAAGGGGGGATAAATTTTTAGAATCTATTGATTATTTTTTTTTATTTAAATTATTATATGTTACATTAAGGGCGTATAACTTTTACTAATTATGATCTTGTTAATCATAAGTTTTTTTTTACTGATGATTTGTGTCAATATGTCTTTCTAAGTTGTAAATGACAAAATCTGAACCGTCGAAAATTCTTTTGTTTCAATAAATTTGAGCCTTGTTAATTACTAAATTTGTCTTTGTCTTTTTTACTTTTCTTTTTCAAACATTGTTACCATTTTGGTTCCGCCTTTTCTTAAATTTAAGTCCCCTGGTAACAGACTATTAGATTATTGGAAGGCTTAGGGGTCTTTTTAATTACCTTCTCAATTTGAAAAAGTTGTTGGTTTTTTGTTGAAAGGTATTTTATTGTCGGTTTTTGTCCAAGACGATTATGATCCAGGTGGTTTCTCGAATTAAAAAAAAATAAATAAAAATATACTGTATTTTCACAAATATCTTTATTTTCTAAAAAATGCGTGTTATATTTAGGAGTAAACGACAAAATATGTTCCCCCTGGAATCTGGTTTCCAATAATGGCTGTAAAAAAACCACCTTTGTCTCCATTAAATCGAGATTTTTGGGTAATTTACTCCGTGATATATTATTTAAAGAGCTATAATTAAGTTACTATAGAATATGTTTAAGAGTGAAAATCATAGTATCCTCTGTTTTATGGTCGGTTCTTAAATATGTTTGTAATATTCATGGTAACGAGGCCGGATCAACGACAAACATTTACATCACAGTAATACGAAAATGATTGTCAAACAATCAAACACATTTCCGTTTTATCTGTTGTAGAATCTATTTATATTACACCAACAGTTTTTGGTGTTGTTTATTATTATTATATTTTATATAGCTCACTATGGGGTAAGGAGTTATATAAAGCATTCCAAATATCTGATGACAGTGATGACAATCGTTGTGTCTTTATCGATGCATGGTTGGAAAACCATCTTAAATTTTCATTCTTAGTTACACAAACATTGTGAAGTCATTATTTAGGATAGCGCGGAGACACTACGAGCTAATATCAACTATAATTCATTTAATTCAACAGTGATACATTTTCTTGTTTATATATTATTCAAAAGTAAGTCAGTTTCAAGTAACTTACAAGTAATAATTTGTTATGAAATTTAAATTATTTGAATTAATTTTCAAACCTTGAAATCACATTATTATGTTTACGTATTGAGTGGATGTGTTTGGAAGCATGTTGGGCTAATGAAGATGAGCAGTTTGAGGTCGTATACAAGTTTAATCCTTCTCGATCCCCAGATATCATCTGCTTGTTTTAGTGTGCATTGTACAAGAGTTAATTATTCTATGTAACGCAGTTTTCAAACTCCACTATGATATTTCAATATTTTTTGTTCTATTTCAACGAATGATATTAACGTGTTCGGTTGCAAGAGTTATTTTTTTAAAATTCGAATTAGTCTTTTTATGTTGTTTAGGCGAATTATGACGAATCTGTCTAATAATGTGATATAAAAAATGTTTAAACTTTGTATTTAAACTTTTACAGTATTTAATTTACTAAATCAATATAATTTAAGGTAATTTTAACTGTTTTATGTTGATTTGATTATACAATGTTTTGATAATATACAAAAATTTAAGGAAAATAAATCGACTTCAAAGAAACTTATAGAAAATACACTTATGCTGCAAGATTGTAATACTTTAACTGTCATTCAATTTAAAATCTTTAAAGGCACGTTAGTAACTTTTTTTTATAGTTACTCTTAAGAAGTTTGGTTTTGAATTTTCCTAGTACAAATCCTATTAAAAATACATTCCTTTTAAAAGCAGAGGTGTTAAAATTTATTACCAAGTTTTAAACTCAATAGATACAATTTATTTAATTAATTTTGTGACTCGAAGAAATCTTTTTTAATGCATTCTCTTAATAGATGTGAAATTAAATCATTAGGATTAATCTTGTCTTCACATTTCAGGAATTAAGCGTCATTTCCCACTAATATAATTTATTCCCTTCTGTGAAAAGGTGAATTTCAATTGGTTAAAATAAAATTCCTAATTGAAGACTTTCAATGACGCACATTAAGGGGTTCTCCACGCCTCCCCTTCTAATTTTCTCCATTACATCTTAAGCACATCGAAAATTAGTTATTTAAAATGATTTTTTCTTTACTTTGGATATATAATAAAACTGTCAATTCTTGAATACTGTAACATGTTAGTATTATCATGCAACATTCTTTGAAATTATAAATAATTGTTGATTTAAAATTATTAAAAATAACACAAATGGAAATTTTATGTTCTCTCTCTCTCTCTCTCTCTCTCTCTCTCTCTCTCTCTCTCTCTCTCTCTCTCTCTCTCTCTCTCTCTCTCTCTCTCTCTCTCTCTCTCTCTCTCTCTCTCTCTCTCTCTCTCTCTCTCTCTCGAAATAAAAGACATGGGTTCATTCATTTATTAATTAATTTTCTCTCTCTCTCACCCTTTTATTTCCCGGAGCGAAGAAAATATTAGTTATTAGAAACAATGTATAATTAATCAATAAAACATTTGTATGTATAAAAACCTCACTAACAATTTACTCATTGATTTTTTGGTATAACAATAGAAGTATTTTAATTGTGGTTTTATCTTATCACGTTTCTATTTAGTCTTAGCTATGACTGATCAGGTTTAGTTTGTTATGGCTAATCGTTCTGTTAATCAGTTATTTCACATTCACAATTTCTCTTTATTTTAATAACATTAGTCTCTGAGGGGGAGGAATCAGCCTGACTTTATAAGTACAACATCGTGAAAAGTTCAGAAGGTGCCCTTAAACAGCTTCATCGCCTACTTGATATTTATAATTGCCATATTATCGAAAAGACTAACCTGACCGAAGAGATTGTGATCTTATAACCAGTAAAAATTCCTAATTATGTATGGGAACACTTTTAATTCTACTGTTTCTTAATTCTATATCCAATTTTGTTGTTTCTGAGATAATCAAGAAACACCCTCTCTAGGGTTATAAAAATAAATCGAATCCGAAATTCTCATTATAAACTTATTTTCGTTAACTTTTATTCATGGTTCTCATTAATTACTGTTCAATACCCATTTTAGTCTAGACTCTCCATGGTTTTTCTGGATTTTTATGTTGAAATTCTTTTCTTCAAAAACCTTTGATATATTGTGCTTAGTTTCGATATTTATAAATATACACTTATTTTTTTCTTCTTTATATTGTACAGTCAAATTAGCACAACTGTAAAAAAATATATTCCAACGGTTTATGTTATTATTATGATAGCGGCTTATCATGATATCTTGAAAGAATAAATATTTAGATTTCTATTTTATCTATTATATTTTAAGTTACATATTATGCAGCTCTTATACAGCTCTTACTATGCTCCCAAACATTAATTAAAACATGGTCCTCACGGAAATTCAATTAGGTATTGTCGCAATTCGTGTTATTAAACTACAGCATGTACACGTAATCTACATCATTTCTGTTAGTTATTTTAAATAAGTATAATCATCTAGGCTATATCTATACTGAAACATATGAAAACTTCAAGAATTGTCTCAAAAAATCTGTCCAAAGTTTTTCTATTGAATTATCTTTTTAAATTTATTAAATAATTTTCTGTTTTTTTTCCCTCTTGTTAACCTCATACTTTTAGGTAACTAAATTCATCTGAATTTTTAATTTTACAAAGTTTTGGATATAAAACCACAAAGAAAGGAATGAAATATAACGTAAAGAACTAAATAACTACTTTGTGTACGTAATACAACATTAAAGTTGTTAGGGAGTGATAAAGGAATCGTAACTATAAACTTGTAAATACATCCTGCAATGAGGTAACTGCATGGATCGTGTAAATATAGAATCAATAACCGTCCTGTAAGGATACGTTTTACTTCTGGCAGGTTGCCAAAATCCTTACATTGTTAATTCGGTAATTTATTAGATCTGGGAATAAAGTCTTCTGGTAAATTAACTTGAATTGTTGTGCGATGACGTAAGTAGTACATTTAACATGTTTAATATATTAATTTATTATAGTTTTTATCTATTAGTGAATAAAAATAACTATATCAAAAAAGGGATTTTTCAGTAAAATCCAATATGTTCAAACCTAAGGCTTTTGTGACATGATGATGATTTTACTTAAAATAGAATACAAATTTATTGGTTTTGATGGGGAAAATGAAATGTATTTAAAAAATTAGACAACACTCCCAAGAACGAAAGGCTTTTCCCTCGAATTATTATAAAAACAAAAACATTAATTTTGTAAATATATTTTTGTTACAATTGCTTTTCCTTTCGGGTCTCAAGACAATCCTTAGAATTCTTGTCAGATCCTTCAGGGGACCTTTTACAATTTATGATGTCTTTAGATCTTGGGATCAGCAACCCTATAACTTCACACCCAACACAAGACCCTTCTAATGACCGTCGATAGAACAACTCACTTTCGCTCAAGACGAGTCTGCAGTCTTTGTTCTTTAGGATTTCATTGTTATATCGATTCCATTATTAACCACTAGGGTTCACTACAGTATGGGTTTGGAAATCCCGAGGGCCTAACTGAACCTACACTTTTTTCACTTATTTTAAGGTGAAATTCCTTTCTGTCATCTTTCCTATTAGGGCTCTTGACCAAATCTTGTTCTCTTTCGACCCTGACGCTATTATTATTTGAGTGTCTTTATTTTATCTAGTTCTCTTTTCTTTTACATGACGATGATGAGCGAGATGTTTTTGCTTTATGTAACAGGGAAAACACTTAAATTCAGACCCTGGCGCTATTAGAGTGTTCGGGGTCTGGGAATCTTAATTTCCTTTTCTTATCGTCCTTTTTTTATGCAAGAAGCAACAAGGAAAAACACTCCATTATTTTTAGGTATTATTTTACAAAACTGTGTCAAGTAGCTGACCTATTTAAGTCCTGCTTGGTCAGTGAGAAATACATTATAGCTTTGTGTTTGAAATCAGGATGAACCTATTCACCTGCCTAAGCCCTGAAGTCGCCTGCCTTCACAAATCACGTAAATTGTTATTTGAAGTAAATCAAACAAATGTAAAACAATAATTACTTAACCAGTTCCTTATAATTGTATTACGTAAATACGTCATCTTAAGGTAAAGGTATAGGAAGGGCGATGAAAGAATTATAAATTCAACGTAATTTGTATCAATATAAATTATTACTACAGTATTCGCAGTTGTCAAACAGCATGCTGACTTGTTTACTTTTAATATTAAAACTTTTCAGTATTGTTCTTTGAAGCCATATTTAAATTAATTGCAATAGTAAATAATGTAAATATACAAAATATTGCAACAATTCTTAAGAGTGAGAAATAATTACTGGTTTCCATAGATAACCACGATATAAACTCATATTAAATATAGACAAGAGTTGTCTCTAAATTGTATATAAATTGTCTCTAAGCTAGTGAATAAAAACCGCCTATTTATGAAGAATTTATAATATACTAAGGAATATTTATATAACTTTTGCGTATAGAGTAAAACGGTCATAGATCCCGAAATTAGGTTTTTGTGAGCGACTCAAATATGTTAAATTTTAAAATTACATTTCATCGCGTATTACACTATTTTAAAAGTGAGAATAAATAGTACAGAAAAACCACTTGAAGTCGTTGTCTAAATAGTACCCGATAGAATTTTAAAATGGTACAGTAGATAAATTAGAGAAAGTCATTCATAATGTAGTCTAGTATCGTCTGTTCATGATTTTAAATCTCTCCTCCTTTTAAATCAAACTTCTTTAAAAGTAAGTATAATAAAGAGGTGAATTGCACTATTTTAATATTATATCTGTTTTTATTCTATAGACAATGTTAGATAAGGTAATATAACAATCCCCGGTTTACTAGTTATTCACCCTTTAAAATATGTAACACTCGATATAGTATTATTTAAAATTTCGCATTTTTGAGTCGCTCAACAAAAACGTATTTTTGGGATTTATGACGTTACTAAGTACGCAAAAAGTTCTATACTTATTCTTTAGCCGCACAAAATTTCTTAAATACACTCATCAATTTAGAGGGAAGCGACAATTTTGGAATATCTGGTTTATTGTAATGCTGAAGTTATTTATAATTTTATATATGACATAGATTCAATACAGTTAGTTAATGTTTATTTTAATTTGTTACTAATTTTTCCCGAATAGCATTTTACTTTTATTTACGTTTTGAAAAAATCAGTTCCAGTTATTTATAGTTATATTTTTCTAAAATATGATTTAAACAAGTAAAACCTAATTTCAAAAATTTGGGTTTTGAACAATTTCCGAGCGCTCAACGTTCATAAATAATTCGTTCATAGAAATATAGCTTCCAACATAGCAAATGTCCATGGCACAGTTTGGCATTTTCGATGATGTTGAACCAAAGTGAGGGTAGCACAAATAGTGCAGTCAAATGAGAATTTCATTTAGGAAAAATGAGATGGTTAATAACATTAGGTTTTTGTTGTTCAAAAATCGATATTAAATGCATCAAATAAACTTTACTACCGGATGTGAGGGTTGGATCTTTATAGGGGGTGGTTTACATCCTTTCTTGTAGGATGTTAAAAAAATATGAAAAGAAAAAAAAATGTAATATTTTTCGTAAGACTTTACGAGTTACAACGATTTGAATATAAGGAATTTAGCATAAAAATATATATATATATATATATATATCGCAATCTCTAAATCTATCAATTTATATAAAACATGAAGTATTACTATATATATTTTATTAAAAATTTTTGTAGATTTAATAACTTAGAAGTTTAAAGAAATATTAAAGTTAGAAGTATTCGGTCAAAAGTGAAATTAAATTAATTTTTCATTCTGTCATTTTCCAGATTATTTAAGAACATTATTTTTGCGAAATGTTTGGGTTGGTGCAGTATTTTACATCTATGTACGTACGACAACGAAGACTGACGGATGACACGAAGAAAATCACTATTTCGTATACTGGGTAAGTAACAGTGCAATGTACATCTTTATTTTACTCATCTTTACTATTATCTTTAAGAAGGTTGAAAAGGAGGCAGATAAATTGAAGAATATGATAACTAAATAGTCATTGATATAGATTAAGTAGACGGGCTGAAATAACTCTGCCCTAAAACGCGTTTTATTATTTACTCGTTTACAATTTTTACAAGAGAGATAATTTTGGGGCGCCTGTAGATATGTAGTATGTAATTGGTTGATATCAAAGTTTTCATGGAATCACTAATTACTGCTGATTTTTAAGAATTGTTGCAATATTTTTAAGATTTAAATATGACATCAAATAACAACACTGAAGAGTTTCAATACACAGTTTGACAATTATAAATATAAACTTATATTTGAAGTTGAATTATAAACTTATATTTCTTTCATAACCCTTCCCATACCTCTAGTTGCGCTTACGTATTTACGTAACACAATTATAATAAACTGGTTAGTAAATGTTTTGCATTTCTCTTCAGGTTTATTTTATTTGATTTACTCCAAATAACAATTTACGTGGTTTGTATTTAAGCTATGAACTGGTCCTTCAGCATATAAAATAATATTAAATTTAATATTGCTTTTCGAATTTTGTAAAAGTTGGCCCTTTTTACTTAATCAGTATACGAAGTATTTATAAATTTGTTAATAGCAATAAAATCGACTTCCGATTGTTGACTGATCTCCAAGGTTCATGACCTTGGGAAAGTGACCGTAGTCATCGTGTCGCTGTTGTCAATTAGATAAATATTTGAAGATTTCATTTATGCATATTATGGTACCAACATTTATCTCTACCATAACAAATAGGGAAGTTATTGTACAAAATATAATTACTTACCACAATTTCGCAAGAAAATCTGATATTCCTATAGTTACGAGATCCTTCACAAATATACCGCTTCGACACAAGCAAAGTGCATGTAACCTTACATCTACAAAGTCCATCAGCGCCTAGCCGAAATCAAGAAAGTAGTGATATACATAATTACGAAGTTCAGAAAACATGTGTATCAACGGTTTTAAACAACTTACCCTGCTGGCTAAGACCACTTACATTTCAATACAATACAAGATTTCATACAAGGCTTAAAAACCAACCTTTGGTCATGACATTTATATGATGGGGATAGGTAAGTACCTTGAAAATACCTATCAATTGTTGAATTTTGAGCTATTAACTATTAAAGTGAAAGATCCTAGTTACACTTGGGACTTATTTTTTGTTAAGAGATTTCATCAATTGTGGGAGGTAGAAGAGAATATTAAATGAGGACCGTTCATAGAGCCCCCTTAACATTCCCCTTTTTTTGTTGTTTAAAGGTAGACAACCTTTCGTCCATCATCGCCTTATAAAAAAAAAAAAAGAATTTAAAATGAAGACCCTTAGTCCTCGAATACATAATAGCGTCAGGGCCGAAAAAACAAGATTTAATCAAGAGAGACTGAATAGGAAAGATGAAAGATAACGATCGACATAAAAGAGGTGTGGATTCAGCTAGGTTTCTCGGGATTGCTAAGTCCACTCACTAAAGTTGGTCCTGAGTGCCTCTTAAAATTACGCGTAGTGTAAACTGATACAAATAGATAGTGGCTCTGATACGCATACTTCCTTTACTCACTTAGGAAACCAAGATCAGTGAAAGTTAAACCAATAAAAGATAATGGTTTTAGTCTCATTTATATTTTTTACATTATTAAGTTGTTCTGTCGTTACGAGTTTATGGGGATCCTTAGAGAGTGATCAGGGTCGTTTAGTGTGATAGGCATATAGGCATACTTTATGTAAAGCTTGAAAGTGCTCTGTATTGAAGTAAATTTAAATGTTGTCATGTCTCAAAAAGCCGATATTGTATCTTAGGTTTGGCGATATTGGATCGTACTGAAAAAAAACACTCTTGGTTAAAATTATCTTTATACCCTAGTAGATTTAAACTATAATTATTTCTGTTATCGCACAATTAACAATTCATGTGAAATTTACCAGGAGACTTTATATCCAGATCTAATAAATTACCGATTTAATAATGTAAGAATTTTGGCAACCTGCCAGAAATAAAACTTATCCTTAAAGGACGGTTATTGATTCTCTATTTACCTCATGCAGTTACCTCATTGCAGAATGTATTAAAAAGTTTATAGTTCCGCTTCCTTTAACATTGTAATATAACTTATGTTTTATTACCTACATAGGATAGGTATTTAGTTCTTTACATTATTTGTAATATATTTCATTTCCTTCTTGTAGTTTTACATGTAAAATTTTGTAAAACTAAAATCACTGCTAAGTTTATTAAATTCCAAGGAGCACGGTGAATAAATTCACAATAAGGAGAACAAAGATTTCCTGAACTACAAAAAAAAAGAAACAAAACTAATTATATTGAAGTACATTTCGATAACATAGCCATTAACCTCAAAAGTTTACAGTTGAACTTGCTAAACTATAAGGGTATTATAAAAAGATTTTTTACAATTTTAATTTTGTTTTGTGGTTTGGGAATCCTTGCTTTCCTTATTCTGGAAAAGTCTATTTACTTTAACTATAACAGTTTTAAGTAAAACATCAAACAAAATGAAAGATAATGGAAAATTAAGAAGATTAGCCAATACTTTTGGAAACTTTTCTATAAGTTAAGTTTCTATATATTTCGACATTGATGTATCCTAGATGATATGATTATACTTATTTAACATAACAAAGAACTAAAATAGCTTAGATTGTTCCTACATGCTATTATTAAATAATGATAGTTTCGATAGTGCATAATTTAATTTCCATGAAATCATTAAAAAATAAATAAAAATATGTCTTAAAGAAGATAGTTTGAAGTTGTTTTAGTTCCATTTGGTGTATAATTTTATATAGCATTAGATAAAATACAAAACCCAATGTTTACTCTTTACACGGTATCTAGAAAAGCACCTTTCATAATCATTAATAAATTGCTCAAACAAATGTTGTCTGCTGTGTTAAATTGGTTGTATGAAAAATGAAAAGATAAGTTCAGTTTTAGTACACAGTGGAATTAATGGTCGAAACTAATCAAAATATGTAAATGGTTAGGTTAGGTTTA
The DNA here is from genome assembly GCA_963513935.1 of Aphrophora alni. Lineage (NCBI taxonomy): Eukaryota > Metazoa > Arthropoda > Insecta > Hemiptera > Aphrophoridae > Aphrophora > Aphrophora alni. Next base: position 69,638,428 of record OY740771.1, on the reverse strand, counting down.
TTTAGGTTAAGTTAATTTTTCATAGTAATTTTCTATTACAACGTAAGAATCCTGAAAATCGTGGATAATCTAAAATAAAATTACTATTATAGATTTAATGAGAATCATTAAATGGATTATTTTCTGGATTACTTCAGAAAAAATAAAGCATTACGTAGAAAGACAGAAGAACGGAAACTGTCCTCAAATATAACCAACAATTTCTTAACTGTTGTAAGATAATCTATTTTGTCAGACTCGTCTTTCTACAGGATGCTGTTAGTTATACCAATAAGACATGTGATATGGCAGTTGAAAAAGGCTTGTTTGTTAGCTTTCTATGAGAAACATCTGATGATGTTGTCTGCAACGGATGCAAGATATCGCAAATTTCAAGTGCTATGACATAAATATTAAATATAAAAATAAAATATATAGAAAATTCTGCTGAAGCAGGACAAAGCCGTGCAAGTATAGCGACAGAATTTTTTTGTATTTTTTCGAGTATTATGATATATATTTGAATGTGTTAAAAAAATATGATTTTTTAAAAATATTATTTTAAAATATGTACCTAGCTAAGTATAACGAAAATAAAATAATAATATATAATGATTAATTAATTAATACAATTTTACATTTAACAAAATTAAAATATCAATTAAAGAATGGTACAGTCTAAAAAAAGGTGTTTGGTTTTGGAAAAAAAAAAATGTAGCTCAATATGCGAAAAACTATTTTGAAAAAAAACTTCTTAAAAAAGGGTATATACAATACAAAAGCAAAATAGATAAACGAACTAAAAAATATTCATCATAGGTTTTATAGTTTTTAAATTACAAAGTCAAGATTTATTTGAAATATTAAAAGATAAATTAATTAGAATAAAGAAAGTTTCTTCAAAATTGATTGAGTAATTTTTTAGGAAAGTTGAAAAATAGCTAAAATTTTCAAAAGAGGGAAAATGTGTAGTAAATACAGATCAAACTAATTTAAATAAAACTTAAAATAAAGAAAATGATATCAAATAACATATATTAACCATAAACAAATCACAAAAACTTAAATTATCCCAAAACCCACCCAATTAAAGCATAATGGTGGAAATTGGTAGCCAAGAAGAAATTCACATCATGAACATCGATTCAAAATCAACCGAATAGTACAGAAGATATGTGAAGAGGAAGAACGAGAATAAGGAGAATGAGAATTATAAGAAAAGCCTAAAATGATAGAAATGTAGGGATTTAAAATTAAATAAAAATTAAAGATTAGAGGTTGAAAGAATGATCAGTTTAACAGACCGAGATAGGAATCAAACTAATACGTAGATGGGGTAGGTTAGCAAATGACATCACAAATGTAAAAATAATTAACAAATAACGGGAAATAATGAAGAAAAAGTGAGTAAAAACAGTGATCAGAGATGAAGTCTAGCTCCAAAATAGTCAAATCCAAAAAAAAGAAAGAAAAGAAAACACACCAATTGTATTAAGTTCAACAGCCTAAGAGTGAGAAATTCTCCCTTAACACTGATCCGGCGTTACTTCATCATTCTATTTCAAGTGTACAGTCGAAAAGAGATCAAAGTCACAAAAAGAAGATTATATTTGTATTTTCTGAAAGCTCTTGTTGTTGGTTACAACATAGCAGGTCGAAAACCACGAACTATCAACAAGTAAATGACGTTTGACTTGTTATGGTACAAGCGCGGCAGGAAAAAATAACAGCCGTGTATTAGCTCCAATGGTTCCTTCAAATAAGGTTGACCGTGACTTAGGTGCTGTCTGTTGTATTATAATCAGTCTAAGTTATTGAGGTTATACTACTTAGATACTATAAAAGTGAAGTTGTGTTTAATAAAGGTTTACAGCCATTGATTGTGTCGTCATGCCTAGTAAAGAAGATAATCCTAGGATTTGTAAGCAGCTTACAAAAAAGTGAAATGTAATGGGTACGGTTAGAGACGCAAGACGGTTATTAAGATTACAGTTTCATTCAACAGGACCAAGTTGTAGTTCCAAACGATTCAAATGTTTTGAAATTACTACGCATGATGGAAGGCAGTCATTGATAAAAGAGATTAACTTGCTATATAACCTCTCTTGATTCCCAAAATTCACCATTCATTGGTCTGATTAGTGTATACCCTGCAGTAATCACAACGTAGGTCTAGAACAGTTAGTTGATCTAGTCCAGATTCCTAATGACTGTAGTTAGAGTTATAAAGTCCGTGTGGTAAGAAACAACTGTACTCAAGAAGTGCTAGTTTGTCACAAATAATAATATTCCTGTCATTTCTAATAAGAAAACGTAATAAAAAATCATTTGATATGTAGGTAAGGCCTACTATTCATAGCAGGGGAAAGCACCAAAAAAAGACCCCACGAGCTTAAATTAGACACAATCAACACAGCACATAAATTCGTTTAAGAAAAGAAATGATCATTACAGCCTTCATGATATAAGAAAAATAATAATTAAAGTAACTAAATGTGAAAAAAAATGCAAGGCTTGTATTTAACTTCGTACCTGAAAAAAAATGTGGCTGAGAATTATAGACAAATCTTTACCACAAAGTTTAAGCTGAGCTTTGGGTATTGTCCGGACATCTGTAGGCAGTGGTATGAATACCTAGATAAATATAAACAAATTGAAGCTAAAAAAGCAGCTTCCAAAGGTAATGAAGAAGCTTGAATCAATTCACAAAATACTAAAAAATGTAAGAAGAAAACTTTGAACACAAGAAAAGACCAAAAAATTCTATATAAAAAAAAGAAGAAAAACTAGAAAGACGTGTAAATTAATACCAGACACACAATAAGCTACGAAAAATAATTGCCCATACCAAAAGTCACAACTAATGGACGTCTAAAACCGTAGGCAACTCAGTTTAACATGCACAATGTACAAGTTTACTTACTTTTAACATCCACCAACTCAGCAGTCAAAGATCCATATGAACGAAACGGTTGCTAAGAAATAATCTGATGAAGTAATTTGGATGTTTAACTATTTAACAATCAACATTGACCATAGAGTGCGGAATTTGATTATATTCTGTGATACTTGTTCAGGCCAGAAGAAGAATTAAAATGTTTTCAAGTTTATTTAGTATGTTGTCCATAGTTTAGGACTCTTTGACAACATATTCCCTATTAGAGGTCATGGAGTGATGTATTTCTTAATGCCAGAGACTTTTATTATAGTAAATTGCGATAGACAAATGTTTCATGGTTGGAATGACACCTTTATTTTTTACCTAAGTGCCCATTTCCAACACGCCCTGTTAGGGAAATATCAGAGACCAAAGATGAGCCAGGAGTTATTTTGTATAGGGCACGATTTAAAGACAAATGGATGAGATCAACTGTTGTACAACCGTCAGTGTGTACTGAGATGCCACTAGTTACCAGTCAACGTTGAAATTATAATGATTTGATATTTCTCAAGCGTTTCTACGGGCCCAGAGATAATTAAAACTGATCGGCCGTACGAATCAACCATCGGATAGTGAAGACGCCTTAGATTATGATGATGAAGCTTAATAAGAACTCAGTTTTGTATTTAAAAGTTTCATCTTATAATTTATGATTGTCAGACCTTTTTAATTGAATGTTATGATTTTGAAACATACTCTTAAGATAAAGTGACGTATTGTTTAATAAAGTTCTGGTGATGTAATTTGGTTGTGGTTTAATTAAACACGTGTTATTTACATTATAATATAGTTTTAATGACTAGCAAAAATTTACAAAATTATAGAAAACCAATAACAGTTATTTTTTACTATTAAGTAGAAGCAGTTTTCTATGGGAAAAACTATCATAGTCACTTTACGTTGGCCGGTATTCCCTTGTACAAGATGCATTTCAAGGTATATTTCATCATTTGTATACTAATACAATCTGTTATTTGGTATAAGATAATACTAAAATACGAAGAAATATATGTAACATAATATTACCTCACTTTACCTCAAGTTGCGAACTATATAACAGTAAATTAAATCTTTAACTGAGTTTTTTTTCAAAAACTCTCGGTTTTCATCTACTTATAAAAAAAAAGAACAAAAGAATACTAAATAAAGACCCACTAGCGATTGAATACTCTTATAGCATTAGGGCCGGAAAAGAACAGAGTTGGTCACAAGAGACTCGATAGGAAAATGAAAGAGAGGGATTTAACCCAAGAGTACATGACAAAAGGTGTAGATCTAGAGAGGTACCTTCGGATTGTCGTGCCCGTATTCACTAGAGTTAGCTCCTATGGGGACTATTTTGTCAAAGTACGAAATTAGGAGTTTGAAAAATTTAGTACAGTAATTGCAAGTGAAGTAAGAGCAAATAATAATTGTAATTGTAAGAGCAAATAATCTGGAATTTGATTCAAAGTAGAATTAAAAGTAAATTCAGGCTAAAGTGGTAAATCGATAATGATAAATAAAAAAGTTTAAAGTAATAAAAAGAGAGTCGAGAAGAAGGACTTTCACAGAATAGTGAAATTTTACTGCGCGCGTAGATCTTCAATCAAAGGGACCAAGGGAGTACTTAAACATCTGGGATTGGAATCGTCCAAACCAATAGAGAGCGAATCTTTGTAAGCTTATCTTCACAGGAACAAACTAGAAAACAACGACATCTCAGGAAGGACCAATTTATTGGAGTAACAACAATAAGGTACCGAAAATTATACCTTATTTCAAAAATAATAAATAAAAAATTTTCTTACAAAATTAAAACGAAATAAGCAAAGAAACGATGTGTCATAAATCATAGAAAACTGATTATAAATTATTTAAACAAAAATACATTTTAAATTCAGATAATTTGAAGAGTAAATAAGTATTCTAATATGAGCTTTTTCTTTAAATTGAATTAAGTTTAATGGCACTTCACACTGACAAAAATTGTTTGTAAAAAAAAAATAAAAATTCACTTATATTAATGTTTATGTATATAAAAACTATTGTAGCCTACTTTTACTGTTTTTTTTTCTTTGTGATTTCCCCGTCTTCAAATAAATTTCACCTTCCACGGTAGTTGTTTTTACATAATAATGCATCTTCCATTCTATTTTTCATCTTGATTTCGTTACATATATCTACAACCTCTAGTATGAAAATTGAAATATATGCAGTCCTTGGTTATATAACTTATTATATATTTAAACGTTTTTGTAAAGATATTTTTTTATTTGCCAATTAATATTTTTTTAAAATACTTATAGATGTTATTAAATTTGTCCATTAGTTACAAATTAAAAATAGATCATAGTTACTAGAAATGGAGATATTTGAGTTCCCGTAGTGTAAATCAAGTGGAATTCAAAGTTTTGGGAAATCATTTTTAAAGTAAAACAATGCATTTTAACGTTTAATAACTATAATGTTATAAGTAAAAGTCCATTTTTACTTGGGTTCACATCGTAACCATATGTTAGGCTTTCGTTTTATTTCAATTTTTGTTCATGTAAGTTTTTGTTCTATCAGTATAACCTAAGGTAAGCGCCTGCAGCTTCTTGCAATGTACCGAATCATTCAGTCCAACTTTATTTATTTTTGAACCATTACCATTGTCAATACCACTAGATTGAACATTTTTTCATCTATTTTTAATAGCTAATTTTGCCACAGTAAAACCCACGTCAGTAGAACAATAACAGTATTTTATTTAATTACAATATGCAGACCATGTTATGAACACATCAACTGTCAGCTGTTCCTTAGGATAAACAGGTTAGCCAACAGTGTAGAAGAAAATAACATTGCTCCTTAGCTGATTGTATGCACTACAATTCACTGCAATAATATAATATACTAGTCATGAAAAGGCTCAGTTACAGAGCGAGACAGTGTTAGTAGCAAGATAAACTGGAAGAAAATTCATTGTAGGTCTTTTGTTTTTACCAAAAGATACCTACTTATATAAATATTTTATACATGCATTGTACATCAAAATAACCAGAAAAGTATTGAGATAACTATTTAAAAATTGTGTAAATAATTTTAAAAACATTGCACTTAAATTAAAGTGTGTTTTGTGAAAGAAAGTATAAGACTTCCTTGAAGTAAATATTATTTAAAAAATATAAGAGTAGTTTGTCAAATTCATCATAAATTCCTAAGTGATCAAATTTGCCACATTGTGACGAGAACTGATAGCTCTTTTAATTGAGTGAGAAATAAAAGGTTTCAGGAATTTTAAATAAAAAGAGGAAGGCAATAGATATTTTACTACAAAATACCTTTGGTGAACATTTTGGTTTTGTAATGACACACTCCAGCCTTCACATAATTCTTTTAAAACTATAAACTTTAAAGGTGATAGACTCAAGTAGTCTCAATGTCACTAAAAGTAATAAAACATCATTTTTTTCTAAAAAAAAATTCGTTTTGTTCTTCTAAATAAATTGTCTCGCGCAGGAAGCGACAAGAACAACCCACCGCTTCTGCACCATCGCATCGTATGATGTATATAGTATATTAAGAGAGGTACCACCTGTACTAATTAATGTTATCTTTGTTTTATTATAGATTGAAGCGAAATATTATCGGGGTTATATGTTATAGAAATGTGGAGACATGTGTTCTGTGCATTTGGAGCAACTGCTTAACAGAATGATTGGTCTGAACAACGGTCTTGATAAAAATAATAAATCACATGTGAAGTATCACCTATGTTATTACACTTTACCTATGACAATGATATAGAAAAAAGAAAAGAAATTTTGACAACTAAATTTTCAATAAACACTTTACGTGCTCACATTTTAAATTAATTATTTCAATGAAACACTTTCTTTTGGATTTTTACGTGCACTTTCTTATACGTCTTTCTAGAAGAATTTGCTTGGATTAGAGTTATAATACCGGGCCTTGAATTCAAGAAGTCTGCTTCTGAGAAAAACGAGAGAGATAGAGAAAGATTGACTTGGACTTTATAGATAACATTTTAAAGACTAAGTCAGATAAGTAATTTGTTTTGCAAAGGAAGGATATTATGTTTTATTTCTCTCTGTTTTTACTTATGCTATGTTTTTATATGAACGAAACAGTGAATGAAAAGACATGTCTACTTCTCAGTCTAAGAGTTTGTCCTAAAAAACTAACAAAATTCCTTAATAAATTAACTCTAATTATATTGATTTTTTTGTACATTTGTCAGTTGCTGATGGTAATGCAAAATTGTGCCAACTTCTTTACAAAATTACATCTGTTAAATACATGGATAAAGCACGTTTGGTGCTGTTAACACCACTTTCTATTAGTAATGGAAAGTTAGTACATGAAGTAGTAATGGAGGACGGTTTCTTCAACATAAACGAATCCAAGAGAAATAGTAAAAGTGTAAAGTGACAAGTCACAATACTTCATCTAATGTTTAAAACGAGAAATCCAAAGATTCAGTTAAATGAATCTGTTATGATATTTAATCAGTTTAAAAAAATAATACTCATAAAGCCAGTGCTCGAAAGAAGTAGATGTTGGATTTGTGAGGAGTATCTAAGGGAATGTCTTTGAATGAATAAGGTTATTTTCTTATCGTGAAATAAATAATGTACACATGATTACAGTAATCCAAGTTTGCCTTGATTTATATTTCACCACTTTACGACCTGCTATTCTTCACTTAAAACTAACTTATTTGCAAGTCCAACAATTGTTAGGAAATAAACATTCCTATAAGTAAGGCTGGAAACAAAACAGAAATGGAATTTTTCCTATTAAAAGCTAAACATCTCCTGCATGGGATAAATTATACTTTAAATAATATGAAAGTTTAAATGTCCTGCTAAACCAGAAGTCGAAGCGCTGAGCATGAAACGCATTACAATGAATAAACATTATATGACAAGTGAATATACTAAAAACTTTACTAGTAGCAATGACTACATAAATAGTATTTATGTAGTCATTGCTAGTAGGTACTAGAGACAAAACATTTGTTGAAACGTCTCTACAGTTGAAAATTTGCACTTTCTTTCGGAGCTGCGATTACACATGTCAATAAAAGTGCTTAACTAGAAATATGATCTTTTGTAAAACCACAAATTTATTGCTTTACCCTTACAACTACGTTTAAAACGTACAATATTTTCACTTGTTTTTAAAAATAAAAGTTTTTAAACTTCTTTTGTAACATTAAAACGGTTACAATAAAGTTACTGCTTCACATGAACCATTTGAAAGGTATAAAATATTATATAGTATGTAAAAATATAAGTTTTTTTAACTTAAAACATGGTCGTTTATAACAGTCGACAAGGTTCACACGAACAACTATGGTTTAAAATGTACAAACTTTTCTGTAGGAAAATGTTAGGTTTTTTAAATTGAAATATGGTGACCGCTTCTAACTACTGTACACTTGAACAAATGTATATTGAAATGTTTTTATTAAACAGTGTGTACTGGATTATTTCAAATATAAGTGTTTATCAAACGTTTTTGGAACGATTATATATAGCCTATTTAAATGATATCAGAAGGATAAAAAGAAACCTAAAAACCTCATTTGTATTTCTGCCTGTCTGTATTTGTGTTGCAATTTTATAATCCACGTTTTGAATTCACAGATAGATTCTATAAGATAAGGATCCTTTGGTGTTACATATTAACATCACTTTCTTTCAGGATTGGAAAGTAAGGATAGAAAGTTGAAAGCGAGAAGAGTTTCATTAACATATCGAAGAAAAATGTTATGTGCAAAGATTTTCTATTTGTAAAATGCAATAACTGAATTCGACACCATATGCAATATTTTAAAATAAAGGTTTTGGTTCGTTTAAGATAATTAGTTATTATATATAACAATTTACTACATCTTAGAGACAAAGATGGCCAAGACGAGTGAGATGTTAATGTAGACATTATATAGAGTACCTATATGTAAATCTTTGAATGAATACGATTATTTTCCTTTTCATTAAATGACATACAAACAACTTCAATTCACACAGATTTGATCTCTCTTCCACCAATTTAAGCAAGTGCTTCCCTTCACTCAAAAACAGCTCCAAAAATTGTTAGAAAATAAACTACACTGCTGGAATCATAATGGAATTAAACAGTTTAACAGTTTAATTATGAATTATGCTGGAAAACAATGCAGTTTTTCCTATTACAACTTCACATTGACTCCTGGAGTGGATGGATTTATTAGTTTTAATAAAATGAAATTTTAAGTGTTCTGCCATACCTATGAATTACAGACAGCCGGTTTTAAATACACAACAAATACAGTTAACAGCTATAACTGACGAAGGGTTAGAATATAGCTTATACCTTTAATAATTAATGAAAACACTAATTTCACAACAAGAAACAACAAAATAAGATGACGTTTCAACATCCAAGTTAGCCTTTCATTTGTGGTTAGTATACAAATGATGAGCACTGAATCAGCGCTCGGTGTGGAGATTGCAGTTTAAGATGACGATTTTAGTAATTTTATTGAAACCGTCGTCTTGTTTTGGAAATAAAATTAATTAGTGGTTTTTATTAAGTTTCACTTAAAATATTAAAATATTTATTTATGGTCTGATAAGAGAATTTTCATTGCACTTTGTGGTGGCAAATTTTGTATGAAGCTGTGTAATAGTCTAATAAAAAGATCGTATAACATATTGATTTGTTTTCCAATATTTTGTTTTTGTTTCTCCCTCTTTAAAAGTTTGTTTTAAAGTTTTATATTACCTTGAAGTAATGTTAATGTTGCTAAAAAACCCTCTGTTGCCATTTTTAAAGAGATCGGCATAGCTACCTTTTACGTATTCTATATATATTGTTAGTGGCCTAGAAAGTTTCAAATTCTTAAGAAATTTGTCAAAGTGAAATCAAATTTGTTCTGTTTATCATATTATAAAAATATAAAATATATACTCATATAAAATAAATACATAAAATAAATATGAATTAGAACGGTTTCTAAAAAAACTTTTGTTTAGAGCTGATGTAGGTTAATATTTATGTTTCTATTACCCATGCTATTAAACAGGTCATAGGTTTCGGCAATTGGTTTCAGTAACATCAAGGGAACAAAGCAAAAAAAGGTTAAATTACTCCCTATTTAATAATGTTAGGTCTTTTTTTTAATCTCGAAAACATCTAATAATTATATGATTGTTTAAATTCGACTCCAATTAAATCAATGTAACACTAAAAACTTGTTACAGAAAGATTAAGTTGACTGTAATTTGATAACAATGTGGAACTTTTTTTACTTTCTAATATTGCTTAACCTAAATAATTACGTACACGTGTTTGTTTTGTATACTAGAAAACTAATCTAGAGCTATTATGAATCTCCAGCAACTACTAATTTGCATAGTGATATAAATCAGTAAAAAGATGCTTTAGTTGAGAATGAATATCTAAAACTTGGTTTGGAAACATGAATGTTATATTCTTCACCGTTTTATTACAAATATATTGATTACAATAGTTAAAACAAACACAATATATTATTGTAAGTTAATCCTCTCGTAGCACAAGCCGACAAAGCGGTGTTATAAATACAGGAAATTACCTACCGTTAAAGCAGTAGTTTGGATAATAATGGAATCGAGAACTCACCAATTTACTAATAATTTTGAAATCAACAGATAATATTTAAATTGATAAACTATACTGAAAGAAATGAATTGTGCAATATAAATCATTTTTCTTCTAATTTTTGTAATAGATTTATTATTTATTGTTTGGTGTATTTTCCATTTTGGCATGTTAATAATTTACATATTAAAATTGTAGTACAAATAAATAAAATGAATGTTTGAATTTTGCTAAAGTATTATTCGTGTACAAAAGTAATTTTAATTAAGCATGTCTTTTTTAGTGTTACATGCGAATGAGATAAGATTTAGTTGAGATTTCAAATAACAGCTGTTTTAACGTGAAAAGGTGTAACGAACATAACCGATGCTATTAAGAAAGAGATATTTTAACAAAATTAGAAAGCGGTTGAAACATATTGGAGAAGAGCACACAATGATCTACACATACTTATGTTTAAAACGTACCATTTTATACCGGGATTTAAGGAACAAAGATATTTTGGTGGTTTCCTATGTACCATTCGCCGTACATTATCAATTAATTGATAAATTAGCTATATATCATTACTTATTTGTGATTATCGAATTGTATTTTCTGTCTAAAAAAATTGAAATTTCAAAATAAATTTAGATAACGTAACTAACACTAAAAGAGTTCAATAATATTTGAAAGGAAATGAATGAATGAATGAATGGATGAATGTTAGAAAGAGAGAGAGAGAGAGAGAGAGAGAGAGAGAGAGAGAGAGAGAGAGAGAGAGAGAGAGAGAGAGAGAGAGAGAGAGAGAGAGAGAGAGAGAGAGAGAGAGAGAGAGAGAGAGAGAGAGAGAGAGAGAGAGAGAGAGAGAGAGAGAGAGAGAAAATTTAATTTCATACCTGCATTTTTTTATAATTCTAAAGGGATGTTCATGAAAAAATATTAAAATATACATATTTAAAAAATGACATTTCATTATTAAAAATTTAAGTGACCTTATTTTAGATACGATTAAGATGTATCGGGGGTTAAAATGGTGGGGGTGGGGAGAAGAAAACCCGTTAATGTGCGTCATTGAAAGACTTCAATTAGGAATAAAAAAATCCAATTGAAATTCACCCTTTCACAGAAGGGAATAAATTACATTAGTGGCAAGTGACGCTTAATTCGTGAAGTGTGAAGACAAGACTAATCCTAATGATTTAAATTCCCCATCTATTGAGAACGCCTTAAAGGAAGGATTTCTTGAAGTCACAAAATTAATGAATTTAATTGCATCTATTGAGTTTAAAACATTGGTATTAAATTGAGCAGCTGTATGTTTAAATGTATAAATATTAATATGTACTAGCAGATTATCCTTCGTACGGGGTTGACTTATATTTGTATTGAGTGTTAAGGAAGTTTTCAAGGCCAATGGGGCGGTGCCCTGATGGAATTTCAAAATAAAAATAGGCATATGTGCTAACCAGAGACTCTAAGAATGTCCATGTACAATTTCAGCTCAATGGGCCAGTAGTTTGTACGTGATTGAGTAACACACACCCCCCCACACACATACACACACACACACACACACACAGACGGGCACACACACACACACACACACACACACACGCACAGACACCATTAGATTTTTATATAATAGTATAGAAGTGAAGTATAGATAGATTTTTGGATAAAATGATAAGTTATAGTTTTATTTTTTACGATTTCAGAAATATTGTTAAAAATTAATTGTCTACTGTTAAAAAATATTGTATTTTAATTTTAGAAAGACTGTGGGTTATTAAATCTTTACAAATAAAATTTTAAACGATAAAAAAACGGGTAAGGTAGTTAGTTTTAATGAATAAATATTCATAGTGTAGGGGCTTTCATGCATGTACATACAAATATAAAAATTAATATTTACAGAAAAATCGGATATAAATACAGAGGTTTGATGGTAGAATATATTTCCTATCTTCTTTATGCTTTTCACAATAAAACTGAAGTTTTAGCCATAAGTCGGACTTTAATCCTTCCTAGAGATTCCACGAAGTCAATCAGTTCAGATTTTTCCATCGATGGTCTCCTTTGGAGTTGATGTGGATTTACTTGATTAAATTGTTTTAACTCAAACCCTCGGTTAGTGGTTTTTGTTTGTTTCATCCTGCAACCAAGGTTTTTATGGGTTCGTTCCATCCAATACAACTGTTAATGAACAGAGTCTTAGACACTCCTGGCTGCCATTGCTATGTCGTTTTCTCATCATTAGAAATTTTTATACATTTCATAACATAAATTCATCCCTAGGTTTAACAATCTATGCATTAAATTTAGTCAAAATAGTTTTAGCCGTTTAGAAGATTGAACTAATCCCATAAGTAATTGCTTTATAATTTAAAAATTACGAAATTTTAATCATATTCTTTTAACTGAACGTCATTTTTGATTCCACAATATTCCAAGTTTTTTAAAGCAATTTTTACCATAATATAATCATTCCTTGTTAACATAAATTTAAATTTTGAAATCAGAATAATATGCATTACCCGTACTGAATGTTTGACAGGTCTTATTTTTTAAATATCTATCAATTGCCCCGCTCTCAGTGTGATTTAGAAGAAAATATATACTTTCTTCCATTTTAACTACCTTAAAGATAAAAGTCTTGAGTCTTCTTTGTAGCCTTAAAGGATAGAAGATAGTAATCTTTCTTGAGATAATACCTGAAGACGTTTTATGACGTCACAATTTCACCCTCACTGGTTACGTCCAAACGATATTCACCGAAAATTTAGATTGCTGAAATACTTCGCTTACGCTTTTGTTATACATATTAAGTCGGTCTGCTCTTGTGTCGTAACTAAATGGAGTCCTCGAAACCTTCTGTAAGAAGATGGAATTAAATAAAATACATCTTTATTTGATAAGGTGAAGTTAGAGCCTCTCTTCCACTTTAAACCTCAACTATTATAAAATCCAATAACACTTAAAACATAATTATCAAATCAAACATTAATGACAACAGAAAATTAAATTAAAAATTGTCTACTTCTTTATAAATATAGTTACAAAAAATCAAATAAAAATATGGTAATTACAAAATATATAATATAAAAAATATAATGTAATAACAAATTGTTTACTTATTTATAAGTAAAATCAAATAAAACATATAATAAATGTTAAAGTAATAAAACAATGAACACAAAAGTTGAAACTACCTCTTCGAACAGTCCGACGCCACGAACACTATCATAAAACCATTACTAAAAAAAGTGTTTTTAAACTGAGCACGAGGTTTTTTGCTTTTAATATTTTCTCCAAAGACCGCAACTGTAATATATACCGCAACTGTAAGTTATTTAATTAAAAACTGTTGTATGCTTTAGATCTTAACTGAGCGATCTTATAATTTTTTAAAATAGTTTTGAGGTTATATTTTTAACAGTTCTTATTTTTTATTTTTGTTACTAGGAAAGATGTTTAGTTAGATTTAAATAACTGCAGAAGAAGAGATGATGTCTAACTTTCGGGTGAAAAAATAACCTTAAATATAGTTATATATTTTTTAAATCTGACTAAATTTGTATATTTATCTACCTGTTTATCTGTTTAACTAACTTGTACAATAGTTTGTAAAACCTAGCCTCAAAATTTGAGCAAAAACTGATTAACATTGCGACCTATACATTGTTTAATAACATATTCGTAATATACAGTAAACTAAAACTGGTGCCAAATTGCTCCAATCGTGTGGATCGGTGAACATTTCATAGAGTGTAAAATCTTTCTTTCAGAAAGATGTATAGCTAAAATTTCTAATTAGAGATTCGCTCTTATGTTTTTTGTATTTTGTACATTTCAACTGTAGACAATATTATTCCCGGAAATGTGTTACATTGTATGTATTCAAATAAACAAAATTACAAACGTGCATTCCAGATCAGATAAACAGCAGCATAATGCTATTAATGCAGCAGTAACTATTATGTTATGACATTATGTTATAATCAACATAACAATTCTAACTAGCCTATTTATAGATTCTTTTTCTTATCCATAACT